>JASANN010000004.1:1464241-1685964 GCA_031762395.1 Calameuta pygmaea | reverse complement strand
GCTATAGCTATATAAAAGTGGTACAGTAACAATATATGTTCACATGTAATATGTATGCTCGATACTCCACTCCATCACTGCATTCAGTAGTAAAGCCAGTAGCGTGGACTGTGTCCGACTAATGACTGGCCTCTTCTACTGGCACGGATCAACGCTCCGTTAATTAACGTAATAACATTCCCCATCGAAAGCCACTTAATTAAACTCCTGAAATTATTCGGGAAGTCGCATGGAGATTCCTACGCGGGAGGAATCGAAATGAGAGAATTACTTCGGAGCGGTCACTCTAAGTTGTTCATTATAATCACAATGAATATTCATAAATTCCCCCAGCGATATGGCTGCATCGAAATTTCACATGGTACGTATTATTTATTTTCTCACGTCTGAAGGAAACACCAAAAAAAAAAAAAACGAATCAGTATATGAATGTAAAATAAGTCCAAAAAAAAATTCTAAAATTATTTAATCTAATAAAATATCCAAAAAAAAATTCACAATCTTTTTTCACAGTATCGAGCACGATTTCCCCGCAACGCAGAATGCACACTGTGAACCGAGCTTAAAGTCGAGGTCGTATATTCATTGAACAGACAGGCAAGATCGAACCTCGACTGCGTATTCAAGTGAAGTCAAGATAACGTTATCTCATTCGCATGTAACCACAGCCTCCATGCCTTCTCCCCATGTTTACCATATAGATACGCGTACGCTGTAATCTCCCAGTACAAAAGGTCTGGTTATAGACGTACCTTTACCGCTTAGGGTACACTTTTGTGAGTTAGGGTGGATTTTTATATCAACCTTAGAGCAACGCGTCGCACAATTTCCTCGAAAGGGACGCGCGAAGTGCTTTGCAGTCGCCCGCCGGTTTTCATGCGGGTAAACCGTCTGCGGGGAGAGGGACGATCAGCCCGACCGTACTTCGACAGGATGTGAAGGACCCGGGCTGAAGAAGTACGCACCACCGCAGGAGTAGGTACGTACCGAAGTTACGCAGACAGTACATATATAGTCATGTAACATCCCCCTATACATAAACCTTTGAAAGAACGTGTCTCCTCTGTACGATCCTGCGAAAAAAAAAGTCTGCCGACAGACGTACACGACTTTTTCTACTTATGCGTTACACTGTCTCCTACCAACGTTCCGTCCCTTTCGCGCTCCTGTGAACTCGCCTTTGTACTCTTCCTAGTACGTTACTTCATCCAACGTCACACGCCACGTGTACAAGACAGAGATAACCTACGTAAGTGGAAACGTCCTACGAATGTCCCTTGGATGTCCCATGAACTTCTCGTATCGACGGACGTTACTTATATGCATACACCTGCTGTGTGTGCATATGTGACGTAATGAAGGTTCTGAACGCGTTCAGCGGACGACACGCATTCCTGACCGAATTAACTGGGTCGTCTTCTCAGCGACACTCTCTTGCCTCTTGAGAATGTCACATATGTGGTGTATATATGTATCTGGAGAGTCCGTGTATATATATATATGTGTGTGTGCGTATCTGGAGAATCCGTGCGAAATCGATAAAACGAACAACGCATTCCTGAAACTCTAATACACAGTTGCGTAAATCTGATTGAGAGACTATAGTTATAACTCTAGGTACATGCTTATGCGTATGTAGTATATATGTCTGTATATGTATCATTAATATGATTGTAGCTCGTCGTGATTTTAAGGTAAAAAGACTGGAGTGTGAAAATAGAAAAAAGATTTTTTTTTCATGCTTCAGACTTCAGGAATCTTTTCGATCAAAAGAACAAGATATAATAGAGTCTGGCGCGCTCGTGACGTGATTAATGTCTGGATACACGTGGTTAAGCATCACGCACGTGGCACACGGATTGGTAAAGTGGTGTAAGCACGTGTGAGAGATGCACGGGAATATCGTCGCTTTGTGAATGCGTATTATTTTTTGTCAGCTTCCGCGACTGCTGCTGCGTGGACCAGCAATGAGGCAGTAACGAAGCAGCAGCGTAGAATGGGATACGATTTTTTTTTAGTCTCCGGTTAAAGTGACAACGAAAATAACAAAATGACATATGCATGTGTGTGTGTATATATATATACATCCAAGCATTAGTTCGATAAATCGAATCAATCGAATTCGAATCGAAGGATGTAAAGATATTCGACGAATTCGAGTTTTCGAAATTGGACTGGGACACCTTTATCATTACGACTATTTTTTTCCACCCCGGGGCGCCTTCTTATATGTCAATTTTTTTATTCTTCTATTTCGACGCGTTTTTTCCCTTACATTGTTCTTACAGTCCCAATGAAAAAAAATTCTTACACCCGGCGAGAATATCCTTGGGACCTTTTACGTGTCTACCAGGCATCTGGTAGCCAATAGAAAATTTTTGGATCGACTTTCTAAAAAAAAATCCATGTCACCCTACCTTTGCATACACTGAATCCCAGCAACCCAAAAAAAACCAGCCAAACCATTTCGTCCAAAATATTAGCAATTGCCTACGATAAAAAAATTTTTCAAAATTTACCAATATTTATATTCAATAAAAAATTCATTAGTCCTTATGTTAACGACAGAGCGTCCTCTCGTTAAGATTTCATTAAAAGCTAATATTTCGTCCCGACTTCATCTACCTCGTATAAATATACGCGTATACAGATATTTGAATATTCAGTAAATATAAACGTACTCACATTCGTCGCGTACCAAATGCAGTCCAATTTTATTTACCTCGTATATGGATATGGGAAATATTTTTTTTTTATTTTCCACAGTAAATCAAATTACTGTCGGAGCCACGCACAGACGAGCAGATAGGTTAAAAAATAATTAACAAACAGCGCGAGCACGATAAATATCCATACTCGTTCAATACTACCCCCCATCTTGTACCACGCAAGCACACCCTCCTATGTTCTAAGGAGAATCCCCTGCCAGTGACGTATCTACTACTACAGGCATCTAGTAACAACCCCCCTTGTTTCCCCCTACGGGCTTTCGGTATCACAGCGTCATATAGGTAGGCAGAGATGCCTAACCTCACTTTTCAATCTAGAGAAATCGTTCTATTTTTTCCCTGTCGAGTTTCCACATTTTTTTTTCCCACCCTCGCCAGACCAAGGGGTTTATTTTATGGGGGATTTTACCACGGGGAACAAAAGTCACTGTTCTACCTAATCCCTCGTGACTTATAGGTACATTCAAGCGAGGTTAGGTCAAGTTAGGACATCCGGATACGAGTCTCCAGTCGAGCATTTTCTTTCTTCACGTTACGAGTCTCCGTCGTTCTCGAGCTAAAATAATTTGAGCGTGACCATCTGCAATGCTGTACAGGACAAATGAAATTAAAAAAAAAAAAAACACAATTAAGCTTACCCGTCACCCCGGAGTCGTGAGTGCCTTCTGAAATTTTACACTGACCAATGAATTTCTTCCGTGCACAAAGCGAAGATAAAAATACAAAAGTGATAACCGTGTATTTTTTATAAACAAAAAACATCCCTTGCAAAAGTATCGCGTGCCATTACGATAAGCCGATAACATCCCTTGCTCTTGATGCGGCCATTATTTATGGTTCGTGACACAAGTAACCCCTGTATATGGGACTGACGTCACAGGTCGACTATATATATATATACATGTTTATGTAACACATGACAGTACCATGAACTTGAACCCTATGGCAAGTAAACAAAATGACGTGCTGCAAGTTCCTGACGGGGAGGGGAATAGGGGGGGTGGCAGTAGTAGGGTGGGAAAATTGAGGAGTACTTGAGCACGTGCCAAAAATTAGGAACGGAAGTGGGTGACACGCGTGGTCCGTGACGTTTATCGATCTAGAAAGAGGTTAGGTTATGTGGGGCCAGTACCAGACCCTCTGCAATTTCATCGCCCATAAGGATAAGGGATGGGAACAGATAGAGATGGTAGATTGTGCAGGACCTCTCTAGAGCAGGACATCCTTATCCAGAATGAGGTTGAAATCGCGTATGCAGCGAGGTTTGACCTAGATGCAAGAGCTTTGGCGTCAGGCCAGTTCTCTGTGTCTACCCGCGACCCCCCGTTCGGGTGTGAGCACCCTTATTTATATTTTTCGTGCAGCTTTACCACCCCTCTCGATGGTCCAGGGTCCATTGTAAATGGTTGAAAAGGGGCTGAAGGGGATTAATAGGGACCAGGGGGAAGCTTAAATAGGAGATATATCTATGTATATCTATACGTATGTAGATGTACGTATATAGGACGTATATGGTGTATATAGGTATAGAGAGCAAATTTAGACCGGGAGTAGTGGAGGCGATATCCGTTTTAAAAGTCAATAATTTAATTGGCCACTCGCCACCTCCAATTCTATTTATCTGCCAGGCGGTCTGCTTCTCTTCTTCGTGATTAATTATAGCCATTCGTTTATTTGCTGCAATTCCAGTACTTATATCCTGGCTGTGTATAGACAGTGGGGTGGTAAAAGTTGATTTTTTTGAATTTGAAAATACGTTTGTTTTTGTTTGTCGCTAAGAAAGTCATAGAAGTCATTCAAAACTTTTTTGTGATAAACTTTTCATTGTTTTTCGACGAAAAAGAAAGAACGATCGAGTTAGCGAAGAAAATTTGAAGCTTTTCTTATTTAATGTACGATATTCGAAGTATGAAATTATTCCGGAAAAATTCTATCGGCAACTTTCCGGTAAGAAGTTTACACGGCACTGCTGAAAGCTACTTCCTTTCGTTTGCCCTCGTTTTATTCTGATAATTGTTGCGAGCGAAAGGAGAGAAAGGATATCGAGAGGAACAAAGAGAATAAGAGTGAAACGGGAGATAGAAAGAGACGAGGCTAACGTTTTCGTCGAAGTCGGAATGTAAAATCTTCTAATGGAATTAAAAGGTTCCCTTCTACGAAGATCAGCCACAATTCGGTCTCCGAGTGGGATTTCGCGCCCCAATTCGCCAACATTAATTCATACCCGTTATCGAGCTGACCTTTAACCTCTATCAGCACTACCTATTCACCCCCGTGCTGTTACCTAACTTTCCTGTCAAACAAACCACAAGACCGAATATGCCTAACCCTGACACATGAAAGAGAACGAGAGGAGGTAACTGTAATCGGCATTTTCCAATATTTGCATTTGAGGTTATGAAACCCCGAAACACGCTTCAAATATTTTAAATTATTTGCAAATGTTGCTAGGATCCTTCCCTCTTTGAGATTTAATTTTTTTTTTACGAATTCTTCACAATCTAATGATTTAAACCACTGACGTACGTATTCTGTTATATGAATGTATAAACTATACGAAATTATGACGTCATCGTCGAATCCATAACGGATAACAAAGTATTCTACCTTACCAGCGAGTTTCGAATCTGACCGACAGAGGCGCGCAGAGGCAACGGTACGAGTCGCGATGCACTCTGGGAAAAAAATGGACGTCGCTCGACAAAAACGTGCTACGCGTCGTACAAGAATAATTACCCCTTTTTCAATTTTATACGATGCAACTTGCTTCGCTCTGCAGGGCCAGTTTCATTTATCTGCTGGAGCAATAAAGTTTTTTATATCTTTTTTACTTCCTTCCGTTCAACAACGGCTCTTGTTTTTTCGCGAAAGCCCCAATGCTACGTCACGCGGCCGTTATTAAGCATCGCGCAACGATCCGATCTCGCTCGAACGTGGCTCGAAGATGTCAAAGAGGTTAGGAAACCTTCTGTTCTTCTGTTCGAGACTGCCGAAAACAAGGTCGTAACTCTGTGCAAAGTTCTTGCGGAAAAGTTCGCGACGCGCTTGCAAATTTTTCTGTTTCCCGTAGGACACCTAGGAAGAATATATAAGATGGTGGTGATGTTGCAGTGGAGCAAAGCCAGTTCAGAACAGTCTAGAACGTTTCTTGGATCTTTGACATTCGACCATTAAGGCGGTTCTCATGCAAATCGACCACTTCGCGAATTACCTGCACAGCAATTGATCTTCATTCGAGTCTATATAGACCACGGTCGAGTGGCCACTCGACTGCAGTGAGCATTACTTTATCGTACACTTTATTTTTATTTTTTTTATCTCTTTTTTTAGCGCAGGTCAAAG
Source organism: Calameuta pygmaea (assembly GCA_031762395.1). Lineage (NCBI taxonomy): Eukaryota > Metazoa > Arthropoda > Insecta > Hymenoptera > Cephidae > Calameuta > Calameuta pygmaea. The sequence goes on along the minus strand of JASANN010000004.1, from coordinate 1,679,893 downwards.
TTCAATTTTTTTTTTCATCAATTTTATTTTCAATTCAACTACATATTCTGATTCTGTCTTTAATTCTTTTTTTTTCCCCCTCTACTTTACCTCGTTCCAATAAAATAACACGAGTGGGATCAAGTGAGGTCGGTAAAAATTCGTTTCACAAACGAAAACGGAATTCAAAAGAATCGGAGGAAAAACGAAGTGGAAGGGAACATAGAATCGCCAAGCCTGAATAGAGTACTTCTTTAAAGATTACGTAACGCTTGGGTGTCAAAGGACATCATGATCCGCGACATAATATTCTGGAATGTAATATTTCAATTCTGCTAAAAGGATGTAAGGGATGTAAATCTAAAACGGAAATTCAATATGACTTATAAAATTTTTGCAATTATGAAAAAAAAAAAAAATTCTTTTTCAAATTAAAATTAAAATACGTTTCTTCGCAACGACTGCCTGACGCATTTTAATTTTTCATTTCGTCACTAATTCATAATTTTTAATGCTCTATCCCAGAGCAACTCATTCGTAACCACAAAAGACTGACTTATCTTTTAAAAAAATGGCGTACGACTGAAACAAAATTACAGGGACAAAAAATTTATATATAATTTACTCAGTCTGACGAATTTACCGTCTCTACTTATCTTTTTTGTTCCCCCACCCCTTCCGCCCTTTTTTTTCTCTCTCCAATCAACTCAGCCTTATAAATACGTGACGCGAACTCCACATGAGATTTCCACTCTCTATACGACTTTGCGCATAGTTTTAATGCGATGCCGTATCGTCTGACCATTAACGCCATTTCCACTAGGCTGCAGTCATACGAACGCGTTATAAGTTTTTGGTGCCAGGTTGCATAAGTATATATATATATGCACACACATACTATATATTCAAAAAACTAGAATATACATATACCTATAGTCTAGTCCATTGAAAAGATAGTAATTCGCTGATTCTTATTATTATAGTCAGTACACGTTGCAGCCACTATATGTAAAACAGCGCATTTATATAGTGAACAATGTTCGGACGTTATCATGGAAACGGCCCTTTTACAACGCTATACGAAAATCCAGTACACCATACCATAACACATAATGCGGTACAGTATAGTTAAGCGCCGGCCAATTTTCGTCAATTTGGCACTTTCCTAATCCCCCCCTGAATAATCCAATGACGTCGCATCACATTGCGATTTTCTTTTTTGGATTAGTCAATTAGCCGCGTCGTGCTTAAATTTACTAATTATATCCCAGCCCTGGGCTCTTCGCCTAATCAATTCAATTATCATTCGGTCGAGTTACCAAGCAAGGATGAATATACTTTTTGGCTTTAATCCGAGTTAAAGAACTAAGTACCAATCAATTACGTATAAGAAACCAGAGCTCAAGGGAAATTACAATAAATTATATTCGAAGCGAAAATCAATACCGGGTGTGATTATTTTATATACTTGACTTAACGCTGTTGAAATTTCAAACGCAGCGTAATTAATTGGATTAACGTTAATCGGTCAGAATTCACAGTGATAACGTAAATTATATTTTCTATTTCCGGTATCCGCGTACTATCCTATCGATTTGACTATCAAACGATAATCGTTTAAACAGGCTATATCGTTTTGGCGTTTGTGGAAAATGACAATGGAATAATATTACGTCATTAATAATTAAATTAAATCTTCCCTGTTTTAGTCAACTGTCATCTAACTCGTAATCAAAATACATTTCGCGTATGCGAACATGACGTTGGTAGCTCGAGGGGACCCAAAGTAGAAAAGTAAACTAACTGTCAGACAAAACTGGGGTTCGGTCTGACCCGCACGCAACTTGACTACTTAATAACCTTACACCATTTCATAACTAACAGACCCGGAAAAGTTAACCTTTGCGTTATCAATTTTTTTTTTGCAATTCTTATCAAACTCCACGCGATACTAAACTTTCAGCAATGATTTACGCGGATTATTACGAAAATTAAAATAAACTTCCAAATTTGATTTATTGTTCGTGAACTTCTTTCAAATCCATTAACATGTGTATACTGGATAATTAAGAAATTCAAAGTTTCATGACTAATTTCATTTTTGACCTTTGATTTTGGAGGAATTTTTTTTTTTCTAAATTCCGTCATAAATTATTGACACTGAAAACGGTAACTGGTAATTTCTACTTTAGTTCTTTTAATACGCAAATACCAAATAAATGGCGACATGTAGATAGCGTTTTTGTCCGTTAGACCAAACCGCTAAAAGTTACAGTGGGATAAATACCCAGTAAAACAAAATTACCCTCATTAAGCAAGCATATAAGCATATATATATATGATACGCTATGTATCATAGGATACACGAAAACGCACGATTACGGACGAACATCTACGAACATGCACGAGTGCGTGCACGTTGATTAATACCAGGCAGTACGTCCCTCGTAACTTAAGGTTAATTGCACCAAGTTTAGTCGACATATGTGAACCCTCCACTTATGGCAGTCATATATAACTACAGGAATAGGCAGATAAAAGTAATGGTGGCGCCACTCTCGCTCGAAAATTAAAGGCTACGACCTTGTTGATGGCCCGATGGAACTCAAGGCCGGATGCACAGCCGCAATCAAAATGGCGGACACTACCGAATTTCCACGAAGTTCCAGTTGCAATTTTCCACGGGTAAAAGCGAATGAGAAAGTCGCCGTAGTTTCGCAAAACTTTTCCTATATACTTAATGACCGTGAAGTATCATGAATCTAGTGCGATGGCGCTGCCGTAGCGAACCATGTAAGATATGACGTAGTTTTCTGGACCAAGTGGAAATCTGTAGATTTTTTGTATTTTTTCTTTGTTTTTGATATTTAAAAAAAAAAACAGATGTTTTTAATAATCGCTTAAATGTTCGTTCTTATCTGAAAAATATTATCTTCCAAATATTTTGACGAATATTTATTTCACATGTCAAATTCATGTATATCCTTGACCATGGTATATAGATATGCTGTATATATGCTATAAATTTATGTATTTTTTTAAGCTACGATTCTCACCCGACTCCAGTAGTCGAACTACCCCAATTTATCACGATCTGCCGATAACAGCATCCGACTAAAAGGGACTCGTATCGAGTAGGAATGAAATCATTTTTCGAAGACAGCAGATCTTTTTTTCGCTAATGTCTGCGCTTATCGCCCAAAGGCATATGAATGATACGAGATGAAAAAAAATTCTTCCGAGCTTCTCGCATCGAATAACTGAAAATTGAACAATAAAATCAACACAGTTCACTGGACCATATTGGCACGGCATTTTGACTGATGCGATATTCCTGAGTTACTCACTCGAGTAGATAATATTTATTCCATCATGAATTTTTCGCCAGCCGCTTACGTCACTCGTGTGTGTTATCAATTTGAATATTTCGTTATCTAAAATAAAAACTCAGTAATCTTGAGCCTATCGACACACAATGAATTGAGCATCGAATGAAAAAAAAAAAAAAAAAATCGATTCGCATCAATACTAGTGAAAAAGAATGAGGATCAATTACTGCACTGAGAAGAATTAACGAGCGGATACTTTGCAAAAAAAAGTTTTCCCACTATTGTCGAATACGCGTCAGGCAATAATAACACAGGCGCCTTTGTACGGTCGCGTTTTCACAATGAAATACGATTCGCGCAATACAATACTGATTCATTGAAGTACACATGTATTTATCCAGCAAGTAAAACCGTCCGCGGAATAGGCAATAAAGAAACAATAAAATTCAATAATAATCGACAGATCAATTATTTCCATTTAAAGTAGCCACTTCGTGAATTTTTCATCGAAATTTTTGTTTTATCTCTTATCCCCAATTTCGTTGACCTCTCTTATTCAAGCCTTGCTTTTTTGCCCTGCATTCTCGCACTCTGGACATTAATCTTAATCGCCTTATAATTCAGGATCGATTTTTCATTGGGAGCGATGAATTATTGCTACGCCCCTGGTACCTGCTTCGAATCCCATTCGTATCAAGAAGCTCAATTGGCCATCGATATAAAAGAGTGGTACTCCAGAAGGCATTGCTGCGATGGTATTGAAGTGGCTTTTTTTTTTAAGAATCTACAGTTTAGGTATAGTACGTAACTGTAGTAAAATCAAAAACGTGCTTACGTGAACACTGCCGTGGCTCGTCGCTACCATCTCCGCAATCGTCGAAGCTGTTGCAGACTTTGTTCAAAGCGACGCAGCGACCGTTTCCGCACTGGAATTCGCTCTGGCGACAGGACAGCACAGTACTAGCCGTTACGATGAAAACGCAAAGTAGCCAGCGCATGCCTGAAAGCAAAAAGCACGATAAATAAAAATTTTCCACGTAATTCCTATTAAAAATAATTTTTGTATTTTATCATTATTTTTTTTTACAATTTTCAATCCCGTAACGCCCTACCATTATTATACCATTACTTTCCTCCTTTCACCTAAAAGAACAGACACAACCCCTGCTAACAAAGATGTTCGAAAGTTTTCCGATAAAGCCATAAAGAATCGATCGTACCACCATTGCAAGGCGGGCAATTCAAAAATGCCAAAAGCGCACCTCCAAAATGAAACACACGTGTACGACGGAACGACGCGGAATGGTCTACTTTACTACCCTCCGTTTCTCGATCGAGAATTTTCCGAGGAAAACAACACATTCGTCCCGATAGTTTCTCCACAGTATTCGAGAAAATTCATCATAGCCATAGTTGGCGCTGAGAGCGCTTTTCCTACTAGATCTTTTATCCTTATCAAAAACATCCTTATCGTACCCAAAGGCAGGGCTTTGAACAGTTTTAAAAGTGATACGGCCCTGAGGGGGCCCCTTTCCGTAGATTTGCGCTTAATCGTTCTTTTCTAGCAGAGACAATCGTGCCAGTCCTCGGGGCTTCTGGCTTCGATGAAACTTTCGTTTCTCTGACTCTGCTTCCAACCTCCCCCCCCCCCTCTCTCTCTCTCTCTCTCCGATCCTTCCCCCATAGCCAACTCTCTTACTCCCACGTGGTACTCCTTTTCCCTCTCCCTCGCTCTCGTGCAAGGTGAATCTCTATGAAAAGCATAGAAACGCGCTCTTACGCTCATCCGCAGTCACTCCCGTAACATTCATCCCTTTGGATCTTTCTTATCGCCGATATATTATTCCTCTCTAGCAAATTGCATTACGTATCCACTGCATCTCGTACGTCCCTCGTATACCCCTTTAGAATTACATAGAAACTACCGGAAGCGACAAATAAAGTCGATACGACTTGATTAGTCAGAAATTGGCAGGGACGAGAACTTCTCCATGAGTTTAGTTTGACAAATCCAGCGCCAATTGGTTATCCAGAGATCCAACTGCTACCAATACTGGACGTCTGATTTCATGAGATATAACCGTGAGTCGCGTCGGCGACTGTCGCTACGGTGTAAATTGAGTTAGTTTGGTTGATAACGAATTGCCAAGTACACTCGTATATATACAAGGCTTATTCGTATTGCACAAAATCACGTTACCTCGCGCCTTCGCACGATTGCAAATCAAGTATGAATTACAAAACTCTAACAATATTTGCGAAAGTTCGCGAAAATCATTTTTACATTTACGTAGAGATGTATTTCAGACGGATATTCAACGCAACATTTTATTTAAGGCACGACGAAGAACGTGCGTCTTTTTTTTTCCGGTACCTGTGGGAATTGTCAAATGTCTCTCAGGTCACGTTCCTTAAATGACTTTCGTCAGGTTAAGCTGAGCGAGCCGAAATACAAAATAAAGTAACTCGATGAAAGCTACGAAAATTTTCGTATGCGCCTTAAAGGGCCACACGTATTCTTTATACACACATATATATATATATATATATATATATATATATATACATGTAATAGCTAACTCGATTGCTGTAGACTTCCGCGTTCATACGGTGCCTGTAGCTTCCGGCTTCCCATGGGCTGCATATTTTGGGAGTCTATCTACCGGAATTAGCATACGAATGTACTGCCTTCACTATCCTTGTATACATATAGGTACATATTTACGGTATGTGCTATTGTGTATGTATATTATACATATATACCGATTCCTTTGAAAAAGGTTCCTTTCGTTAAAAAGTTCTTTCCACCCTACTACTTTTTTATTCGCACGACCGAATATCGCCCTTTGCGAATCAATATTCGTAGTGTCGATAGATAAATCCTTAATTCAATGCATAAATTTCGAATCGGGCGGTAGAGTTCATGGAACCAAAATTCGTGTCGCCATCTAGCGTTAAGCGAGCAGTACTACGAAAAGCTTTGTTTACTGTAGCATATTGAACGGGGAGGCTGCTTTAAAATTATTTTACACCCACATACAAATACACGCGCGCGTGCGTCTGTTTCTCTATATAGACTAAGATATATATATGTATATATATATATGTATATAGACTTCTCCAGTATTACTATATTTGTGGTTAAAAAATTTCTGTGACTTTTGTCGAGCCAAGTAGAGAAGACTGAAAGTAAACTTTTAACAATGATAAATCAGTAATCTCTTAAGGGTAAACTATTATTCTGTTTTACTCTACCAACTGGTAGTCTGGTACGTAATATTATTTAATCAACTAGCTGGTATCACCAGAGAACTACTAGTGGTTCGAGCCAATGAAATTAGTAAATTCATATAAAAGAGTTGCTGTACCAAAATACATAGTTACGTAACGAGAATAAACGATCCACAATAAAAATAGTATCTGACGTCAAAACGAATACCGTCAGGTGGTACTAGATCGATTATTTTTAAATTGGCCACCCAGTATAAATTCGTAGCAATATCAATCAGCATGGATATTGGGAATTATCCATTACGTATTACACGAGCATCCATAATACCTAACTAGCCAGCCATGAGCACGTTCAAAGAGATGCAGATCAAAGTGGCGAAGGAAAGATCTAATTTACTGTGAAACAGGAAAATGAATTATAAAGCGTGCAAAACCGACGTTACAGGGAATGCCGGGAAACGGTTTGCACTTGTATGTGGAATATTTTAATTTTTAGTATCGATGTAATTTCTGTTTTCCGAAGTACGGATGGTGATTTTTTTATGATCGGACCTATTGTAACGTGACGAAAGAGTTACGCAATCGATGCCTGCTTTATTCTTTTTATTAACAACTTTTCTAATTCCGTCTGTCACCACGTAAAATCGTCCCGACGTCGCCACCGTCGCAAACCAATGATCAAATATGTCCCCGGCATTAGGAAATATTACCGTATGGTCGATGAATTCAAATTCAAATGATATTCAAATTATACGACTTAACGCTCCCATTATCTTGTACCATAATAACAATAGCATTGTCCCATTACCAGGCTGCAGAACTATTTTCGCTACAACAGAGACGCTTTTGAGAGTCGAGCGGCACGTAAACGCGCCAATTTTCTATTACGAATATTCAGTACCTTTTTCTTTTACTACTCTTCACAATTTCCTCGCTTCGAGAGTACTTTAAGTGTTTTTGCTCCTTTTCGAAAATCTATTTAATTTCCCCCCCCCCCCTCCCCCTTTTACATCCGACTCGCTTCGTACGCTTTGGTGGAAAATTCATCGTAGTAATAAATTTTTCGAAAATACATATAAAACCTCGACGAATCTTTTATGCGTTCCGAGGGATCTTAACGCCTATGGGAGTTGCCGAACTGCATTTCGTCGTACCGCCATAACCTATCTTGCGACTACAGCGCCCCAGGGGGTTCGCGAGGAAATCCTGCACTTCCTATTTTATACGCCGACAACGTGGATGCGCACGTATCATTGCCTAGAAGGCATGTAGAACTCGGGCAGGTAGGCAGTGTATCAAATGGAGCGCGAATTCTTTATATGCCGTTACGATTTCCGAGCACTTGGATTTTCTATCGGCCGTCTACAAAAATACGACGAAATATTTCAAACGACTGATACCCGGTACGTGAATTGGTTGAGTTGTAGAATATTCTGAGATATTCATTACTCTATCTATGTTTTGTTTTTTTTCCATCCACGTTCTTACACAGGAAGCGCCGGAAGCAAGAAAATCGAGGAGGAAGAATTTTTCTATAAAAGTGTCATGCCGTTGACACTGATTGATTGGATCAGTGATGAAAAAATTAATGGTAACTACGATTACTCACAGTAGACTCGTGGTAGTACTGCACTTTACACTATATACCATATATATTTTATACTGGGCTACCCGGTATAGTGATTTTGCTTTGATCTGTCAATTGGTGAAACTCAGGAAATTTTTCTCGTATTAAACACACCCGGTACTGCAGCAATGCCTGAGCATATGTGAAATTCGAAATTACGAGTGCATTATGGGTACATTCGGATAATGACCTGGATGGGTCGTTACAGTGAAAAGGATCGAGCATGGACAGAAGTTCTGTTACAGCTGTGAGAACTATACGGATTGAGTTTGCAATATCGGTAGAGACGTACATTGAAATTCCATTAATTTACATTCAAGTCAATTAACCGATCAATTTAAAGTGCGGAACATGTAATTTACGAAAATCCATTATACGAACGTCGGATACCGATAATGATTATTTGATAGCGCGGTAAGTAAAATAATATAAAAATATAAAAAAATTTATCACTCTCTGTTCGCCCCCCCCCCCCCCGCCCCGCTGAATATGATATCCATATAACACAGTAGAGAATTTATTGCGTCGTGAAAAATCGCCACCCTTTGGGAATCTCCGGCAGCAATTTCCTAAGGAGAATTTTCTACCTCTCTCTTCGTCTTGCCCTAAATCGAATAAATTTGATTTTTCTCTCTCTCTCTCTCACCCTTGAGAATTTATTGGCGAGTACCGGACGTCTCGTAAGAATAAAAAAAAAAAAAAATTCAGGTAAGAGAGGTAACGCAGCAGCTAAAATATCCTCTGTATGCAGGACAGAGGAGAAAGTGGAATATAAAAGGATACAGGGGCGGAAAGAAAGGGGGAGTAGGTGGGAGATCGAAACCTCAAAAAATCGAATTATATTCGTGCAAATTACCGTTTACAGGTTGTTTGCCGAGGGCTTCGCGAAATTTTCGATACGACGGTAAAACCGGGAATCAATCCTGCTCGCGTCACTGGGGGGGATGATGGAAGAGGAGTAGGAAAGAATGATTACTATATCAGGGCCGAGTCTTCGGGGCCTTAAGGGTGCAAAGCTGGGAGATAAATAAGACAGTCGCGGTTGACGCTAATGTTTGCTTTGCTTCAAATCCACCAACCCCTACTTATTTCACCCCTATACTGTATATGTATACATACATATATGTACACTGATACCGATTATACTTGCGTAGACACCCTCTATGTTTACGCTCGCCCCTCCTGACAACCGCATCTTGATATCGCGATTCGAGCTTGTTTCTTTTCTTTCCACTCTCCTGCTTCTTATTATTATTCTTTGCATTCGCTTCTATCCTTATCCCGAATTGCGTCAGGAACTCTCTCCCGCCCCCTCAACCACCCGACCAAGACATACCCTGTCGCAGACAGACTCCAATCTCTCTTCGTTTACCCCATTCTCATTTCAAGTTTTTTTTTTTCTCTTCGTTGCTTCAACCTCCCCCCTCGAGGGGTCCGCCCCCTACGAGCCTTCAAAGAATTCATGAAAAGCACTACCCAAATCTACGACCCACTTCTCTAGGGGTAGTTTGGTGGAAAGTTTTGTTGAACAAAAAAAAAAGAAAAGGTTTCTCCAGTTGGCAATCCTGCTACTGAGCTATTTCACTAGAAAACTTCTCGAATTCCTTAAATTTCTTAACTTAAATCATGGAAATCGCGAAGGAATGCAAAGGACAGAAAGTCACTAGCTAGGGGAAAATTTAAGGGAGTAATGCCAAACGCAGATAAATATCGAAGGGATCACCTAAATATCCCTAGATTGATTCAATAATTTCCTTCATCCGTACCACGAGAACCCAAAGCCTTGCACGTATAGAATTACACATGAAAATTTGTACAATCTTTTTTTTTTATTTATCTTATTTATCCTATGAAAATTTGCAACAGATGCGTCTGCGAATTCTGATATCAATTCATGTCGAGTCGAAAGACCCTGACACCATAAAGTCCCTAGGTCGTTATTATCGGTAAGGGAGCACAGGGCTAAGCAACGGGTAGCAGTGGGTAATAATAACCGCTTATAAGCGGCGTCGGGTCAGCCTCAATTTCTCTTTGAGTTAGCGACCCCTATGACTATAAAAAAAAATTGGCCGGCTAGGTTCTTTCGGGGAGTGGGGGGGTCACGCGAAAAAGTTCAGCCGAAGTGAAATAATGAAATAAAACAAGGGAAATAAGGATCGCCGAAGAAAATTTAAAGAAGGCAACAGGGACCAAGTGAAGACTGAAGTACAGCACGAGAATAACCTGACGAAGTAAAAAAAGGGTTAGTTCCCTACAGATACCAACTAGTTGAAAGTATCATCCTCCGTTCCTTCTTGTCTTCCTTTTAATTCCTCCCTGCACCCTCCAACCCCCTACACTTTTCATACAGTGATACGTAAAATAGCCCTTGCCTACCTTACTTTGCGTATTCCGAGAGCCTCGCTCATTCTTGGGACACTCTCAAAATTCATGAAGTTAGCCAAGCCACCCTAGGGAATTTAGTGAGTAGTCACTGGGTTTGAAGAAAAGAAAGGAAAGACAATAGAGAAAAAAAGGATCGTGAGATTAATACGCGTTCTTTTAATCGAGAGATTTTCAGCTCGACGCTTCGGTCGACCGTAGAGTCTATATGTACATCAGTAGTCGTTTCACTGTTGTCCAAATTAATTGTTACTATGGTAATCGATTTCTTTGTTATAATTATAAGTCGTCCTTTGTACATAAAATGTATGTATATACAATTCAAAAACGCGTATCCCACGTGGCTACAAAACGATAGCTAATTGCGGCCCCGTTGGTAATTTCCAGCCAGCAATTACATAGCACCGTTCGCCTAACGAAGAGACCTCGTCCTGACTCTCAGGGTTCCCTACGCTTTTTAAATTGACCTCGACGTTCATTACGCCGGGAGTAATTGCTCCTCGTGAAAGACAATCGTCCGCGCACCCTCTTCCTCGAGCAACGTCACGACGTGGATTTCTATTCCACGTTCGGAAACAATAAATGAACGTTTCGCGTAGATGCACCTGCTGCACGTCCATCAGATAGACACGTATGGGATTTCGAGAGGGAATAGAAAGCCAGACAAATGGTTTCGCACAATGAAAACTTTTCATTATTTCTTCGTTCAAGAAGTGAATCCTAAGGGAGGATTTTAAGAATACTAAATAAAAAAGTTATAAATCCAATTTTCCAAAAATTTTATTTTACACACCTTCCCACGACTATAATAAAATATAGTAATAACCCGTTAGACCTAAACTTTTCATAGCCTCCGTGTATGTGTGAAAAATGAAAAAAATTCCGTCTTATCCACCCCATGGAAAACCAGCCTTTATTTAAATCGCTCAGAATACGTCTGCAAAGTGGGTAATGTTATAATTTTGCTGATAAAAATAAAGAATATTTTTCAATTTTTTTTTTTTGAATTTCGTGTAAAAACAGAAACCGTATAGATACCTAATCACCTAGGGTATATATATGTATACTGAGGGTTACGATTACGGGGTAGTTATAATACGCGATCAGCCCGAATTATCATGAATGGCGTGGGATTTGTCGACGAGCGACAATGAGTCATGGGAACGGACCGAAGGGTTGTATATCAATTCGAATCAGGTATTGAACCTGAAACGGCTGTTATCGCGCGAACACCTGCTTTCGTGAGATACTGCACAGTATTCGGCCCGCGGACAATCGAGGTGCTAGGTACACGAAAGGGTTGATATAGTTAGTCAATCGCCTGGTATTTACCAAGCAACTCCTTAGTGCCAATTCTCATATTTAATATTAAACTTTCATTGTTGCTCTCGTGCAAGGCGGGATTAAAGTGGGGCATTTACTTTTTGAAAGCGCTGTACTTTCATTCAAAGAAATTTACAATGGGATTCAAAAGTGCTGGAGTCACTGTGTCCTCAATCCTGTATTATCAATGGTCGCTGTTATCACTGGGCAGAATTTCTAAAGACCTTCGCGACTCTTGACAGAAATTTTCAAGAATCGCATTAAATAAATTTATTAAAAATTATTGAAAAAAAAGTTTTTTTTTCTCACCGTCATGTTTAATTATGGATTTTCGAAACCGACGATAAGCAGACGTTTTTATAAATTATTAATATCCACGACGCAACAATTTTCCATATAAATTTAGCAGGCGCCTGGATTTGCCAATTAGCACGGTATTTAACTGTTAATGAATTATGGCCGGGTAAATTAATTTTGGGCTTGGTATAATGCTTGTGCGTACACCTAATTGCGTAAATTTAATAATAACAATGGCTCGTAATTGCATTGTTATATTTGCTAGACAAGACACGCGATAGATTCGCTCAATAATGCAAGGTAGAATTCAAAACCATGTTTAATGCATGAAATTCTAGCTGACATATCCCTTCAGCAACGTGTATCAGCATCAACACACAATATAAAGGAAAACGTATGAGAAATTAGTCAATGAAAATTCTATAAGTAAATTTCACCTGAATTTGATAATAAAAAATAATTCATTGTCCGTAGAATTATTAATTAGCATACATTACACCTCAAAAAAAAAAGGTCAAAGTAAATTTGTATCAACCGCCTCTGCACGGTTGTACAGTCCTTTGTACCGATAAAAAAATGATTGCTGCTACATTTAAATATGATAAAAAATTTTTTTAAATAGTCAAAAAAATTACAATCACAGAAACTACGCACACGTCCTGAATTTCTATTGTTTGATAGTCATCTTAACTTTTTAATTTTTTATCTCCATCCCATTGCAATAAATTCGTCTCCAGTGGCGTTGATAATTTCAAATTTTCCCGCTTAACGCAAAAGACAATAACCGTCAGGATAAAGTCTTCCGACTGTTCTATCAGTGCACACGGTTTAATCAGACATTTCGACTAAACTGATATCACGAAAATGGATCACAAAGCAATGCTGAGCGGATGGCGGCTTTAGTCTCCCATAGACCACACGAACTGACGTGTTTCCGCTTAATTTCCATGTGCAGCGAATATATGTAAATGGGTTCCAGAAGACGTGAGAATAGACAAACTGTCGGACAGATGGTAAGACATATGAAATTTTCAAGACAGTAGGACAAATGGGAATGAACTTTGAATTACGACGTGTTTCCAAGGTATTTGATCGTCAGGTAATGAATTCTCGAGTTTCGATATCCGTTATAAGAAGTGACATGGAAATTCTGAGTATTCAGGTAAACTTGAGAATCCTAGGAAAGACATAGGCGAAGCCAGCTTTGACTGACTGGTGCTTACTGCTAGGTAGTAGGTATTGGCCTGGCTATTGATTACAGCCCAAGTCCACCCCCTCGACAGGTGCGGTTGGCTGACGATGAAATTTGTTCCGTCAGCAACCCTTGCTTCGTACCACTTATACATTTTTTTTGTCCCTCCCTTCCGCCATAATCTTTGGCTTGTTTCCTATTAACGGCCACGTCTATTGAATTAGGATTCCTGTGGAAGAAGATTTAATCTTTGAGGTTCTAGAGAATTTTAGTGTTACTTTAATGATTATTAGTCATAAGGATCTATAGGTAGTGAAGGTTCATGACAATTTCATGTGTCGATTGGATAGATTTTTTTTTTTTAATGGAATAGGACTCGCTTTGACAGTTAATGTAAAGGATGACAGGATGACTTAAGATGGCGGTCATTTAAAATCTAATTTCATGGTTCAATGAAAATATTAACGTGCTGTCAGTTTTCCGTAATGCTGGGACTAAGTTCGGTTTTGACAAGGATGCACTTTAATTATGTGTCATAGGGCTTTTCTGAACGCTCATGACATAGTTTTTCTGAATACGTCGACTCGTGGAAATTTTGAAATTTTTATGGTGTTTTTTTTACTCGTGTTTAAATCATTAATATATATATATTCGTAATTATTTATATTATTTATTCAAGCGACGTGTAGCATGTTTCATAATTGGTTTATATTTTTTTCAGCAAAAATTCTTCTCAGAAATTAAAAACGTTACCCCATCGCACCACCCTCAAAGATCTCACTAAAATGTAAATGAATAGCCGGAGAGCATTCCCTACGTTACTTCCGTCGACAGAATGTAAAGGAGAAACAAGTTTGAAAAATATCCTGAAATGTAATTAATTACGGTAGAAAAATTATCATGTGAAGAACAAAGATAATTAAATGACAGCCGCGCATGCCTCAGACATCGAATGGAGTCGGCATTCGATAAAAAAAAACCGAATCAAAGAGAAACATTGAATATCGATAATTGTATGTAAGAAATAAAAAAAAAAATATTTTAAAAATAATTAAAAAATTATAATTGACCAGGGAAGTTTAAAATCTAAGATTTACAATAACAGTTAACGCTAATCTCTTTTGAGCCTTACCCAAAGTCCCAAATGGGGTTTGTTTGAAAATTAGCTTAATTATCCGTTAATGGAGTGCACAGCCGGTAGCGTGTACGAGCTAAGTGCATTTTAATCGAGTCCTCGTTCTCACCCGATATCGGGTTGGTGCTTGGTTTTGTATTTCAGGTACAATCCAACTGAATTCAATCTAAACTGAAAAACATACATATATCGTTCTTTGTCCCAAGATCCACGTGACTCGAGAAAACATGACTTCCACTCGGCGCTCGAGTGCCATTAATTACCAGAGAATAAAGAGTAAAGTGTCGAGGCAGGTCGCCATAGTCGCTGATAACTACAGTCTCGGTCGTTGCACCCAGAATTGTATTTCATTCCGAATTAGCTTCATTCATCTGGATGCGCATTACCGTAAAGATATAACGTGGCGCCATCTGCGCTTACATCAGTAACTCCAGACAGGGCAGCCATCTTGTCACATTCAACGTCTGTGTCACTTGTTACGTCACCGTAACTTCTGTGCTGGGAGTTCTCGTATCAGATCCTTTAATTATTATAATTAGAAATGGATAACTTCGTACCCAATATGGTGACTGGTACTACTGGCTTCGATATCGAACTTCTGCAGCCTCCCTTCGTCGACATCCCTCTTTTGGTAGTTACCAACGTTATTAGATTTCTCTGGTGGATTCAATCGATAATTCTATAATTGGTGCAGACGGTGTAATATTTCGAAATTACAAGAACTCCTTCCACAGAGTTGACATCTTTCATTTTCTTTTACTAATGACATCCGCCTGTCCGTCTCTATCTGCTTTATACTTCGTGACATTTTCTTATTATACGTATAAAGGAGAGTTATGCTTGACATGGGTATAACGAGAAATTAGAGTATCGGCAACACAGGGAAATTCTTATTAGCAAATGTATAAGGCTGCAGTTTTTATATTCTTCAAACTTAATTATTTGCTTTATGCTTTAAGAGAGCCGAGTCTCACGCCATCAAATTATTCGGATTTAATAAGACGACTTTGTTAGTTAATTGCGTTAAACTCCTCGTCGGGATGATAACTGACTTTTTATGAAATGAGGTTAGAAAACTTACAGAATTCAAGAGGATCGTCACTTACAGCGCCGTTTACTCTCCAGGTCTTCTCTAACATTTCCCAGAATCGTCGGACTCGAAATTAAACGTCGTTGCGATAATTCGTGCTCACGATAAATTCACCCGTGACTAATAACAGTATATGTATAGTTAATATACGACACAGTCTCTGCGACACGTCAGCCTTATGGCGACAGCTGCCGAAGCTGCTAGAAATTTATTCTTTATCCCAAGCGTGAAAACTTTCTCGCTTTTCCGCTTTTCTCTTCTTCTCCATTGTCTTTCTTTTTCTTTCCTTACTCTTCTATTCTATTTGTCGAGCATCCTCGTTCTAAAGTACACTGAACTATCTGTACTATCCTGCTATACGATACTACCTACTACGTACTCTGTGGCTCGCTAATCTTCAGTTACGAATCCGGCCGCTTCGACAGCTGCGGCGCTGAGTGCGCTTCTTGATTCGGTTTAACGGCTGTGCTGATTTTTATTGTCTCCGAGAGTTTCGCGATTTTTATGTTATTTCGATGATTAAGAATACCTCAGAAGCCAGGATCTCGTTTGTACCTCCTCGGCACGTACGTCCCGTACGACTTTATTTACTTGTTCCGCAACGTCCTGGCGAATGAGAAAGTTCGTGGAATTGCAGTATTTTCTTGGACTCCATCCGAAGGCTGATTGCATTTCGAAGTTTGGTGCCATGTTCTTTGGAGTGCAGTGTGTGTACTCATTGTCAGCTTAAAAATAAGTATCGCGTCTGCTCCTTCGAACACACAACGTATAGAATATCAAGGAACATCATTCCCACCATACAACAGTGATTTTGCACTCGTTCAATCTCATTAGAGGATAACGAAATTTCAAAATGTCAGCAGCGAACTGCCTATTACGTTCTCTCGGGTTGAAAGAAAGACGGAGATGAAAGGAAAGCAGGTGAGGAGGACTTTCATTAATAATGCAAGACAGTAGGAGCCCCAGAGTAGAGTAGACCTCGAGATACATTCTGTAATTATTCTTCCCGGCCCGTGGAAAAAGAAAGAGGAGAAAGGACAATTATTTATAACGAAGAATACACCATCTGGCCCGACTAGGAATATTATTTTTCCAAGAAATTATGACGAAGCATCCGTTTCCTAAAGTTTCCTTTGTCAGGTATGTACAAGTAGAAAATGGACAGAAAATTTGTGGCCGTGTAATCAAAATCAACTCCCCTCCACCCCCCCTCCCAATGACACGTAACCTAACTTCCTTAACTCTGTTTAGCATAATCATAAATTATGCTACTACAGAAGAATTCACAGATGCCAATAGCCACGCTGCGCGAATTCAGTGCTGAATTTATCCCACGATAACCCTCGGAAACCACTAGGACCAGAGTAACAAGCAATTTATACCAGGAACATTACATTGCAGAACGCTTGTCATTAATTCTCTAGTGGACAAAGTACCGCAGGAATATATCGCCTATTGTTCTAATATATCAAGGCAGTAACGGGTCAGCAGAATTCTAAGAAGCAAGATCCCTTCGCATTGGCGTTCTTGTCTTATTTATATCGCACAAATCAAATTTAATAACCTACCATTTTTTCTGGCTCTCGTTACTAATCCAATTACTTCGGAAAACCGTCCGTCACGTAAAAAAATAGATAGTTGCCGCATCACATGTGGAATTGTTGAGATAAAAAAAAAATGAATATCGTTTTACCACCCGTACTAAGTTGCCAGTTTGCAACGAGCAAACAACAGGAAAACCCGGAAATTGCTTTCAGCCAGCGAAGAGGCACTATCATTTCACAGTATGCATCGTTCTGCGTACTGAGTCCTCTTTCGATTCTATATATGCATATGGCGTATACATATATGTATACCATATAAAGTATATATAGCATATACTATATAGTACGGTACGTGTTCATGTAAACGTAGTCTCTACAATTCGAGTGCAGTACTTCACTTTTAATCTTTTTTTTTATCCGCTTCATTCGACAGTTTTGCCGAACCCAATATTTATATCTTTACAGCTGCCATGAAACCCCGTTTTTTTTAATCCCCCCATAAACGCGATAGGTGTCTTACGTTCCGTTTAAAAAATTTTTTTTAACCTTTTCCAAACTTTACAGCATTTTTCCAAAAGGCTACTTCGTCCTGCTTTCAATGCTTTCTCTAGTTTCCGTATTTCTCTAGCATCCCAAGGGTATGTGATGTGCTTTTCAACGATCACACCGAACACGTCGGACAACCGCTAATTTTGTGCTGACTATTTCGTGTTACCAAGGATTCTCGTAACGAGTCCGCTGTGTCAACTGCAATTGCGCTGCGCGACTCGAATTCGTGAGCTTTACAATAGCATGCATACTGCAACAAATTCGAAGAACGTATACCGAGCGTGCATTTGCACTCAGCTTTTACGATCAGAATCGATAACCCGACATTTGTCAATTGATCGAAAAGCCACGTGATTTGCTTGGCAAGGACTATCGCGCAATTGGACAATTTGTAACGGGAGTTCAGGACAATTATTTATTATTAATTACACGATTAGACGTCTCTTTTTGTACTTTTTTTTTTCTATGGCAGTGCCTAGCTTCAAGGAGACAGACAATTCCGACTTTAAAGCAATCCTCGTGGGATTGGTAAAATGTAATATTATTTTATAGGATCTTCGGTAACTACTGGCAATCTCGTCTGGCTGACCGATTACTGGTATTTTCTACTGCCGTATATACAGAGCATATATATATATATATTTAAAAGCCAACAGTACCTACTATCTCTTAGTATAAACTTCTTGTCTTACGTTCTCTATCGCTATGTATCTCTTGATCCTTTTTCTTCTCGATTTTTACTTTCCGTATCGTACGTTACGTAACGCTCTTGCACTAACTGTAACTTTAAGCGATACTATAAATCGCCTTGCGGGATGTACCTATGTATTGAATTTGTATCCCGTAGGATCCGAAGAAAAATGGCACGGGCAATAGTAGTTTTGAAATTTGCCACGAAATAATATATATATATATATATATTTACACGAGTACGATACGAATTCTGTGAAATTTCAAGAGAAACAACGGCAAAGCTCATGAGTCGGAATTTGCTAAACATCCGTTAAACTGACGTGCTGGCATCTGAAGTTGGGTCGGAATAGGATAGACTTACCGCGGTGAGCCAGTACGTACTGTTCAAAGGGATACGTTAGTTTTGAAACAATTAATCTTGCCGTCCATTGAATATCTGAAGGGTTAGGTACGGAACCTAGCCTAACCCAGAATAATCTAGGAATCTAAACCAACGAAAATATTTTAGGTTTAACCGGCATTAAACTCAGTTACTGAGGAGCATAATTTTGGAACTGAAAATTTATTAAATTTGTATAATTAATTGAGAAAGACGCATTAAAGAGAAATTCATCCTGGACTGATCAGAGTTCAATAATATTATCTGATTTCTAATTCTAACCCAACGTAGGCGTAAGAGAGACCCAGCTTTCCGGTTTTTTGATCAAGATCATGACGAATTTAGATGGTGGAAATAAAGAAATTGGGGGAAAACGAAACTGGAGGAATAATCGAAGAAAAGAAAGTTCGTGCGAGGACATACGGCAAATTACGGAATTTCTTCTGTATTCGTCCGTTGCCGGACGACCGAACAATAATTAATCACAGTGTCCCTTGTAGGGTTGCGACGATGGAACCAGTGGACCGCTGCGAGTCAACCAGGATGCTGTGGGCAGCCGGCCAGAGGAAACGAGAGGACCAGGACCGACAGATAAGCCAGGATGGTCGGAACGAGACCTGCAGGAAACAAGGACCAGGTCCAGGTGAAGGTGGATGAGTAAATTGAACGAGTCTCCACGTCCAATCAATCTTACTGGAAAACGTGGGACTTCTGTCAAGTGATTTAAACATGAGACTCAAACCCCGAAATGTGATCATCCCTTGTAGAAAATATTCGGACGCCTACAGAAACCTACAGGTATCACGGTACTGCTTCAATTAAGTATATGTCAGTTTGTCCTTAACTTTTTTTTTTTGTTTATCAGGTAAACGATGAAGCTCCAAGACACTCCTCGTAAAAGTTTCTGGTATCCTCGAGTGATCGTTGATGTTATTTCAGTTAACCTTAACCTCCCCCTGTTCCATTCTTAACCCCTCAAAAAGCTCCTTAAGTCGAACTTACTGCTTTCGCATAATTTAATTTCACGACCAAGGCCTGAGCACCCCGAACATCGTTTCCCGTGTACATCACAGCTATGGCGAGAAGTATATTTTGAATTTCATGCCTAAAACCGCGAATGGCTTGTCACCAATTATCTTTGCCAAGTAATCGCATTCCGAATAGAATTTTACTGGGAATTTAAATCGTCGTAAAATAAATGAAGCTAACAATTATCCATATTTTTGTGTCATGCCTATAAATATTTAAGCTCCCACCGAGACATATGTTAAATCCCAGTACACAATTTATCGGTAATTCTCAACTCTTTATCGCGAGTCCCGTGAGTAAACGAAGGGTGAGCAGAAGTGAATGACAGAGGGGGGGCTGTATGGCAATTATAAAAAATTCAATGGTTCGTTATGAATACAAATCGTGACATTAGAATTCAAAGTTCGAGGGTCACGAGGGAAAATGACGACACGCGCGAGCGATCAACGTCCGTGCACCAGTCAATGTGCGTATCAGGAATCTAATGTGAGCGCGCTGAGGTGTGCGCAAGTAAATCTGCTATACCTATATCGTAATTCTAATACAGAGATCCCGGAATCCCGGAGTAATTCAGGCCGTGAATAATTAATTAATCGACCCCAGAGCGTAAACAGGCATGAACTATTAATCGTAAGTAGATGCATCCGACATGTGTATATATAAGCGCATATATTATTATCTTAGAAATAATATACTTTTATCAAGATAATTATCATTAAGTAGCAATTCGAAGACATCTGTTAGATTTAAGAAAAGAAAAAAATGTACTTAGTATTTTTACACCTATCGTATGTAGTTATGCATGGGTATCCCGTATGCATCCCATGACAGCTGTAATCGTGGCAAAGTACCCCAATGGCTGTTTAGCTGAATTGAAAAGATTTTTGGCTGAATTTATCAGGGGACTGCTCGACTGTCAAATTCGGTAGGGATGCGTCGATCTGAGGCTGCCGGTATACTTAATGCGGTACAGGAACTCGTGATGGAAGCGAAGGGAGAAATAGTAAAAGGGTAGTCGTAAATGGGGTAGCAGCTGCCCTCGTGCGTAACTGGAACGATATACTGTACGATTGTGGTTCCTGAATATTTCCTCGTGTTGGAACCACCTGTGCTCAGAAATAATTTTACATTATGGGCCGAGGTGTTCGTCATATTATTTTATAATTGGAGGTAGGAACTCTAGAGATTAACAACGTCCTAGGGAATTTTCTAGTGAGATTTTAACTAGAATCATTATCATCGATAGGTTGGTACATGTATGACGCGTACACGTATAGACGTATAGTATGTAAGCGGAGACACACTGTGACGTGTCTATATTCATTCGGTTCCTGTGCCTTAGTCTCTCGTGATTGTCCCGCTGGATTAAATCCTACCCTAGTTTCTAACAGTGCATAGTACATACGACCCTAGCAACCCCAACTGGTATTATAGAGGGATGCAAGATACTGTATGACGTGTAACATAGACGGGAATCACGTAGGAGACTATTTGATAAAACTTTCTAAATTGAATGTAATTTGCAAAGTTTTTTTTTTTAAATTGCCCGGGAAATTGGTAAGGTAATTCAAATAGAACCACGTGACGTTGTATCCAACATTAGCAACACGTGACATAACCTATAATGACAGATGGGATTGCAATGATTCATCTAACTTGAACGACGAGGATTGAACGTCATGTAAATAAAATGAGCAAACGTCAAAGACAAAAAGCTTGTACGCAATGAAAGAAAAAAAATTAAAGCTTTTTTTTCTTTTCAAGTTTCAAACATATGACTCAAGTTAATGTTGGGTTACATATATATATATTCAGATTGTGAACTTGCGCTTGTCACTGCTCATCCTTGATCTAACCTAACCCAACGTAACCTCACATGTGTATATATATATATATATCACTCTGTGTCTTTTCTATCTCATTCAAGCTTTACAAGCTCCCCGTTCAGGTTTAAGCTTTGAAACGCCTCCACTCATCGTTCCGTCGAAAGCTTTTACCTACGCTTACGTCATAATCCTACAGCATGTAAAATCGGCTCTGGCCAACTTCGTGTAACCTCGTGCACGTACGTAAGCCTTCGTATTAAACGAGGTGCGAGGATACGCAGACTCCACGCCGATGGTATCCATCCCGCCTGTGGCGTTAACTCGTGATAAAGAATTCTTCGTAGAATTACAATTGATAACGACGGTATAGAAAACTCGAAGATAAACGATCGGGTTCGGGTTGATCCTCGTGAATTTTCGGTATAGGACACAATGAGAGAGTGACCTTAGTCATTGGTCAAATTTATTGGATCCTTCTGGACGATGCGGTGCGTTTACTATTAGGGGGTCGAAGGGTGGGGGTAAGGAATTTGTAGTGGGGGGAGCTCGCGTCCAATCAAGAGACAGGATTGGCATGGGCTCTTCTCCCTCCTAACTTCCCCTCCATATCCCCACTATATTTCTTCTTCTTCTGTCAAGGAGGAGGGGACCGGAGCCAGTACTGATAAAGAGTGGCGAACATCCGAACATGGTCCACAAGCAGAGGGTTCTTTGGCGAATCAATACCGCTGGGTACTAAAGGACGCCGGAGAATTTGTATCGCACTGGAATATATATCAGGATGGTTAACCGTACAAGGATGGACTTTGACATCCTTAACTGGAACCACCTGAAGTTGCTGATATTGAGGATGCCGCTACTCTATCCAAGTCCCCGGTGCGTCTTTCAATTGGAGAAATTAAATTAGTGTCAACCTCTGACTATCCTATTATCCATTATCTCGGTTAGCCCTGGACGAGCCATTGTCGTCCTGGTCCATCACCAGCATCCGCCTCAAGTGCTTCTCGTTACCGTCTTTTTATTTTCAAGCGAGATACCCGCGTTACCGGATACAAGAATTCCACTGGTACTTTTCGATTCTCAATGGAAACTAATATTCGGCAAGCTTCACTTGAAAGCGTCGCAAGATTAAAGCCGGAATAGTCACAGTGTTCAGAGTCCCAATGTTCTCTGGGTTTTTGTCTTTTATTTTGAGTTTCCCGCACTGTTCATCTTTCTTTTTTTTGCTTTTAGTTCACGTACACATCAGCCTCGTACCGGCTGAGAAGTTATGACGTCAACATGAGAACGAGGTCGAAGACGTAAAATTAACCCTGTTTCAAGTTCGATATTCAGCTTCTATTCCCTTCGAAATTCGCTCTATGACGTACGCCGGATTATGAGAAAAGTTTACGCTAGATGGCAGTCCAATAGTTGCCTATCTTATGTGTACCTGCATGTACGAGGAGCCTATGTAATATCTGCATATATGTACTAGCGGTCGTGGTTACAGGGCGAGACTAGACCCTCTCTTCGTGGTGGCCTAGCCAACAGAGAGGCGAAGCCATCGAGTCCACCCGAGCCTCCCAAAGCAGACAACTTCACTTCACTCAGAGTTCATATGAAGTTTGATAAATCGAGTGACGCCTCTCGCGGCTGAGTCACGTACTAGAAATATGTGTACGCTTACTGCAGACGTATCTACTTACGTCGAAAGTACTTTTCACGTGTATCCCCACGTATTCGAGAGCCTTTGAAGTTTCTCGTGATAGCTTGGATTTAAATTAATGATACGATGAAAAAAAAAAAAAAATACGTCGACACGTTACACGTATAGGCCAGACATCGTTGCCACGGTTTAATTTACGATCAGTTACTTCGAAGTACGTATCGTACTGTTTTCTGCTGCGCTTGAATTTTTCTCACCCCTTTTGTCGCGTAAATGGCGCAACTCCGCGATTTCTTGCCCTCGGTACGTCGCCGGCGCAACCTTATCCGTTTCATTGAAATACGAGCTCAGAAATCCCTAGGGTCCTACACTGCAACCCCTTACTACTCGCCCATCCCAGCCACCTCGTTCCACTACGACTCCACCACTCGTTTCATTCTCTTTAAAAGGGAAAAACTTTTCTCGCTACTCGATTCTATTTATTTACCAACCATTCTGATCACGGGAGTCCACTCCGTAACTCTCAACCTTCTACCTGCTTCCTTTTACCCCGGTTAACTTCCTGTTCTTCCTGTAACTTTAGAAAGCGTACGAATCGTTTCTAAGCATAGACAGAGTGAAGAATAATTTTTACCCCGAAACCCTTATTTTTAACCCTTCAAATTATACTGTGCAAATTAGACTCGTAAAATGTTACCAATTTTTAAAATTATACCCACCGTTATGCGATAGTGCGACATATACGGAGTGGCTGGAAATTAAAAAATTTGCATTGATAAAAAAAATTTATTAAACATTGTGACGTTTCACAGCGGTACGGACGAATAAAAAGAACGACGCTTGGCGTCAGCAGCGTCCGTTGTGATAGTGCCCTGAGATGGTCTGGCAAAAAGTGGCAGAGTGAAAAATACGTGTAAGTGGGAGTTAGTCGTTGGATTCGCAAGCTACAGTTTGCCCGTGACAAGATCGCGCTCGACCTTTGCGCGCAGAATCCGGATCCGCAATGATAAGGATGAATTTCCTGTAGGAAATAGCTATGACGTAAGAGGGATCAAAGTGACATTTCTTACCATCCCTGACAACCCCTTCTCGTACTACCAACCTATATAAACCCTCCACCTACTTTTGGTTTATTCATGACGCTGTGACTAGATGAATCTAATCGTTAGGGCGTACCTATAACGAGCGAACACGAATATCGATAAGAAAACCAATTATCGCGTTGCGACCTTTTGAAAATCCAAGAAAATCCTGCGTGTTGATTTGATATTCTAATTTTGCATTAATAAACATTCTTGCGGCATCGGATAATCAAAATTGATAATTGACGATACAATTTTATCAGCTTATTCTGATTCTCATTGACACCTCGGATGGACGAAATGAATATTCTTTTTAATTAAAAACCTTTTTTTTCCAACTTACAACTAATCCCTTCTCAATCGAATCCCGTTCGGGATCAGCAATTACGTCTAAATTATAATTCAAGCAAAATGTCAAATCAGTAATTCATATCAGCGCGCATAGCTGCCGATTTAATGTCCTAGATTAACAATAATAAACCCCGTAACAAATTTTCAATATGAATATTCACATGGCAATTTCATTTGAAAAAAAAAACCTTACAATTTTCATGCAAAAGCAAAGTCTGCGCAGGCACTTATCGCATGTCAATACCTATATATACATACCCTTACGTAAATGTCTATCCATACGTATACAAATGCATATATGCATATCCCATCAGGCAAAGGATTTTCCACATTGTATTTACTCGCATTTTTCTCGAAAGGGAATGCAGCCTTATCAGTGATACGCGCTACCTTCCTATACTATGTTGGTATAGTAGGTGTACATATGTGCAGTACTATATAGTCATCGAAAACATTATATATACATATAGTGTGTCTATATCTCTTTATAGGATAAAACTAGGCCGATCCAGTGGCATGTACGATATGGGGTGAACGTAACCCAAGCTGGCTGTTCAATATACACTGTATAGATGGCTTATTATAAACAGGGGTTGTCGCAAAGGGTTCAGCCATGGGCTTGGATATCGTTAAGCCTGAACGCGCGCGCCTCACTTTACACCAGAGGTCCGTACATTGCTCTACTTTTTTTTTTATGTATAAGACCAGTCCTCGTTCGCCATTCTCCTGGCTATTTACGGACGAAAAATAAATGTCTAACTTAAGGGAGAGTTTCTCTAATGCCTTATGCCGTCGTGGCGCAGCTGCCTCGATACTTTTTCTTGATCCCATACCGTCCGCCAAGATTATTAAGATCTCAGGTCTTCCGTAAAGTATGTAGCTGCACACATTTTTCTTCCGCCTTAGTACGTCCCTGGCACATATTTGCGTTCGCGAAAACGAGATTATTCGTACGGGGAAAGATGGGAAAAGTTAAGGGTGGACTTCCGTTATCGTTGAAAACGTTGCTTAAAATATTTCCGAATACATTTTGCGAGCCCGTAGAGCGAAGTTGGCTGATAGATAAAAGGAATTTTTTTTTTTCAAGATGACCAACTGGAATCCATAGTCGCCCTTTCCTGCGTGCAGGAAGTACATTCGTATTTTTGTCGAATTTTGAAACTTTCGCTATAATTGACACTGATATTCATTTACAAAGGGTTGATGTGCAGTGTGTAGGAT
This sequence comes from Calameuta pygmaea, assembly GCA_031762395.1. Taxonomy (NCBI): domain Eukaryota; kingdom Metazoa; phylum Arthropoda; class Insecta; order Hymenoptera; family Cephidae; genus Calameuta; species Calameuta pygmaea. The sequence continues at coordinate 1,653,986 of JASANN010000004.1, read as the reverse complement.
TTTTAGTGTGCAAAAAGTATAGCGAAATTTGCACTGGTTGGCGGCACTGACACCGCGACCTAGATACAGGCTATTGTGCTTCTGTATTCCATTACGTCATCAGTTGCATTGCGACTACTAGTCTAGATTCTGGAAGTCTGCGCAGTCCTGGACTAACCACTGGTGGTGGTGCCGATGGCGATAGCGATAGCAGCAACAGCAGTAGCAACAGTAAGAGTATTAGTAGTAGCGCTCCTCGCCCTGTCAGCCAGAAGTCCTGGATATCTGGGCCATTGCAGGGCTCCGTTCTCTGATAATAATCGAACGGCCAATCTAGTCACTGGATTTAATTGATTATGGGGGAAAAAAAAAGTCTGAAGCAGCTCAGCATCTCACGGTAGATGATTGGTCGCGCGACGTGTATCCAGCCTCATCAATCAACTTCACGTTAATCAGTACCCGTAGGTAGACGAGGAGCACGGAGAAAGGAGGATTAAAGTCTATCGGCTTTGCTTTGCAAAATTTTTCCGTTTGGCGGCGCTGCGAGCGCTCTGTTATTATCCCCTGTTATCGCCGTCTGACTTTTGACTCAGCCCTGGATTTAGAGGTTAATGGGCTGTTTGCGTGATAGGATGAGTTTTAAAAAAATCCACAGCACTCGTACGACTTATCGGTGGGCCCATCCGCTCCCCATTTTTTTTTGTACGCTTCTCAGCGAGAAATTAGGGTTTCGTGCCGTCGGTAAAACAGAAAAAGCAGAGAGGATAAATGTGGAGGGAAAAGAAAAATTTTTCCCAGAGAAGACTTCTCACCTTGTGGAGGTAAAGTGCATGGAAATCCCAATGAAACTTCCATGAGCTCAGAGAATATAATAGAGGGTGGTAAAGAAGTAAGGAACGGGGGGGGAGGAACATAGTATTTTCTTTTTTCAACGCTTTTTTTTCGGTCACCCCGATCCTCTTCTTTGGTTAAGTAGCACGCGATAACTGCTCCTTCGGGATTCCCTTTGAAGGGCCTTATTTCAAGGGATGAAACCGGGTGGCCTTCGAACCGACGATCTACATAGGTTACGACCCTTGGTCGTCCACGCTTAAAATCCCGCCTGACGTAACCTAACCTAAACCCTCGACTTTGGTCTGCCACCAAAAAGCCTGAACGAGAAGATATATAGAACAAAAAGTCTGGCTATCGGATATATAGAATAATACCATTCCTTAGTTCTTTCCGACGTCATTACCGCCTATCGTGCTTGCCTTTGATGCCGATGCTGACCTATGGTTCGCGTATAATGATCTCGCACAATGTGAACTCGCCTTTAAAGGCGGAAAGCTCAACCGCCGCTGAATAAGCCAGTTCCACTCTGAATGCTTGCTCTCCTTATCGTTCCACTAGGTCCTTGACAGTGGATGGAATGTGATCCTGGGCCTTTGTTCCATTTTTGTGCACCTACAAAAATTTTAATGATGAATTTGAAATTTGCGCGTGTTACCTACCGACAACCAGCGCCAATTTAGTGTCACTATACCGTACTAAAGTTCCACGCGTTTAGATCCTCGAACAGGTAAAAAGTACAGACTGTTAAAAAAAAAAGTTTTTTTTTCTATACAAAGGGTGCAATTGCTGTCCATTCTTTGTTTCCCTTAGCAATAAAGGGAGAGTCTTTGCTACTACGCGACACGCTCCGTACCCTCTTATTCGACTGGTACTGCAAGGGACTACTATGTACGTATAGGTAGTCCTGGTACCTGGTGAAATAGCCCCCTGGCTTTCTCGTCCTCTGGAACAACCCCTAGTAGCACCACCCTCCTTTCATCTACCCGCAAGCACTCCTAGATAATTGCAAGAGGAATATGCCAGTATCTCACGGAGAGATGTGCAACCTGGCTAAATATTTTTTTTATCGTCCAAACATTTTCCACGGTATTCCCAGGAGTAAGTGGGAGAAAAGAGGAAGATAGCGAGGGAGAAAAAAATTTTTTTTTAATGAAAAACAGAGAAGAAGGAGATCGATAAGCGAGCGTCTTTTCGTGGGGAAGATTTCGAAAGTAGCTGTGCCAGTAGCTAAGGGTTGAAACGAGGGTTGGTCCAAGTAGTGACGATCCCTGAAAGTTTCTCCAGTAAAATTCAAAATGGCTGTACTCTTGGCCGAGGACTCTGGTATCCTGCCAGGAAGCAATATACGTACCTCCTACGCCAGAATATTGCACCCCTATCCTGGCCCAGGATCTTGATCCTGTTGGCCGGGATCACGATGAGCATTCGTATAAAAACTCGACCGAGAACCACCCGAGACTTAGAAAGGGTGTCAACGTACGCGTTCATTTTTCTTGTTGTCCTATATTCCTAGTCCTTTTCTCCTTCAAACTTTTTCCAACACCCGTTATACATACCTACTGAAGTTCTATTGGCAATTTTCAGGCACGTGCTTTCAGACCCTTGGGCCCTGGGTTCTCCTGGAAGACACGATTTAATCTCATCGGGTCACGTAATTTCTTTACACCCTCAAAAATTACGTCACGTGACCTCGATGACTGACACAACCCCGGTGGTTTCCGGAAAACGTTTTCAAAATTTATCGTATTTTTTTTTTGTGAAAAATTTTTCTATCTTGAGCAATATCGAGATCCCACCCTACCTGTCTACACGTATTCCTCTTCAGTCACGTTCAAGACGCCGTTGCCATAGTGACGCGATTGCAATTACTTGCGTATCAAAGAAAAACGATCGTCTCTTGAAAATTGACCCCGTAAGATAAACAAAATATTCCGATAGTGCTTTTTTTTCTTATTCCCTAACAAGGATATTCCGAATAAAGCTGATACTTCAATTTCTAATGATAGATGATGATGAATTGGACATTTTTGAAATTTTTATTTTTATTTTTTTTTTATTACTCTTCTCCGTGCTTAGATCAAATATTTAATTGCTCTTAAACGTTTTCGTGGATCTGATCGAAGTTACGATACCTACTTATAACTTGGTGAAAAAAAGTTTTCTTATCGATAGAAAAAATAGGTCTGACCTAACCCAACCTGAGCTAACTGTACTAGCTGATAAGATCGATCAGAAGATTTTTATTTCGAACTCTCAGCTTTTTAAAAAACTAAATTATTTACAGGAATAATTGATGAATTACAATTTTGAGTATTTATTCGAAATATGTGTATAGTCAACTTGCGCTTATCAAGTCCTTATTTACATGAGGAAAAAGCATATAGGGTACTGTGTATGGGATATGAGAGACTATATATACAACGACACGTCGCATTATGGCTGTTTTGAAATTTCTTTTTTATCTTTCAATCGAAGTGGAAAAATAGATGGCGCAGCATGCCAATAAAAGGGAAAAAAAGAGATGCGGGGGTACAAAAAGAGGCAATAAAAATTGGATACACTTGAGGGACGCTACTTTACAAAGGAAGCAATTTTAAGGTGACAAGGTTCGAATTCACGTATCCCTATTACATGTCCCTATACGTGAAAGTCTTGTAGTTTATATATATATATATATTTACATAATTCATATTTATAACATATATATATATATATATACACATATGTATACGTTTCGTCATAAACCAGTGAAATTCTTTCACGACGGTACAAGTTAAGTTTCCCCATAAAGAAAAAAGAACGAAATAAAAGACCAAATGCTGCACAAAGGATAACTGGAATATAAGTATAAAAAGGCTGTCTATATCCCGTTATCCTTGGCAACACCTGCTCCTGGCACAGCAGTGACGACTTCCCTAGCTCAAACTGATAAGGAGCACAGGCCAGTATACAGGGACAGCAATGACGTAAGAAATAAGAGTCCGACCCTGTCTTTGCCAGTAAAAAAAAATGTAACTTCGATAACGTAGAAAAAGTAAAAAAAAAATTTCAACATCGATCCAGATACAAAGCCTTAATAAAAAAGAAAGGATGACTTTGATGAAAATTCGCTTTATTATGAATTCACAGTGGAAATGGAGCTTTAACCGGTAAGACGTATACGAGCTAAAATACAGAAATTTTGTATGAACCTTCAGCTAGGAATTTTACCTTATTTTTTTAAATAGGATAAAAATGGCTGCCGTGATCGGTAGCAAAGCTTTTTAAATATAATAATCGCCTTAGGTAGTCTAGCCTCAGAAATGGATAGCATTATCGTCCATTAACGGCACGTACTCACGTGAGCGACAGTTGTCGTGCTATAATGCTTTGACCTAATTTTTTTTTATTTTTTTTGCAATCGTCTAAATAAAAATTCGCGCTGCAACCACTAACTGTATGAGGGAAACATGCTTTGTGATTCTGTTCACGAAGGTTTGCTATATGGTAATGGTAGATATTGGACTTTGATAATATGCTGGAAATTTTGGGTAAGCCAGGATAATGGCGTCCGCCATGAAGTGGATGGTGCGATAGGTGGATGTTGTCGCGAAGAGATTATAAGCCGGTATTATTGTTATGGGTATAGCGAGCAGACCGAGAATGGATTAGGAGTATAACGAGCGTTTTGGGAGTTTTAGTTGATATCTTGATTTTTTATAATATTAATTCGCTTGTCGTATTAAAATTCGATTTTTTTTCTGACCTCGCGAAACTTGATAACCCGAGATAGTAGGGTGAAATAAAAAAAGCTTGAGGCCTAAAAATAATATATAGCGTGTTCGTACTGTTTAGAGAATAAATTACGAAAGTTACAGGAGTTATCGTGATGAACTTGGCGCGAGACCGAGTCTCGATGTGACAGTAAGATTGGCGAGTCAAAAATAATGAAAAATATAGATATTTCGAAATTCGAAAAACAGTATCACGACTTTACCTGTAGGTACGGTAACTTTTGGCTGACAGATCGGACAAATGAAAAAGTGGGGGGAAAAAAAAAAAGTTACTTTATCTAAGTATCAACTAGCACGTGGTAAAACATTTTTCCCAGAATTCCACTCAGGTATTTCGTAAACGTTAGTGATGTTTTCAAAAAAAAAAAAACAGCTACCGCCTCTTTCGGGTAGACACGTAAAATACGCTCGATTTACAGGATGCTGTACGTTCCCAGCTGGACCATATTTCCATCGGACAGACTCCCAGAGGAGGTCAGGATCTCAGTACAGGCCGTAGCCAATTGCGAATGGCAGATTACGTAAAAAGCGATCGATAGGGAACGATATTATTATGATTATTTAGAAAGAAAATTAGAAAACAATAAAATTCGTAAAAGACGTTGAAACATTTTTTTTTTCTTTCTCCTTCTTTTTCTTCTTTCATCTTCTACCTGTTACGAGAATTTAAAAGGCTCGAAAAAGGATTTTTGTAGAAATTGGTCCTTTCCCGAATAAACGAGGAACATATCTACTAAGTCTGGTTGTTAGTTTTTTTTTCTTTTTTTGTTTCTCAAACGACACGATAAACAATGCCCCGATAGCTTTATTATGCAGGATTCGCAAGGCCTATAGTCTCTACGCCTTAATACCCCCCCAGAGGAGGCTTTACTACTCCGGTACCAAGGGATTTAAAAGTAAAGTTTCTGTGTCTCTAAGAACGTATTTATCTTGCACGTAATTTGCATACCTACGTATATTCCCACAGTCGCAGGTGTGCCAACGCAAGCTCTTGGCAAATTGCATACGGGATACGTATCCCGGCCGTTTTTCAGATTAAACCAAAGACGTTTACGACACGTACGAAAAAGCACAGCGTTGAACCTAAATATATAGACGGTGGTAAAAAAAAAAGTAAATTAAAAAAAGCGTTGAAATTTCTTTTCAATTAAACCATAACAACAACACCTATTAAAATCCTTCGGTCAGTTTCGTTTGCAATTTATGTGTTTTTTTTTTACAGCCAGTCATTTTACCCTCAATTTACTGCCTTGTGTTTCAGCCACCTCTAGTTCGGCCTGCAATATGACTGCGCGTGCAGCCCATTGGAAACTGAAATGTTACGCGCACGTAACGAGCACCTACGTCCCGTTACGTTAACCGTATACGAAAGGGGATAAAAGCGAATGAAGCAACGAGCACGCTCGGATGCTTCGTTTTCATCCGGGCATCAATCATCCGACAGTGGCGCACTCTCGTGGCGAGCGCCTGAAATCGAAGCCAAGTTGTTCTTAACAAAGGGATGCTGACGCGGCTGTTATCAACCAGCACGGCCGAGCAGTCACCTTCTTCTGACTTTGGGTTCAGGTTGACTCTCTCCACTCTTTTACCAAAGCGAACTAGCATCTGGAACAGATTCCAAACCTCTCCGCTAGGAGCGCTGTGTGTATACGGTACATACGGTACACCCTCTAGATACACAAAGCACAATATGTACGTGTCAGTAGCAGAGGCGATGACGAAGTTGCCCTGTGCCGAATTCACTCGTGCAAGATGCAGGTTAAATGAGATAAAAGAAAAGAGACTAAAAGGTCAAATAACTGAAAAGGCATTGTTTGATATTTTAGAAATTCTTTTTTTTTTTATATCAAAACTTTTATATCGTATCACGAAGGCATTGCAGCTGTTTTATGTATCGAGAAAAAAAACAGTGAACTTTATACCAGATTATTCAGCCCAAACGTACAACCTGAATGTCGTTTTACCATGGGACTCAAATGGGCTTGCCAACTTCAGGTGGTACGTTTCTGCTGAATAACTTGGTATGTATGTATATATATATATTATATGAAGAAAAATCTTTACTAACTACTGTGAGTTTGGTATCCGAAGAAAAATGACGCTTGACTTATAACCCCTGGTGGTCGATTGCTATAGAAAAATGGTAGAAATAAGGTCTCACGTTTCACGGAAGTCTGAAAAAAAACGAGGTTTATTCCCAGACTCGTGGCCCCCCTGCTGGATAACAATGGCGCCAGTCAATAAGCCTTCGGTATAAATCACGTAGCTGTTGCGCACCAAGGTTTTATAGGTGTTGCGGTAGGGCCGCCATTTTCCACGACTCTGGACGCAATCTAGCTAGAATTCTCCTACGATTTACGGCAACCCGTTCCTATATCGTTCGTAACTGCTTTCAGACTACATATATATGTAGTCTAAAAAGACTATAACCTGCCAGTGCAGGTGTATCGTAATAATTTCATGAGAGCTACAGGGTGGCTTTAAAGTGCGAATTCTTTTTCGTGATAGCCGTTAATTACCGAAGAGATATTTAGAACCCTAAGCATTCCTTTAAAGAATTCACAGTGCCCTATATACGGCATGTACACCGTACAGGCGTCGTTCCAGTGACGCATCGCGACGCCCCAAGCGCCGGTCAAAATGTAAATCTACCGGGTAACTAAACCTATGGCCTGGCAGGAGGTTAAAACCCTCTGTTAAAAATCCTAGGGAAATTTTTACTGTTTTTACTGATTGCTACAATCTCACGTTTAACGGAGCTTTTGGACTTCCGGTAATAAACATGCAATTCAACAATGGACCAACTGGCTAGGATCAGTTGCATTGGACTTTACTGTTCTTTGCCATTGAATGTATTATTTTTATGGACCCTGAAATTTTTTAAACAGCTGTCAATGGCTGTCAATTCTAGTAGACATTTAACAAATAAAAAATGCTACCTAAGTTTTTTGTCATTTTCTTATGGAATTATTGCTTTGTGATTTTAGCATTGTTCATGCCACCCGAAGTAGTAAAACCTCTTGTGCACGGTAAAGGACCTAGGTGGTCAGACGTGTAAAAGCCATGCGGTGTACCTAGTGGACCCTAAACGTTCTAGTGGTTATCGATACTCTTGGTCAGACAGAAACGAGGCGTTGTGTCGAACCCCTTAAGTAGAGAATCCAAGGGACACGTCAAATGCTCGTTCCCTAGTTACGCTGTAAGCGGCGGCGTAATTCCGTAAGAGGGATTAATTATGGCGCGTTAGTGGAATCACGCGTGCGTGTAATGAATTGTGCTGGAAGTATGTAAAAGGTCGTTGAAGGTTGGTATGGGTACTTAGGGTTCCCCTTAAAGGTCCTTGTAATGCTGAGTGGTTCTTAAATACTGTAAAATTGGCGGCAAGTGTTCGTATCTGATTTGACGATGAATATATGCCTGGAAAACAGCATATGTAGAATTTTGAAAAAAAGGAGTCGTGGCAATTTTTTATAAAAAAATTAAATGGTATTAAAGAAATTGGGGTTAAAGAGAATATCTTGAGTATGATATTTTTATACTGTTATCGTTCAAGCTCTCTTTACTCAGATGGCGCCACGGTCGCCGTAGCACTTTAATGCTGCTATAATAAATCTTACAGCGCAATCATTGTCAAATAAGAAATACAAGGATTTTCTGAACGGATCTTATAGAACTTTGTGTTCTCAAAGACACTGCGCTCCTAGGCTGTTTTTAATGGGCTTCGTCCATTTAACGAACTCACTTGCTCTTCCTCACTGAATCACTGCGATTCCTGAAAATTGAATGGATACGAAACTCAATCCTATAATTTTTTTTTTCTTCTTAATCACAAATTTTAATTCGTATTTCACGTGACTCGTAGTTTTTGGAATTTTCCGTATTAATTATAAAATCAAAATTTTCCTACTATCTATCGAAACTGCCGAACCTCATTCCTACTATCTATCAAAACTGCCGAACTCTTCGTTATTCTCAAAATTTCGTTTTTATTGACGCTACTGATAATTATAATCTTTTTTAACTGTATATCTGTCGCCACCGTAACGCGACCCATACGTAACACATTATTACGCAACAATAACATTCTTTCCTGTATACGTATACATACGTGTAACCACTACGTTCAAAGTCTACGTATACATATACTTGACTAATATAATGTCACCGTATATCTATATATTACATATCAACCAATAGGTACACGCCACATGCGTATCAGGTTGTTACACATACGGTCCACGATATTTATTTTGCGTACGAACATGGCTGCTATTCTCTCGCGATTTCCGATACCCATCTGGAATGCCTGGTCCACATGCGGTACTAGTATCGGTAGTAGCTAGTGATACTAGCCAACCCACCGTTCAGTAGTAGGTAGTCAACTGCTACTGAAATCCAATACTACTTGCTATGTAATACAATGCAGCATATCGACTTGTGAATTTTTTCTTTCGAAACATTTTTATATTCTCATTTCCCCCGTCGGGCCGTCTAAACAAAGTAAAATTCAAATGGAAATTTCACGAGGATAATTACCTTGAATGAGTAACGAAAAAAAAAAAAAAAAAAACACCTAAAAGGATTAAAGGTAGAACACTGTGCAAGAGTTAAAAAAGCCTTACAAAAGTTCTCTATGGTATTATAGCAATTAGGTTGGGTATTTATTTCCCAAGGTAAATGACTTTTCGATACTTTGTACCAGTCAGAGGAATTTTAAATTCTGGAAACAATGTGTTTTCAGGTAACGGTAATTCGCGTAAAAGCAATTGCATCGAGTCCATACAATTTCCAATGTACTGTCGTTCAATAAGGATAACCAAGCGAGTGTTAATGTACGCATTGTGTGTGTACCTCCAAGTAAAAAAGTAACCAAAGAACATCAGACGCGTTGGGTTACGAGACAGCAGGACGCAAGGGGACACAGAGGTTATGTAATTTTCAATTAGCACAAAGCCCGACACGGTCGAGCCAACGTTATATCCAAATAAAGTAAAAGCTCGGAGCTAGTGGAGAGTGCTTGACTCAGTTGGCGCTCCGACGCCTAGGAGAGTATAATCCAAATTGAATTAACAACGTAGAGCTACAGGAAACCGAGGTTAGTGGTACTGCCGCTAGTGGCGTTAGTATCGCTGCATCTAACGCTAATAGAATATGAGAAAGGAACAAAAGCATAGAGGGATCGGAAATTGATCAATAGTAGAAATTAAAATTAATTATAAATTTATTGAAATTATTTTTCATAATTGAGACGACGCCTGTACCTACCATTTGAAAATGTCGAAAATTATCGAAATTTGGATTTTTACAAAAAATTTACAGGTCACGATTTTACTATGGATATTTTATTTTCGTTGATAATTTTTTTTTGCAGACAGTTTAGTTTGAATGCTAGACGAAAATTCGAGTGTCACTGGACAAATAATTGAAGGTGGCGCTGCGGTAGTCTCCGTACTACAGTGGTTGGGACTGTGCAAACATGACTTAGTGTTCCTCGCGGCTTCTTCGTCAGAGGTTGACTCCTGGGAGTTGATGGTACGTACTTGTATGCCAGCCCTCATGACTTATGGATCTGTACTCAACTCCAACCGATCAGACCTTCTCCACAGCCTTAACGCGAACATCCCTCTCACTTGGTAGCTAAGCGCGACACCTATTTCGTTTGTCGACCTACATAAGTAAACAGGTCGCCGTTACTATGCAATGTTCCCAGAGCTGCACTGAATTTTTCGGGACTCGAATGCATTGAGGAGGCAGCCATAAGGAAAGGAAGGAAGGACTCGAATGCAGTTCTGCCTCTTTTCATTATCATTTCCCTAATCGTTTTCTACGCTTTAATTTTTCCAAATCGACCAAACGTTTAATGGAAACGATATTTGAAGGTTGAAATTTCTATACCACATATTATCCGTTATGAGAATTGAATAATTTTTTTTGACCATGCTAATTAATTTTTTATCGTCCAATTAACGAAGCATATCTTTTTTAATATTTTCATCTCCAAAAATACTGCTGGACGTTAACGTCAAGAAACACTTTATTTTTACCTGGTTTACCCTATTTTGCGCGAGCCTGTACACTTCACTCGCAACGTGCAAATCTCATTGTCAGTCATATCGCGTATTTACATTTACTATGTACGTCGCGTTGCCTCGTTTACGTGACGAGTTAATACTGATAATGTCATTTATTTTTTTTCTACGAATGACAAAAAAAACAGTTTCTACCTGCGTCACGTTGACCTGCGGCATGTAATTGACAGACGCAATTCTCTGATCGGTAGGTGGTGGGGGTTTCCAAATGCATGATATATATATATATAACATACGGTATACAGGTATATATAAAATGGCCTCCGTTCTCAAATATCCGTATTGCGTCACGTCACGGTCGGACACGCATGAATATCTAAATGAATAATTATTCGCGCCTCGAAATACGCGTGGTGCAATATAACACGTGTGGAAATATATTCTCATAAAATTATTGAGTGTCTATGAATACGTTAACCTAGATATGAAAATGGCAAAGCCAGTCTTAGAATTGCTGTCCAATGGCCGAAACATCTGAAAGACGATAGAGGACCAAAAATTGGCCTAATTTGGTAAACCAGGCGAGATTGTATACTCGATCTATGTGAAACACCCGGTATAATTTGGTTTGCTAATAAAAGTTTGAGAGGATCGCGGCCTGAGGATTGATCCCAAGGGTGCGCTGAAACGGCCGGCTCAGCCTCGAAGGGGTGAACGAAACGATCGGGAGAATTAAGGGTACTACGTCAGTGGTTCTCATTCACTGAAATTCATACTAGTTCTGTGAAGGTAGTAAAGCAATTTTATCAACGTCTCACGTATAAGGGTTGAGTATCGATGGATGCTGGATAACTTTAAAAAGTGAGCCGTCGCGGGACGCCCGGTAGATGTGAAACATCAATTGTTAAAATAATTTTTTGATAGCGAGGTAACCCTGGTTACCGCAAAATTACAGCGTACGCATTCCAGTATACCTATATTTCAGTGCTAGCCTGAAAATATGGCGTCTTACATTCTGTCCCCTTCAGAACGCGCCATTAGATGTTTCACATAAAAAAATTGGCAAATTTATTAACTTTTGCAACAACGTTAGAATCACGAGGCAAGTTTTGTAGAACTTTTTTTTTTAAATTTCCCGCCTTTCCATTTCAACTTTGCGCAAGAGTCTTTAAAAGCCGCCATTAAGGTCTTTAAACCGAGTTTACACGACAATTTTTTTTCTTTCCTCTCATCTCCCTTGCCAATTGGATTTTAAATCGATACTATTAAATCCCACTTATCGATAGCTGGCCGATCTATAAATAAACACCATACAAATTGAACGATGGTTCTCAATGAAAGGTCGATCGAGTATGGAAAGCTCGATTCACAATAAAATATTTAATTCATCACTATCCTTAGTAAAGGGCTGTACACACTGTATACATATTTAAGGTATTTCGAGGAATCTGAATAAATTTGCATAAATATTGATACTGCGCATGCGCAGTATCTCAGCGTGTGTTCGGAAAGTCATCAATTTTTTACACGTTTCCCGCGTACCAGACAGCCCTTGGCGGATCGTTCGATGATAACTTTTTTTTTTTTTTCATCCCTTGTGAAAAGTCTTTAATATCGAAGGACCCGAGGAGTTTTCACAAGTAAACGTTTACCTTTTTCCCAATTCCATTCCCTGACTGCAGTAGGTACTGTGCCTGAAAAAGGTTCACGGTCGACGTTCCGATCGAACTATCTTTTCTATCCTTCGATAAGTACGGGAAAATTTGACGTGCATTGAGATCGGGACAAAAAAAGTGTATCTTTATTTTTCACTTGACTTTTTCTTTTTTTACTTTTTTTTCCAACGTTCAAGCCGATGAGAAAATAAAAATAGGGGAAAAATCTTCATGGCTCGATTCGCGCGAACATTGGCTATTCGCTTGCGAGAGATTTTTACGGTTGAATTTTTCGTAATTTTTTTTTTTTTACCGGAATCGGTAAATACAGCCTGCGCATACATAATACACAGTAGTATCTTTCGTCGAGACTAAAGACCTACGAGCACGTACGTCGCGATACTGTACAAAAATAATCATCATAGTCCGGAAGTATAAATAGACTGTAGCGGAAGTACCGAATTTCTTTTAAAATGTCTCACATATGTATATGGCAAAAATGTATCTATACATTTATGATACTTTAGTATTTTGGTATATATATATATATATATATTTATGATCGAATGAATTTCCTTCCATTGAATTTCTCGGCATCTCTCCTATCTCCTCTTTCCCCACTCTAATTCCGCAGAATCTCAAAGAAACCCGAAGGATCCTCGAAGGGTGATACGGTAATATGATTACAGCCCGTGAAAAATGTAATTCTGATCTTTTACATATATGTATATACATGGACTCCTGGAGACTCACGAAAATGTCTATTACGAAATGAGATATATAAATATAAAGAATTTAAAAAAAAAAACAAAAAACCATGTGCCCAAAAACACGTGTATAATTTTATAAAAATATCTAATAAATATATCAATATATTAATATTTTCCATAATAAATAATTTGCCACAAGCAAAAGAGTAGCTTCATACTTTTGGCATCGAATACTCGAAATAGCCACTTAAGAATTTCGAGAGCGATAGGGGAGGCACTCTCTTAAATAAATTCTGAAAATTTTCTTGGTACGAAAACGTGAATGGTCCCCCGGAAGTGCCGTAGAGCCGAGCAAGATAAATTTTTTATTTATGGAAGATGCTGGAAAACCCAGTAGTTTCATGTCTTTCCGTCTGCTTCGAATATATTCGAAATTTGGGGGCCTCTTGAAACTAACCTAACCTATATTCGTTACTCAGCTACGTAATGCCCACTAGTACCCAATCCATCCGACTTCCTAACACGGCAGCACTCACAATCGGCGACGAGAATTGGTACGATAAATAAAATGGACACCGGCGGCAGGAACGTGGCGTCGCCCAGATAGAAACGATCGCGAGTTATTTCGCACAAAGGTAGATAACGCCGACTGTAATTCCCAGTGAATTTCCACCGATAAAACTGCCGGATTATCCTCGCCGTTTGCCTTAACCGAAGAACGGGGGGACGATGTACACTGCAGACATCGCTAAACGTTGCGATTAATATGAAGTTTAAGCTTCAAATTTATTAGGATCCTCGCACGACCTTTTGTACCTATTAAATGGAAAAGGTCAAGTGAGATTACGGCTGTCTTTGAAAATATTAAACTTTATTGTAGTACCGTGTCTTGTATCAGTAAGTTATTGTCATTCGTACTGACAGTGCTCTGGCTGCCTGTGGAGAAAGACTGTGGCTCTTATCACTAGCGAAATTCAAGAGGATCAACATCGATAAGATTACCCGAAGACAATATTCGTATTCCTTGCTGAAGGGAATAATTTTGGCGATATATAACGCATATATATATATATATATACACATATATATGTATTTTCTTATTTTTTTTTTATTTCAATTTTTCCATTTATTTGCTCGATGTTCGACGTTCGCGATTTTCAATTACGATTGCGAATTCGATTCGTATTTACCTTTTTCGTAGCAAACACAGCGTGCGTATTTTTTTTTACAATTATTATTTACACGTGAATACAGAGATGAGTGATTTTTGTCTGTGGTCTGGCAAAATTTTTTTGCACCTTTTCTTTCCATCCTTCCTGAAGATATCGATTATTTCGAATAGGGGTAGTTATGGAGGGATATCGAAAATTCGATTGACGTTAATAAAGCCCCAAACTTGATCCTCGTGATAAAAGGGAGATCGCGCTCTATTGGAATATCGTGGCTAATAACCCTCGGGAATTTCGCCCCAAAAAAATCTAAACTCTTGATCCTTCACTGCGTGCGGACGTGAAAGGTAGAAAAATAATTTCGCCAGGCTGTACCGCAATAACAATTTCATTTTCTATCCCCTGCAATCTGTCTGTCATAATAAATTTTTTCACTTGTTTGTGTTTACCTTACCGTCCACTCTGTTCTTGTTTACCCAAAAACTTCAGGAATGGAGTATAATCAAAAGGTTGAGGCGAAGTTTAAAACCTCGTAACCTCGAGACCTTAAAAGCCTTGAAATTTTTTTTAGACCTTGAATATGAAATTTTAAAAACATACGTTTCACTCTGCCCTTTAATCACGTTAATTATTTCATTCAAGTATAAAAAGTAAAAGGTACACTCCGCGTCAAGATTGTGTCAAAACATCCGGAACTGTGTCAAAAAATTTTCATCCCCCCTCCAAGACAAAGGAAGAGTGGGTGATAAAAAATTTCAAGAACCTTGTTCACGTCCCTGCTATGCGTCGTACAGGACGTGTAAAAATTTATTAAAAGTCATTATCAGCCTCCAAAATATCTCAACGGTGTTAACCTAATTAATGTACAACTTTGACTCCCCGTTGATTAAAGGTAATTTCACTCGGGAAGAATTCATAGACTAGTCGAAAGTAGGTACTTGAGAGGTACACTTGGTATACAGTACTAATTGTAAGTAAAGGATACCAGTAGTGACGTTGGTAGTAGCAGTACGTTATACAGGTGTCTGGCTAATAAATGGTAGTAACCACTGACAATGAGAATTTTTGTCCGGATTGTCTTTCTTCGTGGACATAATTATTTCAAGAAAACATCTTACGTCCCTTGCCGACATTCACTTTTTAATCTTTCCTTGAAACGAAAACTCATTTTCTTAAGTCTTCGTATTTTTCTCGGTCGCGCGATAAACGCCGTTTCAATTACCATGGAGTATAATTAAACGGTATTTTTTTTTAATACGAAAAGGCAAATAATTAAAATGCTGAATTTCGATGAACAACAGAGCCGTAAAAAGAGGCTATGAGTGTAATTCTCGATAAATAAAACACACACACACACACACACATTTCTTTCCCTTTATTGTCTGCGTCGGTAACTGCGTTGCTCTATACCCAATTAATAATCTGCTAACGGCAATGCCAAAGGGTGTTCCCACCAGCCTCCCAAAAGTTAAATAAAAATATAGTTCGCACAGAGTCAGCGTATACCGGGTGTAGAATAAAAAAGGAAACCTTAAACTGCCTGATGATTCTTTGACTAAAGAGAAAAGGAGAGCCGATGAAATCCATAAAAAGTATAGCTAAAATTCCTTAAGAGGAGCTCATTAAGAATATCCAAGAGAAAGCCTTTCTCGCTTGGCATAACGAGGATTATATGCAGAGCCACGTACTTGGCCCTTTATACCGAGGCGAAGTATTTATCGTTATAGCTATAAGGGGAAAGTTTATTTCCCTCCCGCCACCCACTTTCCCACCCTTGCCAAATAAATCCCCGACACTTTGAACGGGGTACCACCACCCCCTCTCCGTCTCCCCCCACCGTCATCCTCCTAAGCGTACATTTTCATTAACCCGATCTGTTTGACTTTGATTCACAAGCTTCTCGAGTTTCGTCCCTACGAATGTTGAAAATGAGCAAAGGGCCACCCTTTGGTAAACCTCATATCCTTTAAGGACTCGTAAGACCCTTCATTACCTTCCATGAGCATCTAGTGACTTTAAATTTTTTTTTCCCCCCCTATCCAACATCCCACTCCTTATCTAAGCCTGCCCCTCTCTTCAAATCAAATTAGTACTTCAGCCTGGAATAAAAGAGAATCGAATAAACCCTCGATAGGACTCCTACGAGAATTCCTTCTTTTACCCGAAGTTCTTATCCCTACGGTGGAAGGTTGAGGTGGAATAGACGGAGGCACCAGTGGATGATTTAGGATGGTCAGGTTGGCACGCCTGGGTAGTAGTACCAATTTAAAGGCTGTCGTGTCGCGCGCGACAAGAGCAACCAGTCAGCGAGCTTTGCGACAGAACGAACCGGCGACAGCAGTTTCGCCCCCCACCCGCCCCCACCTAGACCACTTTGTCCCTTTGCGTTTGAGGGGAGGCCGAGTAAACAGCTTTCCGCAAACTTCAGCCCGGTTACGGTTACGTGAAAACTTGCCTTTTAATTTCACTCTGCCTTTACCGCTCTTGACTATGGTTAGTCCGCGTATCAGTATCATTATATAGCAACGTCACGTACGCGTTACCGACTAATTAGGTTATGCAAAATAGCCGTTGCATCACGCTACACCTCCTGGTTATGCCAAACGGACGAAAGTGGATTACTTGGCTAGGGCGAAGCGTCGACAAAGATATGCCAAGAGGGTAACGTATTCCGAGGCTGCTCGAAGGGATCTTAAGACGGATTAACCTTAAGGCTTTTAAGAGAATCGCGCGATAAATATTATATGCGCGTGGACAAGAGCCTGGTTGATGTTTGGCGTTGAAAAGAGTTTGGGAGGAAAAAAAAAATTTGCTTTTTTTTTTTTTTAAATATTTCTTATTTTCTTCATTTTCGTCACTTCGTCTGTTCTTATATGCTAAAATACGGACTGCAAGTGTATGGTGGAAACGTGAATGCAATGTAGGAGAAAAATCCGGCGAAAAACATTCCACAATGAATACCTTTCGAGTATTTCGTTCTGCTTCCTGCGTTCTTTCAGGATGATAAATATTTTCGACCTTCCGTTTCATTCTTTCTCATTTTTTTTCTCTCTCTCTCTCTCTTTTGCCTTACTCGTGGTATTATATTTCTCTCTGTCTCGGCATTCCGCCATCTCACGGTTCACCGTAAAGCTCTCGACGCGACGGAGCTTTCGTAACATTTACGAGGATTTCCAAGCGGTCCTACGTTTAATCTTAACGTCGTGACGTCAGTGTAAATTAGGATTATTGTATCTCATCCTTGAGAATTATCGTAAGTAGGGATCGTTGGAAGAAAAATAAAAAATCGAACCCAAATTTCGATCATGCACATCAATAATATTTTTCGAAACTCATATTTGCATTTCGCATTAAATATTTTTCATGATATCGCTGATCAATTTTTGTGATAATTATTCGTAAAAAAATTTATTATCATTAATCGTAAATACCTGCGACCTTGTCCGTGATAAGAAGTTTTTCGGCTGCCATATAGCTTTTACCAGCCAACCGGTGTGCTTTCGAGTTTGACGGCATAGAAGTTTTTTATATATACATATATTTATGTTTTTATGTATATATATATATATATATATATGTATATGTATATCACGAGAACTCGCGAGTCATCGATCACAGCAATCGAATTCCTTCCGTAATCAGAGCACTTCCGATTTGCGATTGCAGTATAGGAACTGTCGGAATAATTCCGGTTGACGGACAGAGAAAAAAAAAGTCCTCTATCAATTTTCCCTCGCGAATTACGTAAAGGCTAAGAGAATATATAAAGTAAAATTTGCCAATGAACACTTCACGATTTCTTCGTCCGCCCCTATGAGGTACACGAGGGTGGATTCATCTAGAGATTTGCAGTAGATTTCAGGCAGCAAACTGCGTCACATGCTTGAGGATCGCTAAAACAAAATTATAGCAAAAACAATCCGAGCGGTAAAACTGCAAAAAGTGTATAAATAATAAAAAGAAAATACAATTACGATATAATCTGTCAATGGACCAATAGACGTTAATCACGGTTTTTTAACATCGAGTGTGACGTATATATGTACTATATTTTTTTTCCAAGATCCATCCATGCTTTTGTATAATGATTAACGACCAGAGGTCGAGGTCGAGCAAGATTGCGAAAGCGTGAAACTGGTCCAGCGGGAGATTCTGTGTATAAAAATAAAGGGAAAAGGAAGAAAAAAAAAAGAAATGTTGAATTTGACGAAATGTAAGAAAAATACAAATTCGTACGTGTCTTTTTATTAATAATAAAATAATAATGACAGTTCACTGTACGCGAGTGCAGTTAGAGCAAGCAGATCCGGCAGGTCCGAATAAAATGGTGGAAGATAACTATTGGGCGCCAGATTGAACAGAGAGAGCACCAGGGACACGTTCGGCCAACCAGGTCTGACCTAGTTAGATCAGGGCCGGAGAGTGTACGACTCGTACGCGTTCGCGTCGCGGGGTATACTGAGGAGCTTTTTGAGCTCTTCCTCGGCTAGCCGATCGTGTGGAGGTTCGTCCTCGTTCGGCAAAGTTCGGCCAGGCGTTCGGGGATGTTCGTCAGTCGGCTCCGACGGTGCTCACATTCTGCCGCCACCGTCCACCCCCTAACCTCACAAATCTCCCACCCTTTCCCGTCGACCCTCAGCTTCGGTATATCGTTCAGTTCCATCCTCCTACCTCCCCTCGGCCATCCGACAACCCTGGAACAACCCCCTACGTTAACCAGGGGTGCCACTACCCCTGCCGAGAAATCGTAGTGGGGTGACACCATCTACACGAAATCCCCTCCATATCGATCACTGCGCAGTACGCTCCCAGCATCCACCCTGTAACCCTGTCGTCATCCCTATCATCCCTTGCACCCCCCACCATTCTCATTTCATTTCACCCCCACCCTGCCGTCACCGTTGGGGAAGCCACACGACGAAAATCCTCGGTCGTTTCTTCACTGACATTTGATTTCCCGACAGCGCCTAACTGGGCGAATGTATCTCTCTGGATAAGAGGTTAGGTCAGATTAGGTTGGGTTAGGGTTAACTTACTTTTTCGAAGTCGTCCGTTTCTTTTTTTTTTTCAACACTGCACGCTACTCGCGCGTAAATATATTTCTGCGCGTTACCTTGAACAGGAAAAAGTTTTTCGTATCGTCGATAAGCATTTTGCGTGAATGGGGTAAATCTAGCTGCCCATGAATTATTGTTAATTTAATTACGAAAGTCGACGCGACGCGGCGCGCAACGCTGCCGGGACGAGGACACGTTTATTAAACGATTGAAAGCACGTGTGCCGGATGCTGGGCGGCTTGTTTTAACGGACCAGCTCACTCGGGGGGGGGCGCAAGCTGTGGAGCAGGGCCGTCAGTTTTGGTAGCTGGAAGGGCGCCAGGGGCGATTTATTAATATATATAATTATCAGTCCGCTCTTCTTTATCTTTAACCCGGTGCGGTTGCATGTGCAAATGCATATATGGACTTTTTGGAATTATATATGTATATAGGTATACCAGGGTACAGGCGCGCTTTTGCGCGCCTGTTTAAATACCTGCAGCTCCAACGCTATGAACGAATACAGCATCAGTCGACATATCTATTCTGGAGTATTAAAATTTATCTAAGAAGGAAAGAATTTATAGAATTATTTTTTTTTTTCAAAATTTTGAATCAATTAGTTCTTTCATAAATCAGTTAGTTAATTGCGAAATGTAACGAATTATTCATAGGTACGTCAAATTAATTGTAAACCAAGTACAATTTTCAGGGGTAAAATTAATTTCGACGTGTTTCACCTCAACGTCAAATTTATTTTCCAAAATCAACCACTTTGATACTCGTCGACTGACGACACCGACAGCCAATCAAAATTCGAATTAAACAACGTAAGTGCTACAGTGCAAACTCAGATTAAAATCTGACATTAATTTTTTTTTACTGAAGTGAGTAATATGACTTTTCAGAAGGATGGTGGACGGAGTGGGTGGTAAAAACGTTAAAAAAGAAAAACAAAGAAATTTTAAAAAAAGAGAAGCATTTCACTTTCGTGTAAAAGGGCCGAGTGTGCAATATCGGACTTTTTATTTCCCACGTGGATAGAGGTCGATGGAAGAGGCAGGTCTTTCTTTCTTGCTTTCTTAATGCTTCTTTATATATATATATATATATATATATATATATATATATATACTTTTTGTCACATGCACTTTAACTCAACAGCCTCTGCCATTCACCGTGGTTTTATTATTATTTTTTATTTAAAGACTCAACGCCGAGACGCGATATCCCACAAATGGACGTAAAATGTCTGTCGATTGGATATAACGAAATTCGCGATTTTATCTTATCTTTTTCTAACCTTTTCTTTTCCTTTCCCTGCGCTTTCCTCTCTTGGTAAAAGCCTCGCGCGCCACTTTCACCATTCATTTTCTAGATCCGTACAGAATACACACGCGATTATCTAATTAACCAAATATTCGTTCAACTGCCCATTATCGTCAGGTGAACCCATCATTTATAATTAATGATCCGCAATTAATTATCGCCCTGTGGCGAACAGCGCCGATATCGAGATCGGCCGAACGTGCGAATTGTCAGAATTATCGATATCAGGAAATCAGTCTGATCGGTATCGAGTCACACTTCCTTACCATAACCCTAAAAATCGTCTGAAGGCCAATAAATTTGGGATATCCCCCCCCCCCCAAAATGAAAAATAAAAATCTCTCTGTCAAAAAAAAGATAACGTTACGTGATTAAAGAGTGAAAAAAATTTTTTTTTGTTCACGTTACATCGGTTTCATGCGTATACCAGGTATTGTTTATCTGTATCCAGTATATTGGCAGAGCAAATAAAACTAACGTAATGCGAAAACGCGTCGCGGTACGAGTTGCGGAATTAATTGGACCGCCTCGATCGAGGATCGGATTAAAGTCAAACAGAGTTGGCGCAGCCTTAGAAAATACGTGGCGGCCCTAATTGTGTTAGCCACGCACGAGGAGCCACATTGGATGTAGAAGAACCGGAAGGCGTGCGGGAGCGGAAGCGAATGGGGCTGATACAGAGAAAGATGGGCGTCGAGGTAGAGAAAGAGGGAGCAAAAAAGATAGATAGGCAGAAGGACAGAAAGAGATAGCCGACAGAAAAGCTAATATTATCTTACCTGCGAAACACATGCTCGATCGAGCGCGCCGAGATCAAACTGATTTGGCCGCCTTGACAAAGTTGATATTACGACATTACGACCGATATCTCTGTTTTTTTTTTACATTCCCAAAATCTTTTTACACGGTTGTTTCGATTTTTTCAAGAATTCAATGAAATTACCGTTAATCTAACTTTCGATGAATTTTTATATTTTTTATTGCTCTGACCTGATCGTTAAAAATTAATTAATAAATTAATATCGGAAATTTTATCAATACGTATGAACATCGTTGATCGATATGTTCGATTAAAAAAATGAATAGGTTGGCGTTACTGGAAAATAAACGGTACACTCGAGAGATGGAATATTGAAAATGAATAAAAAAAAATTAAAGCAAAATATATTTTGCATTCGATAATGACGATTTAGTTGATGAATTTTATTTAAATAATTATACAGTCTCGAGATCCGATAATCGATAGAATGGCCAATGGTTACTTGGCTTTTGTCAACGGCGCTGCGGCACGACGCTGGCCCATGATGGCGTCCAAAATGGGAATCGCAATGAGGCGTCTCTCTTGCTGGATATCTATAATGAACATCGAGCTGAATTACCCGGTACGACGTTCTCATTGGTACGTTAATTAAGCTCAGCGTCAGGTCTTTGCGTATACGTCATCTACCAGCAGATCCACTGGCGAACATATTATCCGAGTCAATTGTCGTACAGCATCTTTCAAAGGAAACTTACCTGTGTACGTACGCGTATACGGAGCGCATTAAAATTTAATCAAAAGTATGAAGCAGACAATTCCAGGCCTGAGTTAGATAATAGAGGGTTGAAGTTTAGCTTATGTACTGTAGGTAGGTTGGGTTAGAAAATGACAAAAGGGACGCCAATTAAGGGATAGACGTAGACATAGACATAGAAACGGAGACAATCCACCCAGTTTTAGTGATCTTGATAAGTTTTAGCAATTGTTCTGGTTTTTTAAAACAAAAAATAAAAACGGTATTGATTAATGATAATGACCCAGAATCGTTGCTAAAAACCCACCTGGACCTATGAAACTGCAATCTTGAAATCTGTGGGGTCCACGATTTAGCCTGTTGTAACGATTCGTTAGCTTAGACATGAACCTTCGAGGCTCTCGAATTATCGGTAAATGTCGTTGCAGGAATCTGTATTCAGAACCCCTTTTATTATGGGAAAAGACTGCTGGAAGGAAGACACTCGGTACTTCCGGGTAATTTTTTTGGGTGATATAAACTCTGATAAAAATACTTAATACGATAATGATCACCTGAAGTCTCTAGTCTGGAAAGGTGTAGTTTGAATATTTTGAAAAATATTTTTTTTTTTGAACTTTAATGTATTATACGTTTATTTGTTATACGTGGCGGACAGGGTACTTGGGACGAACCAGGTGACTGATTGATGCAATTAAATTTAGTTTTTGCCAATTTATCATGGAAATATAAATACTAGGGTAGCTTCTATCCAGCATTTAATTGTGTGAATTATGCACGAGACCTCTTGAGGAATTTAGCTCAGACTTTGAATTCCGAGTGACTTCCATTGAAAGTAGAGGAAGCCGATAGTCAGCCTGACTGACGTTACAGCCACTAAAACCACTAATCGAGAGGGGCAACTTGAAAGCTAATGCAAAGCATTGCGAAAAAAAATATAGCATACATAAAATAAGAGAACAAAATTTTTTTCATCAACTTTACTTCTCTACGTATGCAGCCCCCTTAGACCTTAATTACTGCTTTAAGCTGATGCTGAACGTCGAGACGAAGCGAAACAGAGTCCATAAAGAGTCACGAACCGCGAAACGGATTTTCGACAAGATTCAAGTTCCCATGAGATTTCGCACTTTTTTTTTAACGTCCGTTCATTATCATCTTGTTAGTTTTTTTTTTTTAAAAGTCTACTACAAATTTTCTTTCACATCTGGAGCTACAGTTTTTTGAACAGGAACGGAAAGGAGTGGATGACGCTGAAAACGGATTCCAGGTAAAATTTGTATATTTTTACTACAAAATGGACGATAATGACTATGCTAATGATAAAATAAAATTTTCAAATTAAAACTGTTATCAAATTTAATATAATAATTTTCATTAGTCTAACAATTTTTCGATAGAAATATTGACTATCATTGTTATCAATTTTTTTTCTTTAGCTAATTATTTTAACTTTACCTCACTCGCTTGATTAATTATCGTTATTTCAAAATATAAATTCATAATACCCGCTTGCTTAACGTATACTCACATCATGATCAGTATTATATCGACACTCGTTATTATTAATTATAAAATCGATTAAACTATAACACCACCACGTATTCCCAATCGCCTCCATTAAAGCGAACCACCTACGAAACTGGAGCTTTCATCCCACGTCTCCGATAAATAGTCCCTAACACTTCATGAAAATTGGTTCATTAGTCCCGTGACAAAGACTCACGTCGTTAACGTCTTAAAGCGAAGCACGGCTTTCCAATATTCCACGTGGTACAATTAAGAGTAAGTTTTAATGAGGATTTCAAAAAAAAAAAAATTTTTCCCCCCCAAAAACATCTCACCAGAATTATTTATTTTTTACCACTATTCTAACGGGTCTGTATTTTAAATCCGAAAAAAAATTTTTTGGGCTTACGTCGTGTAATAAGAAATTAATTTTAATCACGCGACACGAAATGTAGGAACTGATTATTTTTTTTCCAGTTTGAACTTTCTACTCGGATAACAGGAATCAGGTGCGAGGGTGAGTAGCAGAAATCTTACTTTAAGTCTGAACCTAACAGGAAGAGAAACTTGAATCATCCTGGAAAGCCGGCTTAAAACGTCAGGACCGGGAAGCATTGGCTGACGATTACTCGTGCGGAAGTTCCTGGGATAGTGGCTGAATTTCCTGGAACTCGAACCTTAAGGAGGAGGACCGGAATAATTAATAGGATACATACGTGTCTGCGATTGCAATCGATGTAAAAAGGATACCGTGACGTAAAAGAATTTTTTATTAAAAAGATAAAAGTCGATTCGTTATCAAGGTCGATTAAGAGAAAATGACGTAACTCCTAGATAAGATCGTCATATGTAATCGTGGAATGTAGGTCGTGACCAGTGGGATTTTTCATGAGAATATTTTCCAAGGACATTGCATACCAAAAAAGTAGGGTCTTTGAAAAATTTTGTTTGTCTGTTTTAAAAAGGAAAATATGTAAAGTAGAAATTTCTACCAGGAGCACAGCAACAATACTGTCCCAGTAAAAGGGGGTGGTAGGAGGTGAACTTTAGTTTTTACCTAGAAACGTCAATACGAATGTAGCTAAGTTCACTTCTATGTACACAGCAACGTATAATTTGGTGATTCAAACAAAGAATGGGTACCTGAAAGTACCGATAATTGCCACTAGATGGCTCTAGTAACGTGTTCTATTAGTTCTAGGATTGCCACATAAATATCATTACTCCGTATGAGCGGGTAACGAGAAGGTATAATCGAGAATAAGGGTAGATCAAAATAGAAGAGAAACAGGGGATGGAAAAAAAATTAAAAAAAAATTTTAATGTCGGGGTCACCCTGCATTGGCCAATGACGTAAGGAAACTCCAGGGTCGTCGGAATGTAGGCGAGGTTGGGTTCAAGTCTTATCTAGGTCGGACTGTCAGTGCCACGACCTCGTTTCATCCCCGCATCTTTACCAGCCCTCTCCATGGAGAATGCTAACCTAAACCTTCCTGAAGCAACCTTCGGTCTCGACCTAGCTACATATCCCTAAATAAATTTCCACCTTCTTCTGCGTCGTTACGATAAATTTTGTAGCCGCCTAATGAGTTCCTTTTGTCGCCTCTCTGATTATATCCCGTTTCCCATGCTCGTGTAAAATTAATAGAATCAAATTTCTCAGCAGGACATCAATTGGTTTTAATGACTCCTTTAACGGATAAAGAAATTGGGATAACGCTTGCGCATGCAGTTGGGCTTTACGGCTGTGTACGAGTCTGGGCAGAGGAAAACTTTTCGTATGGAATTTCTGGCTTTAATACATGAGAAGTGCAGCACCGTAGACGTTGCATAAAGTGTAAAACTGATATCCGGTGCAATATAGCGGATATGGATATTAAGTTAGGAAGTTCATTGCCCCTCTCTTTTTAGCATGTAGTTCGTTACTTTCTTTTACTTTAAATATTCAGATGGAGTTTGAAACGAATTTTACTTCTGACATACAACTCTGTGAAAACGTAGCGAAATAAGGTGAGTTGATGATTGAGGTGGAGTTATTTAAAAAGTTTAGCACGACCTGTGGTACAGTTTTTATTTGCAGACCTGTTCCACACTCTGGTGAAAAATTGGTGAACTAGATAAGTCCCTTTGATAGAGCTAACTAGCGGAATTATTTTGAACTAAAGAAAAACTGATCGTCACCCTAATGCATTTTTTCGGTGTGATTTCAAACATTTCCACTAGATGGCGCTGGCATGCGCGAAAGCCCTTGTGCAAGTACTTTTTGGAAAAAAAGTGAAAGAATCAGACTTTTTTTATCGTTACGAATACCACGCTATCTCATTTTCTAATTAGGTTTGACGTATCGAGTGTCGGATGCAGGTAATTACGTAGTTATTGATCACAGAGATTCCTCGTGTATTCATACAATTACCGGATGGGTAGGACGAATCATGAAATGCAATTTGTACGTGATGTTGCATCGTAAAATGGGGGTCCCGATTATAATAAGAAAAGTTAAGAGACAAAAAAAGATGTAAGATGATTACCCACCGGTATCATTATGGACGACAAACAAATTGATGATAATGCACCGGTACGTAATGTCCGAGGACATTTTTACTCATGAACATTTATCGTCTTCATCATTTCCTATGTGAAGTAGCAATAATTCCACACACAACGAAGTTAGAGTGAGAAATGACTCGGTAGCTCGGGATCATTAATATTGCATCGGTGGAGTGCGCCTACTCGTTGGACAAGAAAGATTCCGTTTTTACCGATCGGCAAAACTTTCTTACAACGCTTATCATTACCCGCTGCGCCCGACAGATGGAGCTTCCTGTAGCGCTGACCGTAAGAAAACGAAATAAATCATTTTTTAAAACCTCGTATACTGTATACCAATATGTATTTATATAAAACAATATCATACAGCAATACAGTATTTTCCAAGTAAGACAATCGATTCGTGTAATTTATAAATTAAATTTTCTCACTGCCTGAGCGTGTAGAAATATTTTTTTTTATTTCAACAGAGCGCGCTGTTCCTAATCGCACGAGCCCTAATTAAAAAATAATTTCAATCGATCGTCCTAGGTGGAATTCTTGCCTACGCATAAAATATCATGCAATTTGTGCTTTGAGCAACGGCCTCAATATACATTATTAGAATTCTCTAGCAACGAATCTTTTACCAGCCAAAAAAAAAGTACACGTGTAATCGCGTCGCTTATCGGTCACGACTGCCAAGAGTCTTCCGGGTGACGCAATTTTTTTCCGTAAAAATAAAAAATAAAAGTTCCCTATTGCACAAGAAAGAAAAACAAGAGAGAAAAGGATAGAAACAGAACTTTTTCTAGAACATCATGAAAATCTCGTTTATCACGCGTGCGTAACTCGCGCATGTAAATGTCGAGATTACATTTCTGACATTACAGACAAAATGAGAATTAACAACGTCGTTACGTATTTTCGAATAGATACGTAAGCGCCATTACATACTTTAGATATCACATATAGACAGCTGTTTGCCTCGCTACTGGGACTAGTGGATAACATAATTACAAGAGCGCATCCCTTAATAATAATAATAATAATAATAATAATAATATACTATATACAAAATATAGATATATATAATATATAAACATATTTATAAACACATATACCCTCTAAAAAAAAATACTGAAACTTCTGCCATGCGTTACAAACGTACCGTACACCATTTTCTTTTTTTTCTTTTTTTATTACAGATAGATGACATCCCGCGTGGGAAGAAGCTTCGGCATAACCATCAAGAATGGCACGATCAACAATTTACTGAATCAACAGGCCATATAAATATATCACCGTGTACGTACGTACTGAGAAAAATCAGAAAAAAAAAGACAAGGTACTGTATCGTAAATTCTACGAAGAGGTCAACGAGTGCGCATGCGCCTACACAAAGTGAACGCACCAGCTGTCGCGCAACTTTTTACTCTTTATGTGAATTTTTTTTTTTTAGAATTATTACAGCACTGTAATGATATTCGAAATGGGGGAACGATCGTCTAAAGAAAAAAAAAAAATTTTTTTAAACACTGAATTTTGATTTAGTGCAAAATTCGAAAGTACTTTGAAATATTTGTATAAAGCCATGAAGCAGAATGCAAGTAGTTAAAATTACGATACGGTACAGTGTTGTGTCTATAGTTACAGCTATATACAAGGTGTTTCAGATATAATGGTCCTGCCGTTCGTAATTGAATTGAAGATGGAATGCGCAATGAAGATGCGCAGAACGTAGAAAAGGACGGTGACCGACCGAGAGGAGTCCTTCAATAATACATTTAACGCCGATCGATGCGCGATCGGAAATCGTCGATACGCTCAGTCCTATTAGAAAATCGATGGGAGATCGATTCTCAATCGATGAGCCGTCGGGTTACGATTGAATCGCCGGAAGTCCAGTGGTGGTCTACGCGCATATCCGTTTCCTGGAGAGTCCATCGCGTTCGCGCGTAATTTATCATCTGTGAGGACAATTAGCCACGTGCGGAAACAAGTGACAGTGTATGGACCTAAACCTGTAATGAAAAAAAGGGGGGGGGGAGGGGGGTAAAAATTTGAAAAACAAAGCGCAAAAAAGTTTCACAAAAAAAAACCGAAACGCACTGAAGCCAAAATCATTTAACGTGAAATTTATCTCGTGATTTTTTGCATCCCGTGCAATTGTTATTACCGATCTCAATTAACCTTTCAGCTACGGCTTTTCCCAGCACTGTATCTCTGTATGGCAAAATTCGACGCGGAATGCCCCAAAAATCGTGCATGGTGATTTTTGCTGTCACATTAAATCGGAACAGGTATGAATTAATAAATTGTCATTTTTTTGTTTTCATAAACAATCATTTCCGTACCGTTTAAAAAGGTAACATACGCTAAAGTCATTACCTACCAGTATACGTAGTGACGTACCCGTTCGAAAAGACGTCATACGCAAAAGCCACTGTAGTGACGGTACCGTTTAAAAAGATAACATACGCGAAAGCCATTACAATGGCGTCTCGTAGGTGAAAGGTTAAAGCCGATAGCCTCAAACTATACGCCATAACAGAATGTATCAGCTAAGCTGCACGTCTGTGGTTTACAGTGAAACGATGCACGAATTTTGAAAATCGCATGTGACAACTATCGAAGATTTTTTTCATTTCGCATCGATTACGCAATATTACTATCGCTTGTTTAATTTTCGTTTGTAAACGAAAAATATATATATACCTTGCAGATCGAACGATAATGAAAAAAAATTAAATGCAAATTTTTTCCAGACTAAAAAGATTTGGGTATTGCAGGAATATTTTTTTATTACAAGATCCACTACTCCATTTTGAATTCCAGGTTGCACTTTGCCTTGATTCTTAGAGACTACTCGTCGGAGCCTTTGCAGCACTAAGCGTTCCCGATCGCAGCCACAAGAGCATTAGCAGTCTTGGTATTAGTAACCTTCGGACTTTTATTTTATATTATATCAAATAGCAAAGATGATTATTTACTTTACCAACGGAACTTAAGAAAGCAATAATAATGTGCGCAATCGACGTGCCGATCAAAAAATATTTTATGATCGCCAGATAAAATTTTCACACCGTAAACCGTAATACGTAAATCTCAGCTAATAAACTCTGCATGCGTCTAGCCGTTTCCCAAGAAAAGCTGTACATAGCAATTAAATCGTATAATTGTAGCTCGCAGATAATACCGAACGTGAAGAAATTAAAAGTCCATTAAAAAAAATCCTATACCGACAACAAGACTAATGTAATTGGAGCAACGCTAATAAAAACCATAATAAAATTCCGCCAAATTATGAGGAAAAAAAAAATCCTTAATTACCTCTTAGGATCGTCCTTTTCGTCAAAACCATCGATCTTCACGACGTTCCATTCGTCACGCGATCCTTTCGA
Source organism: Calameuta pygmaea (assembly GCA_031762395.1). NCBI lineage: Eukaryota > Metazoa > Arthropoda > Insecta > Hymenoptera > Cephidae > Calameuta > Calameuta pygmaea. The sequence continues at coordinate 1,624,516 of JASANN010000004.1, read as the reverse complement.
GTAGCTGAACGACACCTGGAAAGAAAAAAAAAAAGATAAAAATAAATCAACAGTACGATTCTCAGTGTATTTGAGAACCCCTGGTACGTAGCGGCAACGGCAACCAGCAGCGGCAGCGTAATCGTTATAAAATTCCACTTGCAGTGAATTGAAAGCAGAGTGCTCGTGCTGCCTCTGCTGAAAGCGAGTGCAGTTATTTTGCCTAGCACTCATTTCTTCTCATCTTTTATATTCCATCTCTACGCCCCCCCCCCCTCCCTTCCCCCCTACCCCATATAAAATCGGACCACGTTTGCACTCACGTAAGTACGTTATACCTATACGATTTGCATTGCATGCATCGACCCACATTTATCTTAACATCAACTGCACGTTACCACTGCGTAAATGCAGCCCCTGATAAAAGGGGTTCAGGTACCAATTACGTAATCAAAAAGATCACGTGCCACTGACGTCATTACGTAATTCAAAGGAAAACTAAACTCAGCATGAGAAATGCACGTGAAGAGCGGATACCTGTTTCTTTTGCGTGGTAAATAAGAAAAAAATAAAAAAATTCATTCCGGGAAATTGCGTTACCCGACTAGTTACAAGATTTTTCGAAATATCCGATATACCGTCGGATTTGGTTTTTCCGAGAAATCACATACGCGTGACCGCGTTAGGTACGTGACGTCACGAGGCCATGAATAGTGGAGGTTTAAGAGTCGTCGAATAAAAACGTCGAAGAAAGACGGGAAGGATCGAAAGAAAAGGAGATATCGAGCCAAGTGAGAAGAAGCGGATAAAACAAGACGAACGAAAGTTGAAATGGAATGGAAAAACAAGAGGAGAAAGAAAAAAGGAAAAAGAAAAAGAATAAGGAGACCGTCAAGTATCAAAGGTGAAGAGACGAAATCGAGGTGGCGCAGTGAGACTACGGTGGCGCGCGATTCTAAGAAATCAACAATGGCAGCCATCTTGGTATAAAGGTACGCGCTTCCTCGAGGAGTCCGATTGCCTTATAACGATATTCCGTCGAGATATCGAATGCACAACGTGGCAGTAAGTGCTCGTACAATCGGTATCGTCATACACGGCCGAGTATAAGCTGATATCGCGCGACTTTCTCAGAACCCAATGCCGACGTCCTGCGTACGACGAACATTAATCTTGCGATGATCTACGACGTGTCCTTTACGCATAGTGCGCGACCCTATTGAATTAAATGGCCATAGGTTCATCGGCTGATAACCCCAACTTAAAATCATACACGATCGATAAAATCGCGAATAAAAAAATATCGAGAAAAATTCTCAAAAAAAAGTTTTTAAACAAATTTTGCAAAATTTGGCAAAAAAAATTTTTTTTTAATAGTCACGTACCTGTTCGTGAAAGGTGTCCCTATTGAGGAATTTCATGGGTTCCAGGTGCGAGTGGAATTGCTCGACAACGGTCAATTGTTTCTTAAGTAAATGTTCTATGATGTATCCCATAGTGACGTCATCGGGTAGCCTTATTCTGTCGCCGACGGTGATGAATTTTCCGCCCCTGAAATTTCAAATTTAAAAAAAAAACATGAGAATCGGCGCCCCGTTGACGTAAATATATTTTACGTAAATTTTCGACGAAGGAAGAATGAGACACGTGAACGTATCGGCCTCGCAGTTGCAGCCCGCAAGAAAGCACGAATTCTTAATTTAATTTCACGAGGTTTCCCGCGCTTGGAATGTGTCAGTGCCGGCATAAAGTATGTAGGCTGTATTACCGCCATCTCGCGGCTGTTTAATGGAAGTAAATATTACACAGCTTGGGAACGAGGATGATGGCTCGCATAAATATAAAGGAAGTCGTGCTAAGGCCTGGATCATCCTGAGACTCAGAGACAAGAATCATCGCCGTCTGTGATACGTACTTCTCGTACACCTTTTAATACATATTCGCGTCCCGCTCGGTAATCTCCTCGCCGACCTGGAAATGTCCGTGACGGGGTACACTCGGACCCCATGGTCGAGGATATGCTTGTACGATTTATAGATCGTTCACAGGAGGATTTATCGCCACTCGTCCAGACCGCATCGGAGAAGAATGACTAAAGTGAATAACCGGCGTGGGCATTAATAATCAGACCCAGGTTGCGCTAGGTACGTACCTGTACCTGCAGGTACTAAAGAGAACAGTTATATATATATATAAATTGCCTTCAGGTCTGAACCTATAAAAGACTCGTATAAACGAAGCTAGGTTAGATACAAGAATAAGAAAAGTGCTATATAGTTTCAATGAAGACAGCATGTTAATTTCTAGAAAAAAATGCATATGAACAAGATTTCGGGCCTTACGACGGACCCAAAATACCTTGATTCGATATACGTATGAAATTATATACGCGGTCGTATACGCATACTTAGGTTGGTATATTAAAAAATAACATAAGGCCCAAAACCTCGAACGACAGCCAGTCCCAGTTTCGGCACAGTAAGACAAGATAAAAGCAGCAGGTGCAGGGCCCGGTCCTAATCTCCATACGTTGGAATGTTGGCAAATTAAAAGCGGCAGGCCCGCGAGTAATTAAATATATCCCGCAGGGCCCCACTGAGTTTGCTCAAACTTTTCGGGCCGGAAGTCACTAATAAAACCTATATATCCGACTCCCTTGGATTATCCGAAATCCATGTATCACCGTGTTACAGCACATTGCCTGAAATGCTCTACCCGAAACGTATTATAAAACGTTCCGAATTAGCGCCCATATGAGGCCCAAAAATGTTGATCCACGATATCGGATGTTTAACGATCGACCAAGGCAATTTAGCCCGAACAAAGGATTCTCTCACGGTTTTCCATATAATGTCCAAAGTCACGCGGCGGCGGCGGCGGCGGCATTCGAACAAATCCGAAAGGAGAATGCAACAGAGAGTGCTGACCAGATTGTGGAACGCGAAGAAGGTGGAAGGAAAGAGTGACTGAAAGGAGGAAGGTTCATTGGAGGTTAGGTGAACCCACGAAGAAGGGTAACCCGTACCGAACGGTCCAAAGACATAAATCCACCCAATTAGGGAGGCAACAGGTAGTCACAAGTTCGAAAGCATCAACGCCCCCCCTTCTGCCCCCGCCTGCGCCCCTCAATCCCTTCTTCGCCACCACCTAGCAGCGACGCCGACCACCGCCTCATCCCCCACCCCTACTTCCCCTTTATGGTTCGGCTTCTGTCGGCGAACACGTACGACGACAAATATCTTTCCTGCTACATATTTTCATTCCTGACATATATAGCTATAGAACCTGTGCATCTCTGGCTGGTTACTTTACAGGGCTGATTTCGAGCCCTGGAGGTAAATCTAACCGGCCGCAAGGGTTGTCGGGACTAATCGAACAGAGCGACGCTGAGGTGGGTAAATCGTGAGTCGGCTGAACGATGAATTGAGTATCAATAAATATTGCTTTGAGAACGTGATGGATAAAAAAGAGTCCAGTGTACGTGATTCTAATTGTTAAAAGAAGTCACGTGGGGCCTAATTGGATTTTATTGGAGAGGGTACACAAAAGGAGTAATTAAAAGTTACAAGGGCCTTCGTTAGCGTCTACGAATCTATCGTTCCCGGTGAGCAATTCGTATTTATTTGGTATGGAGTATCGAAAATATTCCTGGACAGGAATAATACATTTGGGACTTGTTTGACAATGGACGCACAAGTCAGAGGATTGGAAACGGTGTCCCGGCGTGGCATCAAAGAACGGAATTCTAATTTTTAAATCGAGCACCGACGTCGCCGGTTCCTCGTTGACCAAGAGCCGCCGCGCGACGACGGAAATTTTCATCGGGCCAATTAAGGGATAAGAAATAGTCGGACGTTTAATTAACATTTTCTGTTTCGATTGGGACCCACGGTAGCGGCACCGGGTGCCCCTCGTACGTTTGTCCCATGGCGAACGACTCATTAGCGAATACCATCGGATCGGATTCTCAATTCTCTCGTGGCCTCGTGGCGGTGCATTTGCGGACTTTTTAATTGGGCAGGATTAGTCGGAAATCGCAAGGCCCGATTCGTTCGCGTCGTACAGCAAAACTTACTGCCAGTGGGTTCAAAAGAAAAAAGGCCCAAAAAGTGGGAAGGATCTTGGGTTCGGTAGGTGACTCTGCGGTACCCTCGAATATAAGCAACGTTACGGGGATCAAATGGACCCCCCCTCCCCCCACCCGGAGGGGCCCCGGGAGGAGCGGAACCCGCGAAACAACAGTCCTCGTTAAAATACCAGACGGCGAATTCGAAATTTCGGTTAACGCGGTGAAACCGCCACTTTTTTACCGCGGGCCCCATTCACATACGTAGACCAGCGACCATCTTTTGGCACGCTGAGTAATGGGACCCTCAAGGCCCCGCTTCGGAGTACCTATATAGATAATTTCAACCGTAACAAATTCCAGGTAGACTCTTCGTTAATATAAGGCCCAAAATCTCCTGTCAATCTCGCGCTCGAAATTCCTCCCCGCCATCGTTACACCCCCTACCCGCTAGTCCCAACTCCAGCGATCGCCTCGCTCGACCCCCTCTGAAATCCCATATTCTTTTTACATCTCGAGAATCCAACGAATTTTTTTTTCCAAGATCTATAAGGATCTAGCCAATACCGCAGAGACCTATTCTATCTCACCGGTAATGGTTCGAAGATCGATCGACGATCGAACCGTCGATCGTATAATACACAGAGCGCACTTTTAGATACCATCGCGGACTCGTCCGACCGGTCGTGAAGATAAGGCCCAAGCCTAGACGCACGCGTGGAACCGATAAAACGTCTCCGATACTGATTGAGATGTACGAGATCATATAAGGCCCCTCCCACAATCTATACATATATATATGTATGTACCCGTAATACCTTCTACATATAAATTCAAGAGCGATTTTGAAAACGTGTGATTAACCTCAAAGGCACCGGCGAGTCCTGTCACTTCCGTATCGTCGGATACACGAAAACCAGTTACGTAACACGATGTGAATTCTCCAACGTTTTACGGCTTGTATGTACGTGTAGATATATCGAGAGCGCCAACGACAAAGTGAGTCCCCCCAAATAGCGTCGTAATCTGGCTTAAGCCAAATGGAAGCCAATTAGTCCCCAACAAGATACAGTAACCAAGTGCAACACGAATAACAATTATGGATCAATACATATGTATAAGTATATCATACAGTTACTTTATATTACTTTATTTAATACCCGATAAAAGCAGCCGACAACCTCCATTAAGCTTTTTTTTTTATCGTCGCCTGACTCACGGGAAAAAAATGTTTTTTACTCCTCGTTCGCGTCCTCCACCGCGGTGGCGCCACTAGCGCTCTGACATATTTAAATTTGATTTGGATCAAATGAAAAATACGAAGCACGCAGTGAGCGTCCCATAAGATCTCACAACCGGAATAAAGGAACGTTCAAAATAGAAAGGTAGATATATATAAGTAGTAAGCATCAAGCGTGCACCAGGAAACTAAAGAAAGCTGCAGGTGCAGCACCGTTTAGGAATAATAAATAGTCGACAAAACTCTCCTGGCTTAACTCTCTTCTCGTTTCTAGGATCCTCGTGTATACTTATATATACTCAGGAGGAGCAGGTAGCTCCTCGATACCAGGGCCGTAAACACAGTGGAAAATCGTGACGACGAAGGGGCGCCCAGGAAGCCACAAGAATGGAGAAAAAAAGCTTATAAATAGTAGCGCATGATCGTGAAACGCTAAGGAAGCAGTACCATCTGGTGGTAGGTAATAGTACTAAAAATTCAAAACTGACAATATAGAAACCGCTGGTATCCCGTAAACGGGGCCTTAAGTACTCGCTACGTATTCATTAAGTGCACAACGAAGTTCCAGCAATGCGTATAGTTACGTGGGCGGCAATCAGCCGTTAGTCTCGGTCCCATTATGGCGAACAGCTTCTTGCTTCGCGGTTAATTAAGACCCTCCGCGCAACCGAGAACCGTCCATTATTCAGCTTTGTTTCGCGATCGGCCCCTCTAATACGATACGGGGGGGCCTTTCCTCGTGGCTCAGCCCTCGCGTAACCGCACCAGTCATCTTCCGACGGCCATGAATTCGCACGTACAGCAATAAAGAACCGAGAGGCGAGTATCTAAATTTAATTTGTCCTCAGAATAGCCTCGGGGCCCCAAGGCCCCCGACGACGTTTAATTAGCGTGGGCATTTATCAAAAATGGCATAAAATGTCACGGAGACTGTCCTGGTGTTGCCGCGGTACGTCAGACGCTCGTACTTACACGGTAAGCGTACAGCAGCGCCGCCGCGCGGCGAATAAGTAAGGCTACACGAAATAGCCATTGTCTATCCTGTCTATCTGTACACCGCGTGTTTCTCGGTACAAACGACAAGCAGGGTTATGGCGGCGACGTGAGAAAACGGCGCATCGCAAGAGTTCTATGTCGCTCGAGTGCGTGCGATAATTACGCTCGTAGGAAGCGGCGCATCCGGAGAGGCCGTAATTGCCGCGTCTACCACGCGTAACCGAAGGGAAAGGGAGTAGAGAAGCCCAAGAGTGCTGGAATGTCGGCGTCGGTGGCGCGAGTTAAAGAAGTGGCTATGAATTTTTCAAACTTGAGACATGTGCGCACCTTGCGAACTTAACGCAGGAGATAAGCGAGTGATTAACGAAGTTGTGTGTACAAGAACAACAAAATGGCGGAATACCGTGAGAATCCACACCGAGTAGATACTTCGATAAAAGTATACAAAGAGTGACTAAAGCATTACTATTCGTACTAGATTCTATTTACTATAGGAATTTTTGCCATCTGACACCTCGCGCCAGATACAGGCGCAAACGTCGAAGTGGAGATGTAAAAATCGCTATAGGAAATTGAACCCTATGTCAGGCACTAAGTAGAATAGCATTAATAAGCAAAAGACCGATGACGGTGGGTTCCGGTTGCCCCTGAATGGGAAAGCGGTTCAATGCGCTTGCCGTGTCTGGTGGATCCTTTTGTTTCTTCTTTTCATTGGCCACACCGATTCTTTTTCTACCCTGAAAACGGTGCAGTACCTTGGTCGTGCCAACGCAACGCGTGAAGCTGGTAGGTACGACTGTACACGCGGCTATTGATAGTATATGGGGTACAACATTGATACCCAAAGGGACGAGGGGGACGTAGAGGGGGTCCCTACCAGTATATACCTAACGTGCACCAGGAGTCGATCGATTCGAAAGGCCCTCCCAGGTGCCGAGCTTTTTGCCAGATCTTGTCCGTCTGTCCCGTCAGTTTGTCTGTCCTTAGTTGCTCCCCAATCCCGTATAAGGAGGCTGGACGTTACGGAGCAAAATGCCGGTTGCGAGACGGAAAAAAAATTGCATACAGAGAAGCCCGAAGGGTTCAAGAACTTTGCCAAAGCGTTGATAACTGAGTAGAAAATTTTTTTTTTAAATATTAAGCGCGACGATCGGTACAATGGTCGTTCGAGAAAAGTGTAACATTGTTTTGTATTTTTTTTTAAATTATTTTTTCAAGTTTCAATGAGCACGTGACACCTTCTTATGGCCTTAGCGGTTTTTCATTTACTACAGGTCGTTCCAAGTGGTCCAAGTTGTCTGCATTCCAGTGAACGATTTTTTTTTTTTTTTTTTTTTTTCTTTATACGGACGGATGCTCGGTTCGCGTCGGATCGTGTAAGCGATGCTGCTCATTACACGGTGCGGTGGTTCGGTGTGAGGGCCCCCTTAATGCCTAGCGTGATTCAAGGGTCGAATGAGGAAGGGGCCTTACCGATCTTCACTGATGGGCGTTTTCACGCTTCGTAGCGCGAGCGGATCGCGCGCGAGTGGCTGCTTTACAAGGACGCGTGTTATGCGTGACCGATCGTTCAACGATTCTTCCACGTGTGTCGAGAAAAAGGTTCTCGATCGCCCATAGGCTATAGAACGAGGTGGACGAAGGAAGCAGAGTGTATACGGTAGTCACGAGAAAAACTGGCCCGACTCCTATTGGAAAGAAGCGGAAGGAGAGAAAAGCAACAAACACAAGAAAAAAAAGTAATCGGATGATCAAGAAAGAAAAACCAAAATTAATTCTCGACCTGATTCCTGGGTCAGTTCGCATCAAATTGGAAAAGAAGGGTGCGAAAGAAGCACAAAAAATAAATAATTAAAAATTCTCGTGGTCCCATTATTCGGCCGACCCATAGGGGCCTTAATCGACTGTGCTTTAACAGTCCCGATATCGCTAGGATAATATCGAAACGGCAATCGTTCCAGGAACGATGCTATTTTTCAAACAGTCAAGAATACGTAGTATATAACTGTAAAAAAAAAAAGTTTTTTAAAAATAAAAATTGGCAGTCAACTCACCCAGCCACAGGTATCATCTTCAGTGCCAGAGCCCGACTGATGCAGAATCCAGCGCCACCCGTAGCGAACCAGAATTTCACCTTCTGCTGCAACGGACAAAGCACAGTGCCGAGATTATTACCAGAGCCGGCATAGCAGAGCGGAGAATCCGGCCCGACAAATTGGACGCGCATCAAATAATTACATAAGGCATTAATTACGTTCCAATCTCTCTAGTTAATACATACGCACACGTATTGCTACACACTATCAGTAAGCTCTTCAAGCAATAGGCTACATGGGGTCGATTAATCATCCGACGGATTAATGAAGGCTGAACTGTCGATCGTCCGCGCCGGGGTATCCGATTTTGACGCAATAATTCCAACCGATCACGAAACGATCGGCCATCTTGCTTACGTGTTCATCAGAGATACACTAACCTCGTTATTCATTATTTATTTTCCCTCTCTATAACAAACTAATTAAACCATCGTTTCAGTGTCACCCGATATATATCTACCAGCAACATATACGCGTCCAATACCAAAATCGATATACGCAACAAAGAGAAGAAAAAAAATCCTACGCACTTTCATTCTCGCCGACCGGTGGACTCGCCTTTAGAAATGATTCTCTGTTATTCCGCACGGGGGCGTAACCCGACGTGAGTTACGAACCCGTTCCTATAGACACGGCACTGGGCACGTTGCCGCGATAGCCTCGTGGCGATTGTACTTTAGGACTATTAAAACGTTCTCTAGGAGCTAAACAGGCTCTGATACCATCGACTATATCCAACAGCGGCAAGCAAAGAGAGATAGGGAAACACTCCGTTTACGTTCCGTCGGTCTCAAGCAGTTTCGTCCTGACACCATTGGAAACTATTTCGCCCTCGCTCTCTGCTCTCCTGTACCCTAACCTCACTTTACGTAAACCGTGCGTATCTCTGGCTTCTAGCACGGACACAAACCCATCTCCACAGGTAACCAGTGCATCGTTCCCGTTACACGTAGGAATATCGACTTGTTATTTTATGACCCTATAGCAGCTGCAATATAGATACGGATCTGTAGCATCAAACGGTCTATACAGAATAACGCTATAATCATTGTTTATCTACTGTCTGATAAGCATAATTATTTTATACCATTTTTTTCATTCTCTCGATATCAACTTTATACAGGTATTATTACCCCTATTCGATTTTACTGGTATGCATCTTTTTTTTGTCCTCAAACTCTTTTTACCGTATATGAACGTTTCGTAAGGACTATCAGGAATCGGATAAGAATGATCGACGATTCCTCGCGATCTTTATACAGCATATACGTCCTGCGTGTTAATTGGGCTGAAACAAAGGAAAAGGTGCGACTGTCCTCTTTGCTGCAAGATGGGAGTTATTCGTATTAGATATACACGGGTGATAAGGACTGATAGTATCAGACTTTATAAGAGCAACTTGGCCGCTTGAATAACATTAAATCGCATACTGCGTATGTAGAAATATATATATGTATATATTGTTTATATAAGTGTATATGTAGCATGTACGTACAGAGTCACGAAGCAGCATGCGAGTCGCAACGGATACGCGAAGCAAGAGTCACGCTTCGGCTTGTATTTTCTTTCTTATTGTTACGAATGAATACAACGGCAAGGCGCGTCCTCAATGACCTTTGTATTTATTTTTTTCCTTTTTTTTCAAGTTCCACTCGCATGCGAGAAGCCTGGCACAAATCGCGAAAGCTACGTGAAACGTAACGGCGATTCGTGAGAAACTGAATTAAGTCGAGGAGGCTCTCGTGTAGTATCCTGAATGATTCAAAGGAATCGTATATAGTCAGTCGAGAATCATACGGGTGGGTACACAAGTCTGCGAATGGAGTAAAATCTCATTAGCAACGATAACTACGATATAATGACACTCCACCGGTTGCCATTATCGGTGTAATCGAGTGTGTTCAAAATGTCGAAAAAAAAATAGTAATTTTGGTTAAAAAAAATTTTTGTCAAAATTTTTGTCAAAATCATATATACGATACAGTAAAACTTTGATTAATACGTAAACCGTAAGGATTCCTGATAAAAGATACAAGGACACTGACGAGTAATCGATATAGCAAAATCGATTATTTGTGATCGATTAGTTATCATTACTTTACTACCTTAAAGGATATATCACACTGAACGGGGATGGTGGGTCTGGGTATAAGGCTATCGGCAGTAAAACTCGCTTGGATCTGAAGAGAAACAAGACATCCAACTTGTTTCTTTCGATCGTGACACGTGTGGTTGGGATGTCCTGTAGTTATACGCGGGTTAGTTAGCAATGCGTGAGTAGCCGACGTGACGTATAAAAATGTGTGATGGAAGACGGCGGCGTAACGATGTAAGATGGCTAGGACGGTGGCGGATGTGTTTATCGTGGATCTTTACGGTTGAGTTAATTAATAATTATGATCGCGGGCGCATGCGCATGCGCCACTGGAAGATAGGGGGGCACTGGCTGCTGGGGATCTAATGATCTTGGCTGGTAGTTAAAGTACAGCGGTTACGATCGTTAACACGGATCGGGTAATGATCGTGACGGATCAATGTTTTCAGTGGCGAATATCTATATGGGCGACCGATTGCGGATCGAAGCTGCCAGCCTGATGTTAGATGGGACGAGACTTTACGCGGTATAAATCGAAGATCGAGGAAGGACCCGTAAGGATCTCGCGAGCAAGATCAGCACCTGCCAGGAGGCTAAAGGGAACGCCGGAGCAATCAGTCAGTAATTTTAATTATCGTGAGCGTATTTACGACTGGTAATCGGTGGATCTTGGGGTGCGCAATCGCGTTCATCTCTCGGTCGGTAACGAAGGGACCTATCGATGGGGACCCAAGATTATGCTCGGCTCTCTGACTAATTACATTCCTAACCTGGGGGTCTGTGTACGGACGCCTATATCCAATTACGTATCTCCGATTGGTCCGGTTCGAAATATAAATTTTACTTCTGATTGGGCTATCTTTCGATTTTTCGTTATCTCTTGAAAACCCTTCTTTTTTTTGTTTATTCACGATAATTTCACCTACCTTCGTACACGGTCGAAAGTAGGGAACGCTATAACGTTTTTTGGACCTTACGAGAACCCAAAGATATTAATCGCTTGGTGGTCCTTCCGAATCGCGATCCTATCTAGTATATCGATCCCTTTTAGCCTGCTAAACGATCATTCCTAAAAGATCCATCGATTTCGATCTCTCATATAAGTTTCAAACGACTATTAATATTTGAAAATCAATCAGCCACAATTGCAACGAAAAAGAAATTTTTCCTCCATCAAAAGAAAATTGTCTGCTTCGCCCCCCCCCCCTTCCCTCCTCCAAAAATTCTCACCTTATCCCCAATGAAATAAGCGTACACACACACACGCACACGTAGTGTATATAGACCCCATAAAAAAAAGTGTAGAAACGCGTGACTCGTCATCGCGATATCCGGCGCTAACGAGACCAGAAAGGATCAGACGATCTGAGCGAAGAAGTCAGAGAGTAGAGATGGCAGGACGAGTTAGCGAGAACGGAAAAGAAAAATGATCGGAAAGGGTCAGGTCGCAGAGGGAGTAGTCAGCTGGGGTAGATGAAGAAGAAGAAGAAGAAGAAGAAGAAAAAGGAAGAGGGAACGAGAGTTAAGACCTATAAAAATAAATTAAGAGGAATAGAACGAAGCCGAAGGAGAGGCGAAGTAAGAATCGACGCTCCGAGCTCGACGAGGGAGTCCATTTCCGAAGTGAACCTAACGTAACGCGAACGCTGCGGATGACTCGGTAATAATCTGATGGAGAGTGGGTGGCTTGCTGGTATATTAGGACTAATGAACAGATCAGAGTACCCGATACCGTCCTACGAGTCTACGTACCTACAGATACGACCTTACGGTACATTACGGATGCTGAGGAACCTGATCTCAACTACCCCCTAGGAGAGACTCATCGACACCTTGTAATGAGAAATATATATATATATACACACAGCCAATAAATACGTAGAAATTAGTATCAACTTCACGAGTAACAGGTCCAAGTCTAAAAGTATCGGAATCAGATAATAATAATAAATCTGACAGTCGATCCGCGATCGAGCATCGCTTAGAAGGCTATGATTTCGATAAAATTCTCAAAGTGAATAACGTCACGGGTTCACGCTAATTTATCATTGATTACGACAATAGCAAGACGCGGGGCTATCCGAGCGCGATCGATTCCAAACGATCGTAACACGAGCGATCGATCCTTCACTGCCGTTTAAAGGCCTCGAGTAAAGACAGTAACCACAAGTAGACACACAGGATGGTAGTTGATCAAGTGGTGAAGTCGAAGAATCTTCGAGCGAACGAAGAAGAACGATCGGGTACGAATTCCCGTTCGATTCTTGCCGACGGCCGTTACGTTTCAAAATGGAAGTCACGGTACAGGGTTGAGGTTATAAGTAGCGATGGAGATCTACGGTGTGTCGGACAAATCTTGCCGATCGATCAAACACCGGTCGTTTCGAAAGCAAAAGGGACGAAGGAGCGCGCAGCGCCGCGGCGCTCCTACGAGTCCTACGGGCTAAGGTAACTTTTTTCAAAAAAAAAAACTCATACGAGCTGAACTTGTACGTAGACGTATTTGTAACGTCGAGAAATCGATTCCCGCTGTGACCTAAACTTCCTGTGCGCTCGTGTCTCACTGCTCACTTCAGATGGCAGATACGACTCGCAGTTCAATTTGAACCGATGACGAAAGACCTTAGTGCGAGTCCAGAGCTACCGAACCGACGGTGCATCGGGTTTTATCGGACGTGCAACTTCCGTTGACCGGGTACCTAATCACGTGGTACTGCGCATGCGCAGAGCCGAAGGCTAATCCACATGCACGCAGTTAACTCGTAATACAATTGGTACTGGTCTTTCAGCGAACTACGAAGCTAGTTAACTTCAGCAGGCTTGCCAGTCGAATACGAGAATTCCTGACAGGAGGAAGGGATGCTGAATAGACAGGACACTTGTCGTGGCCGCACAAGTTGAAACCACTTTGCTGCACTCCGCGCATGGACGGCCACGTGTCTGCCGCATGCAAATGCAACAGGCTGCGCGATAGTCTTCGGGGAGAAGAGCAACCGACGCGGGACGCAGTCGGTCAGGATTGGCAATTGGTAAGAGGAAGAAAAAAATTTTTTTTTGTAATCAACCTTCGTCTCCCTCGTTACCAGTCCTCGAGATGGATCCTTGGGTAGACTTTTTAGAAATTAGTGAGAGAGAGAAAAAATTGTACGTGAAATACTATGTAGAGTCGCAGTGTGTTTTGTGCTTCGTTAGGTCGAAGTGAACGGTGAGCTGGGAGAGGAGGGCAGGGATGAAGATGATGTTGACGAGGAGGGAGACCGGTGAAGTGGTATGGACCGTGGGCACCCATCCGAAGCAAACTAGACTGCAAGATTGCGAGAGATAGTTTGCGGTGCACCGGATGCCAGTGAAAAACAAAGATGGTACCCGGGAGATAGGCGGCATCGCGCGGCCGTATAATAATATCGAAGTAATGGAGGTGAGCCGTACGTGGCCCCCGGGAGATGGGGCTCCGGGGGGGATTCGGCCAACTTACGTACGTACCATTGGCAGGTCGGCGAATACAGAGGCCGTTGCGGGTCACGGACGACTCTTTGGTTTGTCCTTTTCATTTTCCTCCTTTTCTACGGCATCGTCTCGGCTTCCTCTTTCCTACTGTTGGCTTTGCTTCTCTTTCTCTGTCTCATATGCGTGATTTACCATTGCGATGGTACCTTTTTCTTTCTTTTACTTGTGCAATCATTCTTGGGTTTTATTGATTGATTTTTTTTATTTATTTATCGATTATTCGTCACGCGTGGATATTTCATGTCTCGACGTTAATGGCTTTTAAGTACCCGCATGACTTCTCAGGTGCATGTGCATACGCTGCCGTGCATTCGTCAATGGGTATTCAAGTTTAGCAGGGTGTCATTAATTCGAGTTGTTTATTGGCAGGTTCCTTGTGAGCTGAGGTACGGTGGGGGGTGAAAGGGTTAATTGTGAAATGGATAGATATACGATAATCAGAGAGGCTACGAGTATCGATATAGGTGGTAATTATGAAATTAATTATTTTCTAGGAGATTAATTAATTTTAGAAAAATTATTTTAATATAACTTTTAGATCCACATGGGGACATTGCTGTTAGGATTTTTTTTTAATTAAATAATATACACACGGCAGGGATCTTATTCGCGAAAAAGTTCGTCGTTTTCTCGTGTGGGGGGGGGGGGGGTCAGGGACGCGTTTCGAGTTGCGTATGATGAATTTGAAGAATAATAAAAAAAAAGGTCGGCCTCGGAAAAGGCAAAAAATATTTGCAAAATATTCACGACGCTCGCTATATGGCGGCGCTCGTTGGACTTTCGCTAATTGGCCGGCGCTCTGCTTTCCTTCCTCGTAAATCTCCAAGCAGATATAAAGTATCCGCCTACGGACAGCAGCGCGGTCCAGAAGAGAGAAACTGTATGGCAGCCATTGTGGCGAAAAGCCGCTCCGGGGCCGGACAATTACGCGAATCGCGCTCCCGATTTAATTATCTTAACGCAATTAGCTTAACTCGCCGTTGCATCGGTGCACTCACGCCATACGGAGACCGTGGCGAGCGCATTCTCGGCAATTTTCTCCTTCGAGAGCTCTTCTCTCTTTTATCTTCTTTTTCTTTTATTCTCTTAATCTTAACCTTGCTTTTTTTTTAGTTCCTTACTTCTCCGCGGCGCCAGCATCGCCATGGCCCGGTACCGGCCGATCGAGCGAAATGCACGGTATGCGGCCGCTATATGCAAAACCAATTAGAGCCGGTGCAACGACACACCGAAAGAAGACGATCCCTTTGCGATAATATCGCGCGGACCATGAGGACTGCCAGTATTTTCTGACCCCGTTCAACCGACGAGACGGCAATGAAAAAGCGTACCAGCCGCTGCCTTGAGGGTAACACGAAGACGTCAACGTCAGAAGGAGTAGCGGCGTGACTTGGATTAAAAAAAAGTATACATTGAAATTGACAGAGACGTATGAAAAACTGACATGACCAGTTCGTACATTGCGGAACGCCTATTTGGCGAGGAGTTCAAAAAGGCCAATAACTGCCATACAGAGTCTCGCCAAGAAGCCAGTAGGATTGTTGAGAAAAAGAAACGCCAGTGATTAAATTATTCAAGAAGCGAGGATATCGCGAAACTTCGCCGTTAATTCGGAAACAAGAGTCGCCGTGGTTAGTAATTGCAGCGAGGGTTAATAAGATCAGGAACGATCAGAGAAGGGGGGAGGGGGGGAGAGGAGCTTTTCACGGCGAAAATAATTGCTCCGTTCCGCTCGATTCTCGCAATTACCGGTTCTTTCTCTATAGGTCATATCTCTCTCTTTCTCTCTATCTTCTTCGGCTCTCCTCTCTCTCTCTCTCTCTTTTGATTGTGTAGTGGCAGCGAGAAGGTAGCCAAGAAACGAACGAGCGCACAAGCAAGCAAGGCGGCTGGACCGCTCGAGATAATTCTCTTTATGATACATGGTTATTACTTGACGATCGATTCCAGTTTCAAAACCGCAGAGGCCCCCATAAAGCCATACCGGTGCATCAGGATGCAGTAGGGATGCTGGGGTACAGGGGTGCATCTTGGATCCCGGAGACTAAGGCCATACGACGATGAAGACGATCGACGGTGTCTGCACGGCTGAGAAATGCGAGTCTCATTAAATAAGAGAGGGGAGGGGGAAAAAAGTGCGACCACGGAATGCCTGACATGTGGTGCACATCCGCGTGTATGCGTAGAAACCGCAACGTGCAAGTGCAATTTTCCTTGGGTCTTCTTGGTAAAATTGAAAGTAGCGCCAATGCGGTCGATTTCGTAACTAAAGTCCTTGGTCCCCGCGAAATTTAAATTTACGCGATTAACGCAGCCCGGGACCGGATGCCTTAGGTTAAATAGACGATTATTAGGAGCAACGTAGTACACGTGTACGAGTGACGAGCTACGCCCATCGCCCAAATTGCGTAAATCGAATGCGAAAGAAGAGAGAGAGAGAGAGAAAAAAGTCTCTCAATTAAGGCTGTTCCCGTTCACAAGGTAATCGGTCGCGGAAACGAATGATGGCCACGAGTATATGTATACCGGGACGGCGATAGTAGATCGTTTTAATAAAACCGGCCGTATTTCATGGACGAGAGCTTGAACGTTAAGTCCATTGGGTTGGCAGGAACTGCTGGGCTGGCCTCTCTCGGCAGCCGAGTGATTAATATTGCTGCTGGAAGACGGAGGTTTACTGCCTTCCTGCGGCAGTTGCTTGTCGGAGCTACGTCAAGCGGCCACCTATGGTTTACCGTACGATATTCTCAGTCGCCAGAGGGACGTACGACCTCTCGCGTTGAGAGCATAGACTTGAGTGGCGAGTGAGTGGCGTTGGCCCAGTTGCAGAGACACGCATAGGTCTTTAGAATCGTACCGAATAGCCCCGAGCGCCGGCGAGTAGACACGAGCCGAGGCGGAACGACCCGACGAAGACCGAGACCATCCGATTGTCGTCAACCGTCGATCTAGTTCCCGACGTAGTACCTAGAGACGTGCTATGAGATCGTTTCGAGTCCGCTTTTCTTCTTGACTGACAAGAAATCCCGGAGTGCAGCTCTCGATATTCCAGTCGAGAAATAATAAAAGAAACGACCGATGCGTTATGTCGGCTGGAAATGATACGAGTGCCCGCGATCGCGCCGCGACAATAACAATGACGCCGACTCGTCCAGTCGATGCGAATGACGCGAAGAAGAAACGAAGGTACGAGAAGGACTGCGTGGAAACGTATACACACCCGTAGGAGTCAACCATAAATAAAAATGACAGGAAAAAGCATAGAGAGGTAACTCTAGGACGTAAATGGTCTTGAAGCTGACGTCGCGTAAAAATCCGTCAACACGCCATCTTGCTTATCCGTGGAATCTCGTTGAGCTTCGAGCAGTCCTCGTGTATTATGGCTATTCCCGTGGACGGTTGCGTTTATCGGATAGTATACACCATTAGTAATAAGGATTGCTATTTCATTCGACAACAATGCCGCCATTCAAGTTGGTTAGGCGTGTCAGCGACCAGCGGCTTACGACATCCTTACTGATGGGAGCACTGTAGGCACGTTCGTCAGTCGCTCACTGTTGGTTAACACAATTCGTCCAAGAGTAATATCTACATTGCGATCGGCACCCTAATTCGAAAGTGCTCGATACTCGTCGATCTCCTGTATCGTTATGCCCGTGAGTCTAAAGAGATGGTCGTTACTATTTTCATTTGTAAAGCCGCAACCCCGGGTGGGGCCCCCGTTACTCTAACCTACAATAATAAGTTCCTGTTCCACAGTTCATCGATAGGTTATCGGTGCGCGATCGTCTTATACGGGAATTCAGTACCCGTTCCCCATATATATATATATATATATATATATATACACACTCATATATGTATAATGTCGACCATATTGCTATGCGGTTTATCCGCACACTCCCTTTTACCACCGCAGGCACCTTTCACCCGAGGCGTGGTGCAATATGCTCGTGCAATTATGCCCAGGAAGAAGGTAAAAAAAATGCAAAGTAACGATACAGATTGATTTCGTTTCCAATGCACAGTTAATTATATTCTTGCAGTGTCTCGCTCCCGAGGTAAGTCTCTGATGCTGGTAGGATATCTTTATAAGGCGGATACCCGTTACATTGATTAATCACGTTATACCGAATGTTTTTAAATGTTGCTAATTTTTGATTAAAGGAAATTTGATAAATTTTCTATTTTCCACGGATAAACCAATCTACGCGTCAGCGACGGCCAGCTCGAACGTCCCGTCCTGGAATTCCTGCTGGCCACTTCACTGTAATCCTCGGAGCCCGAGAGCATCCAGGAAATTAAAACGACCTCCCGCAACATAAATCTCCAGGAATCTTCTAACCTAATCCGCAATAACGATAGCAACGGCAGCGAACCGCGACCACACCCTGGTCTTCGGTGGTCTCGACCAGACACGATCCACAGCCTCGCCTTTGCTTCCTTGGCAGCAACCATCAACAAAGCGAAGGACGTTACCGCAAATCATCAACGAGTTTCATATTAAATGTCCGACAAACCTTACTTGCCTCACCTTTCACCTGGACAAACGTAGCCAGGAGTTCCTAACCACCGGACTCGACGCTTAAATGGCAGATTCTCAAACGAGATTAGACTCATTTGACGTGGTACATCCGCCGGAGTCCGGCTGGGAGTCCCAAGAGTGGCGCAATGTAAATCTGACTTTGAGAGAGACGAGCAACAAAAAATGTACATAACCAGACAGGTCGTTTTAGATCATTCGTCGGCGGTCTCAGCATATTTCGAGATGAATATGGTTTTTTTTTTTAATTACGAATTGAGTAACCAAATCAAGAAAATTTGTTCATGATAATCGTGTACCTGATGTCCTCGTGCTTTGCTATGTCTATCTCTGGATATATGGCGGTTACGATGACTGAAGAACGCAGAGGGGTTAGTTTATTTTGGGTCCTTACGGAGAGGCGAGGATTAATGGCTGCGGTGTGGCAGACGTATATGATAAGATCGACGTATTCCACTGATTGATGCTGTGGGTCGATGATTATATCGCGACGTGTACCTCGTAAATACACGTCCCCGAATTCATAATTTATCCATATTAATGGCAAGGGGAAGAGAGGGGGGCCCTGCCGCATTTTGGACAGTAGGACCCACTTTACGTTTATGACCGCGTCCTCGATTATTCTTCAAATTACGCGTGAGATTTCTTTTTAACGTGATTTTCTGTTATGGCCGTGACTTCTCGTGAGATCGTGACTGCCGATAGCCAAATTGTTGAGAAATTAAAAATAATAACTGTGTCTTGAAAAACTCACGGGTCGCTTCGATGGTTCCGGGCCCTGCCGTACAATCTCCAATGGCGCTGGAATCGACGGTCTACCGAGGTACCAATCCTCCCGCGGATTGTAATTGTCCAGGAGTTTCAGTAATCGCGGCACGTTCACGTAATTGTCGTCGTCGAAGTGGCAGAACCACCTGAAAAAGAAGAAAACGTACGATGTCGATTAATAACTTTTTTTTACAAAAAAAAAAAATAAATAACGAGAAACATACCGTATACAGGTATCGACAACCGGTTCAAGTACGACATTGTAATGCATCCAATAAATAAATTTACAAGTACTTAATATGAAATCAATAATTTAATCCATACATCACACGCCCACTTTGAGTCAGGCGTAAAATTATTTTATTAATTTAAATTTTTTATCATTAATAAAACAGCACTCTACCTTTCCCCCTTAATCATTCTACCTCCATTGCTCATTTCCACGATATACACAAATAATGTGACTAATCACACGTGTGTGTCACGCATACGAAAAAAAAATCATTAAATCTTGTTTTTACAAATAACCCCCCCCCCCCCCCTTAATTAATTTCTCCTATACTCATATAAAAAGCTCACGTAAGACTGTCATAGAGAAAGTGAGGGAGGAGGGGGGATTTTTTGAAGTAAAATCAGACGCAGAAAATCATGTACCGAGTCATGATATATGACAGCGCGACAGACGTTGGCACAACGTATGCAGGAAGCGATTTAACGAATAGTCAAGCGGTCAGGATGCACTATTAGTGCAGCAGGGCCCACGGGTGGTCATTCCTTCCAGCATCATTGCCTGCATCATTAATACGTTCCACCTTAATGGCACCGTCGAGTAAGTATTATACTATAGCATGCTATGCATAAACTGTACCGTACGTGCGTGCGTGCATAATGACGCGTTCACTTTACGCGACGTGGGTAACACAGCAACTACTGTATAATAACGGCTGCGACTCCGAGATGCAGTTATCACGAGGAACGATAACGATCGTGACGCTATCACGATAAAACAAAAGTACGATAATGATCTAAACGTCTATTAGATAAAAAAATTATTGTAATAAAAATTGTCGAAACCCAAAAATTTTAGAATTTCGGGGGGAGGGGGGTCAAAGGTTAGGACGTACCGATCTACGTTCACCGCGTAGTTGATACAGCGTTTTCCTTTTAGAGGTAACGTCCGCAGGACGTGTAGTTCAATTTACAATAATCCGTGACCCCGTCGTCTTGACTCAACATTTTCGAACAATGGCGTCCCTCAGTGGCATCAACACTTCCAAGCGTAACAACGCGTCACTTGAACCGACAACACAAGACACTAATTTTTTCAGAAGCTCAAGTGCACTCTTTAGTTCATCCGTTTAGGGCGCCACTGTCTGGATACACCAGGGCCGTCTCTATCGGGGGGGTGCTAATTGGCGGTTTAGCTTAACTGGGATAGTAGTCCGAGGACCGACCCCCCCAATTTAGACACCAATAGGGTAGAAGACAGAACATTTTTGTGGAAACAAGAGAGACAGGGTGGGGGTGGGAGGGATGAAATTTGAATCCATCACAATGAAACTTTGTGTTACGTTTTCGAAAATCAAGGACCGATAGGTATTTCTAGTTTTTTTTTTAAAGGTATGAAACACTGTTTCCCTTTCAGTGACCACTCTTGTAAACGGAAGACCTAGTAAAATCCGTGACGCTAGGGGTATTTACGCGTGACCCTAGGAGGATACTCCTGAATAAGATCCACCAAGTGCCAACCGCCTGCAGCCAACTTCAGGGCGTGGTGTGACAAGCACGTGGGTGTGGTGAAGTTAATTACTGTGTAAACGTCAGAAGAGCTCTCGTGTCCATATACGCCGGATGTTCAAATTTGACCAAATTACGTTATCTTTGTCTCTTTTTTCTCCTCCACCCTTTATCTTTCGAGAGTCGATGTTACGGCAACGTCAACAAACGGTACCAACCTCAGAAGCGTTACGAGTCGAACAAAATTATGAAAGGGACTGCCCTCCTCACTGCATATGAATATAACTTCGAGAAGGTACACAAAGAAAATACATATTTTTCCGAGTTCCTAATAAAGCGTCCAAACACATTTAATTGCGACCAGACAAGAATCGTTACAATTGGCTCGAAAGGTGTCATGAGAGATTCCGAGAAGCCGTGAGCGCTCAAAAGTCGAAAGATTTGATAATTTTGATAATTTACAAAAATCACACGCTAAACCGGCCACACTAGTGTCCTCTGCCTTTAAATATAAAGGATATATCGTGCCGCCATCTTTTTTTTCATCTCCCACTCTCTTTCCTAATTATACAATAAGCGAATCGTTTCACGAACAATGCATGACAAATGACTTCGTAATAGTTGAAAAGGAATAAGAGAGAAGCGTCGCTCCGCAAGCGGAACGACTGTCGTTAATCATCGTTAATCACCGTTCCAAAAACGTTCAGTTCGCTCCGTCGGTAAGTCCTAGCCTCGTTATCGCGCACCGTCATAATCGTAATTCCTTAATGATTTGCCGCGTAAAGTTTGATAATTGCCGTTAATCTACGAGCGTCTTATTATTACAAGGAGCGCAAGCCGTCCGCCAGCATTCGTCTACCTACGTACAAACTCCGTCCGATTTACGTTTCGTCTCGCGTCACGCCGCGATATACCGAGACAACAGACGTGTACAGAGCAATTATCTAACGACGCTTTCGTAACGGCTTGAAAAGCGCCCTGGACGCTTAAAGAGCGATTATTATACTTTGGGATCAAACGGAGATCGTGATTCGTGAAGATCGTGAAAGGCATATCATGTATCTCTATATATATACACACTGTCACGTACAACCGCATAAATCATAAGAGCGATTAGCCTAGACGTGACTATAACGAATATTGAAACTAATAAAAATTACTATATTATACGAACGTAAAATACGGGGAAAAAAAATATATTAATAAACTTGTTAATTACCAAACAAAAATTAATTTACGATTTCACGTGGCCTCTGGAATCACATATATATATATATATATATATATATGTATGTATAGCGTGTCATTTGTTTTATAGGTTAAAAATAAAGGACGGCCCGATGTTTCCTGCAGGAAATGAGAGGTGGCGCTGCACGCTACACGGTCGTCAAAAAGTTAATAGTAACCCGAGGGCAGACGTGCAGTGATACCAACATCGCAGTATAGGAACAGAAGCAAAGACAGTGGGTACGAAGATACGGTAGGAGTAAGCACCAAGAGGATATAGGTAGGACAAGGTGGTGCGCAAGGCCCCATGAAAAGAAGGGCCCAACCCCCATGCCATGAGCACCGTAACTACATGGTAAAGGGTCAGCAGACTCCATGCGTGTGAGTCAGTGGTAATAACGTGGTTGGTCCCCATACGCGCGACATATCCACTCCGTGGGAAAAGTTCTACAGTGAACCCTGTATACGGGCAAAAGCATTATGGGTCCCCGTGGCCACGCGATCTACACAAGGGGTTGGAGATGGTACACATATGGCGATATATGCGTGACCGGTTACTTAATTGCAACTATGGGGGTGCCATGGGTATATACCTACCCCTGGTATGACTGCCATATAACTCTGAGGTATAAGACCTACCCCCTCATATACTCTACTCGGTTCACACGTTATATCCGCTTTGTAATAAAACCTGATGGAAAAGAACGACAGGGTTATGGGAGTCGATTTATGGATTGATTCTCATATTGGAAAGGGACCGATACCATTGATCGATTTTCTACGGTGACTTTATGGGACATAAGTAGTGCGATATTCGCAGGCGATTCAGTCTATCGGATAGCAGGACGAGTTGGTTAAGTGGATTGAATAATTAAGGTTTCCAGTGATATTTTAATTAATAGAAAATCATCGTGATTAGAGCCGAGTCTATCGAGAATCAAAGCGAGATCCGATCGAGAATTATGTAGATCGTATGTACGTCCTATGTAAATGCGTTGGTTTCACATTGACTTTTTTTTCTCTGTCTTTTGCGTCCAGCAAAAGTGGCCTTTTCGATCTCTTACGTCACATCCTGCCGAGATTTTAAATGCTCCAGCTTCGTTTTTTTTTTCACCGATGCTTTTACGGCCACGACCAGCTCCTCGTTAACAGGATGTTTTTTAATTGGGCAACAGATTAACGAGACGATCGGCGGACGATCGCGTAGGCCACGACAAGTCGTACGAAATCGGCCGATCTTATGGCTATTAGCTATATATTGTACCGGCATAGATTTAATACCAGCTCGAGATTTATTTCAATATAAAAATCCCGCTATGTATATATATGTCTTAAAATATTGGGTACAAAAGGTCAGGGCTGGTGGATTGCTGTGGAATAGGCGTGGCCGATCCATCTGGTACGATCTACGAATTTCTATTGGATCACGGACACTCCTTCGAATGGATCGATCGATCGTTCAATACGAGTGGGCTCGAGCGATCGGTTCTGATCTCGTGAATGTAACTAATGAAATATCAGACTCGATCGAATGGATCGTTGATCCATTAAGATCGAGCGAGGCACTCCAGTGAATAAAAAGAAATGGTCGTACCAACATACTACCGCAAACGCATTAACTTCCTGGTATTGACGAAGATTTCCACTGAGCAATTGTGTTGGTACATTAATTTAAAGAAATACGAATCTACCTGTTGCTCTCTATATATATACATGTAATATTGTAAATGTATATCGATAGTTCGTCAATTCGCCAATGGTGGCAGCACCCAGAGTAAAATTGGTACTGGTGTAAAGAAAAAAAAAAATACCAATAATTCAAGTACCCTGTTCGTACTCTTTACCAGCGTGACGAAAGTATCGAGGGTAAAAAAATACCTCGAGATCGTCAGGCTTTACATAATTATCCAATAATCTTAGCACCCAACGATAAAACGTACCGGGTTAAGCGTGCGCGCATGCGCATAACCGAACGTTAGTCAACCTAGAACTAATGAGCTATCATGCTCCGACGCCTACGCGTCTCGACCCACACGACGCCGACGGCCACGAGCCATTTAATCCGCCGTATTAAACGTTCAATTCCGTATTTCGTGCGAGTCAAAGAACCCGAGCGATACGTGTCCGACTTTGGCTATAAACAGCAGACGAAGAAGGGAAGCGGGACCAAAAATGGCGTACGAAGAAGGATACGAAGTCCCGTGAGCACTTGCGAGCGAATAGCAGGGCCGAGCAGACGTCACTCAGTGCCCCGAGACATACGTGTATAAAACTGGCAGACATGGCAGGAGCCAGTAACGTGCAATTTGACGGTGTAACGTGAGAGCCGAAAATGGCCGAGCGATGCCGAAGTCAGCCGATGTAACGTTGGCCAAAAGGGATGGGCGCTGTTCCCTGTAAACGTATAAAACAAGACAGGACCGTCGAGCCACGCGAGAGCTCAAGGAAGCTGGTATAAGTGTTCCAAGTAAAGACAGGGTCTTTTTTTTTTATCTTTATACCCGAAGAGTCACGCAATCGGCAATACGTATAAAAGCAGTGTTGCCAACCCAAAGAGGAAGATGCTAATCGCACGATGCAATTTAGCCGTAACCACTGCTCTGCTTGCGTTAAAAAAGGGGGTACACAGGTATACGACGCTGTACTTTAATGTTGTATTCTATACATGTACCCACCAGGTACATCTATAGGCGTCCATAAACACAGCGAGTGCATCGAGCCTAGTGCATCCCCAAGGTCTATCGTACTACGGCGCATGATATCTGGTTTAAATGATACGGGAAGAGACGGTAAAAAGTGATATGGGGAAAAGGTAAGAAACGTGATGCACCAGTGTATCGTTTTCTTGCGAAACTATCGCACGGGTGAGAACAGACAGACGGACGTAGCTGGATGATATTCAGGTGTCTAAAATAAGATCATAATTACAGCGGGGGGTCGTAGGAAATGACGTTGTTCTTGAATGAGATACTCGGTGCGCCTTCGGTACGGCTGTAAATTGCCGGGCGGCGTAAATTGTCTCTGACGTCCAAGAGAGAGAGAGAAAGAGCTTCCTGGACGGCATTACAGCCCCGTCTTATTCATCCAGGTACCAGGATTGCTCGTCTTTGAGACTAAATAAAAAAATAATAATCTCGTTGCGCAAGCAGCAAGTAAAAAGTTATTCAACGACGAATTTTATTTCACCCAAGTACGCGCATTCTGTTACGGTCAATATTTTTTGAGACTGTTTCGACGATGGTTGAAAATGAGATAATAAAAATTTGTATTTCCCTAGGGGAGCCGCCTACTGGAATACGAATAGATAATTTTAGCCAGAGGCAAGAAAGTGTGCGAGTGTACCGTGTAAGGTCCTCGATTTCGTATTCATATCGTCTCGAATTAGCCCGGTCTGCCTGGGGCCGAGATTCGAGACCGAGCGCGATGTATGCAAATTGAACGTGTCGTGCATAGGAGGGAGCTGGGGCCCGATGCAATATGATTTCATTCCTCCTCCAAGTACCTACTACGAACGAAAGGGGATCAAAGGGAGACCCTTTTTACGAGTTACGAGTCACGTTGCAGCGTGCCGAGGATAGCGGAGATACCAAAATAGATAGCAGAGACAGATGTATGAGAAGTATGTGGAGCGGAAAAAAAAGAAATGGCGTGGTGAGGTACGAGGTCACTGAAAAATCAGAGGTCACGTGTGGTGAAAGAGGGAAAGGAAAAAAAAAATAATCTCCAAAGGATTTTCGTGGTTGATCGTAACATCTTGCAGGCGGGTAGGGTCATCCGATAGGCCATGTGTAGGAGTCGGGTCAGGTCAGGATAGGTTAGGTCGGTAAGGTGTTCCAACCAGGTGGAAGCGGAAGTTAGGTTAGGTTTTATTGATAGAAACCCAAGAACTGTGAAACACGAGAAGTTCCTGGCGGTATGTTTGCTTTTGTAGTATTTTCGCGCTATCTGGGCCTTATTCATTAGTTTTTTTTTCTCCCTCAACCGTGGTAAACCTAATACAACGTAACTGAAACCCAACATCATCAAGTTGTGGTAAAACTTTTTTTCACCTGTGCGAGTACCTGGAAAAGTAAAACTAATGTCAGGTTTCCAAGTTAAGCTAAGTTAGGTAAGGCCCAAATTCACGAATTATGGTACAGAAACGTTCTTAGATACACTTACGCGGCTCCGGGTTGTCAAATAAAAGAACACACGAGAGATACAGCGTCTCGAGTGGGTCCCCGCCTTGGGTAGTATGGACCGTGCGGAACCCTCGTGGTCCAAAAGGGCCATATGGGGCCTTACGATGCTCCACGGACAAGAGTTACCCACCGTCGGAGAGGCACGATCGCGGCACGGTCCGCACACGTGCAGCCCTCGGGGCCCCAGTTCGGGGATGTAGGAAAATTATTGATTATTAAAACTAAGGGTGGGGAGAGGAGGGGCCTTATAATACGGCCCAACGTCATACCAAGGATTATCCCGATAGAGGGATCGTTCCATCTATCTCATAACAAAAATTAACAAAACCGTAACCATGGTAACAGACAGTGGTGGCGACAGCGACGGGGTTAGGGGGTGCAAGGCAGAGCAAGAAATAGGATGCGCATACGGAGACAAAATCGTTAAGAAAATGCAGGACCCACCAGTCTGTTTCAAGGGTAACAAAATGGGCCCTGGAAAAGGGACCGGCGAACAATCGTCCCATCCTGTCCCAATACGCTCTCGACTCGAGGACCCTTCTTCAATGGAGATCGAGCCGCGTCCAAACATCATTAACAATGAAATTGGAAACTTCGTGACTTCGTAGGTTATATTGTAGTATAGGTACCCATTCTCTGTTTGAGTAAGGCAGGACCGTACCGATGTACCGTGGCACCCGACCTCCGAGTTTCAAAGACAAAAAAAAATTTCTAAGAGAAACTTACTCGGATAAATTGTTCGCTGTCAAGTGGCGTCTACCTCAATGGAATTGGATAGCGTTTATATGTAAATGACGATGGGGCAGGGGGGAGGGGCAATAAGGCGAAGCGTATCTACGTGAGACGCTTCTGCAATCTTGCAGCTACGAACGAAAACCGGTAGGCGAATCAAATACGGAGTGAACTATACAGGTAATATAGAGGTATAACCGTGTACGCGTATGCGCATGCGCCAAGTAAATTACGGTCAATCTCCTGGCGAAGTACATATACCTATCTGTGTATATATATATATATATATATCGCATAACGACGAGAGGATCACGCGACGGCATCGTAGTGAGAGACACAAGACGACAGGGTCTAATGTCGAGTAAAATGAGTAAGGGAAAAAGACTAAGGCCCCCTATCACCTTTAAAAAAAAAGGGGGTACAGTCAATTGGAAGGGCCTGATGCGGTAGCGTCGGTAACTATACTTAAGTTAAGGATGATACCTAGTTTTCTGTCTGTCTTTTCCGACCAATCGTACATGGGACACCCGTTGTGCAACATATTATACCGTGGCGCGGTAAGGCCCCTGTTTCTTTGGATCGGTCCCCTTTCTCGACCTAGGTGCCCTTTATATCTCGGCCAAGGGGCCCAGAGGCTGCGCGACGTTCTAAACCGACGCTCGCTGTACGTTACGAATCGGAGCGACGAGGATAAACGACATTAACGAGAAAACAGACGGTTCTCTAGCCACCGTGAAAACGTCATACTAGTTAACGTAAGCAGTGCGTATACGGGATATGGATATGTCGGACACGGGGAACCGAGAAGAAGGGGGGGGGGGGATACACCGAAGAGAATTATGCATCGCGCTCCGGGAATTGAGAATTTACGGCAAAGGACCCAGAGGACCCCTTGTGGCGTAAACGCATGATTTCGGCCGCGCGTTAAACCAGCCGGTCGCGCGGAGAATCCAAAAAAAAAAAAGTAACAGACAAAACGCGTGTTTCGTCATACAACGAGAATCTATTATTGAGTATATATATGTATATACACATACACACATATAATGTATTAAAATAATTCGTCCTCGCGCACCGTCCCCACGGTAGTCTCCGTGACTCTAGCGCGATCATTAAAAAAAAGACGCCCAGACGTAAATTCATACCGGAGCTAATCTCAAAACCGTCATGGCGCGACAGCAGGAGGTGGCGCGTACACAAGAAAACCACGAGATCCCAAGAGTACGAAGTACATGTTAACCGCGGTGATTCTTAAAAGTCTCTCAGCTGTCCCACGCAGGTTTGACAAATGAAAATTGAGAAGGAAGATAAATATACCTAAAATTAGGTAAAAAAAAAAAAATAAAAATTTGACTTCGTAAAAGAAATATATTTTTTTTTTCACCAACTTTCTAAAAAGACAGCGCCTTAACGTTAAATGAAACGTCAAAAAGATATATAATCGGACTCCGCGACGTTCGTCCTGAGCTGCGGGTTTTCATACGGTCGTACGTAACGTACGTAACGCACACGTGAAAGAAAGCGGCGGTCATATTTTTCATACGCGATATCGGATCCCCTTTAACGACTTCTCGATCTCCTTTGGCTGACCGCAACTTCACGATCTTAACCCACGTCCACACCTTTTTTCGTAATCTCATGGATATTCCGTTACCCCGTGTGGATACACATATGGGTATATCATATATATACGTTATCAGGTGGTAATGACGACAACGATCTTTAAGATCCCTCCGCAGGTCGTTACCAGGGTGGATAACATACAAATGCATTATACATATATATATATATGCACTCGATGCTCGTATAATATGTGCACTACATGCGCGCGCACACACGCACATATATATATATATATATATACTCTACGTTACTTTCGCGGTAATATTACCGCGTGACGGGATGTTTAAAGCGGTTCGTAATGGGTAAACGAAGCGGAGCTGATGGAATAGCATATCGAATCACAAGCGAGTACGAAGCGTCTAGGCCGTTACGTAGCAGTGTGGACGTACGGACACGCAAAGTGCGACGTGCGTATAAAAATGTTAAGTATGGAGAGAAGGCTTGTAAAAACCATTTAGGATTAATCCGACAATTTTCTCATTAGACTCCGTACTGCACGTACCCACGCGGTATATTAAACGCGCCAAGTCGGCTGAGCCGTGTAAGTGCAAGTAAAAAAAAAAAGAACTAAAAAGTGCATCGCACCGTGCAACGGTTACTTATACGCTAAAATGCATCGACTGCATTAATAAATTTTTTTTCCTTTGACGAGTGCAAAGCTTCGCGTTTGATACTTGATGCAAGTGCCGGTAAGTGCATCGGACGCGTCTCGGTACAATGAGCTCTCGTCGTTGCACTTTTTTAAGCGTATCAAGTGCATCGGAATCACTGTCCATGTTCGATGCACACGTTCCTGCGCCATACGTAACACGTGTTATTTAAAGAGGACGTTCGAGTAAAATGTTGTCGGTACTTATGTAAAGTGCATGCCGGTTAACCGTTTAAGGGTATAGTCAGCGCAGTACGAGGTCTTCGATAATGCACGATAATCTCTCCTCACGGTTGCACTGTCTCCTTTGTAACCCAAGACGATCGTGCGTGCACCGCAAGAAGTGGACAATGGCACAAGTTGGCAAGTAAATTAAGCGAACCTGGCAGCTCTCTCTCTCTCTCTCTCTCTCTCTCTCTCTCTCTCTCTCCCCCCCCTCTCTTTCTCTCTCTCTCACACACGCACACACACAAGGGCTCTCTATTTGCGACTGGTTTTAAGTGTATCAAGTTATTGTGTACCGGGCAAGCATCGCGCCGGATGTACCAATGAAGCGGCGCACCAAGAGTCAACGAGACACTTCCGGGGACCACTCGGTGCACAATATTACATTGATAACAGAAATTGCTACACCACGTAGCGGCAACAAGACTTGCTTGATTTTACTACGAATTGCACAACAACACGGTTCATCGGCTGTGTTAATTGAAATATTAAAAAAAAAAAAAGAAGAATTTAGTCGTACGAATTCGAGCACGACGAAAAATTTATTCGAGCACGACGACCTGTGTGCGTGATATAATAAAATACCAAAAAGAAAAAAAAAAGTAAAAATTTTCTTCAAGTGCACACGGATACGCAATTTCGTTGAATCGTCCGACCGAGAATTTATCAATGGGATTCATTCATGCTGCGTGCACTTTTGCTGTCACTGTCGCGACAGGACGAGGCAGCTTCGAGGAGCGATAATAATGAAAAAAGAAAGCAAAGAGATACAAAGAAACCAAGAGAAACGTAGCACAAGAGGTTTCGCTAATGCTCCATATCCGGCGTTCCCCGATTCCACTCCTGTCTACGTATACGTGATACGCATAAGGATCGCACGCGAATTGCATCGATGAAAAGACCCGCGCAGTCCAGTGTCCGTGAGCGCTGTTCGGCCGTGTAAACGAGACAATGGGATAACATAGAGCGATGGGATTTTGAAAATAAGAAAAAAATTTCGTCGTCACGCTAGCTGCTTTCGGCGAATGCAACCTATACCTATATACAGTCCATAAAGCACGAACTATGCGGAACATAGATCGGACGATGTTAAAGTGCACCCACAGACGCATACCCGAGATAGCAAAGTTCCTCGATATGCATTATATTGCAAAATCCCCCCAAAAAAATAAAATTCCAATCTCGAGTATAGTAATATTAAAAAAAAAATATAATATTTTCTCTCCCCTCCAACGCATATTCCACGTATGCATCTATCAAGAGTTTCGAAATGCAATTTATCCTCGCTGGGCAATTCGGCAAAAAAATCGCGAGAAGACACGCGATTCGGCCATATAAAATTACCAGCCGACTTGCAGGTTACGTGCGCCAGATGCATGTGGGACTCGTCGCAAAGTCCCGTCGAGCGTCTATCCCGCAGTAACGGAGGGACGGGCCCGTCCGGGTCCCAAGAAATCAGCGTCGCCGAGTCGCATGAGTCTCGAAGATTTATAACGAGCAGCCATTAAGGCCGACGTGAAACGAGAGCAACGATTATGTTACCGCTTCGAATGAAAGACTCTGTAACTCGATTGACGATATATAGATATAGAGGAGGTACAGTGACAATAGAGACAAGTGGAGCGCCCCCCCCCCCGCCTCCCACTCCCCGGTATGGGTTGATAAAAAAGAGAGAACAGAATGTCCATTGAAAGATACCCGAGGATGGGACTGACGCGAGAGAGAGAGAGAGAGAGAGAGAGAGAGAGAGCCAGAGATAGAGAAGAGGAGGAAGGAGAACGAAGAGAAAAGAAGAAAAAAAAACGTGAAAAAGAAAATTAAAAAGAAAAATAGAACCCTAGTTAAACCACTGGTTTTATCCGCAACCGGCTGCAGAAACTGGACGGTAGTGAAGCTGCACTTCTGTACGGCAGAGGTAAGCAGGTAGAGAGGCTGTCAGGTAGGTAGGTAGGTAGGTAGGTAGTGCAATGAAGGGACAGGGCAGCCGACGTGCAAGATGAGAAATAAGAGAGAAGAAAAAAAGTATGACAGAGAGAGGGGGGAGGGGGGTAAGAAAAAAAAATAAAGACAAGGAAGAAAAGTGGAATTTGCATAAACCGCGATCCTCGTATCGTGGATGCATTGAAACGCGTCATCCGATCGCGAGGTTGGTATCAGGTGCAAACCAGTTTTAATGCAACGAGCTACGAATCCTTGTAGTGGTTTACTTATGGTTATTGCCGGGGAGAATGTTCCTACATACGAATGCAGGGCTTGCCAACCTATTTACTCGGATATCTAGATATACCCGTGCACGTTAAGTACCCGCTATACCTACGACCGGCAGTGACGGACGTTATGTGAAGTCGAACTGTAATATTATTTCAGTCTCGTGTAGTGCCTGCCTGCCGAGCAGTACGGAGTGCAGGAGATCAGAATTGTGTAAATAAATGTTTTTTTTTTTAATTTTTTTTCTTACCCCAAAACAACTTTTATTTAGCTTCGCAACACGTGGTCCGTTTAATCGTATGACGTCTGCGGGACGCATAAGAGTTAATCAATTCTTCGACGAGAGTAAATGCGTCAGATAAATCAATTCGGTCATTCGTCATCGGGTCGGATCAATGAAGAGTTCAATTGATTCCAGTATGGCCGGACGTTGGAAAAACACTTTGAACGTTCTTAAAGTCGGATGCCACAGTTGGTATGTACATGTATATATATATATATATATATATGTGTGTGTATGTATGTACCCGGAGATTCCGCGAAGTACGATCCGGTTGAAAAATCTTAAAGTGACGTTGACAAAGTCGAAATAAAAAAAGAAAGGAGGCAAAGAAGACACGAACGATGATCCGAGCAGCGGGAATCAACCGAGGATGAAATTGAATTATCGAAAAGTCTGAATGACCATAGAGAATGAAAATGGAGAAGGAGCGTCGCCGCCAATCGTAGTGTCTAATCTGACTAGTGAATAAGAGGCACACTTTAATGGCGAAGTACTCAGCTCGACGAGCAGCTGGATTATTCTTATTACACGGTGCGTTAGACTGGCCGGGATCCCGTGGAACCACCCACGCGGTTCAACGAAGTGGCACCTGTATTAAAAAAAAAAAAAAAAAAATACACAGCCATCCACTTCGAAGAAGTGGTATAAGCCTGAAAGGTCCTCGGTAACAGCCAACGACTCAATAACCACGTGATTGCGACATTAAAAATTTACCTCGTAATTAAAAAAAAAAAACAAAAACTACTACCATGGCAAATCTTGCCAATTCAGCCATAAAATTGTAATTTCACGAAATTAAATATTCGCACGAGCATCGTTACTACCTATGACGTCATTGGTCGAGATCGAAATGACAAATGAAAGTTATCCTATACAATTTGCTTGCTTATAACCAACCTGAATGATTGCACTAATTGGATCGATTAAAATTATTATCGGTATCGATCAGTATCCGCTCCAGGTGTGAACCGTCACCTCAGCCTCTCACAGAGATGATTATCGGGTGGTCAAGTTCGAAGGATCGACGGATTGTCAAAGTGTCTTTCAACGCCAGTGGAAAATAATCAGAAAACCGGAAGGCCCACGACGTGGAGCACTTCCGGATAAAATCCTGGTCCAGGCGTAAAAAAAATATATTGATCAGTCGAAGGAAATCAAAAGTGCATATAACGGGTGACTCGTTTGAATTGAACAGAAGCGAACGAGTGCGCGTGACATAAAGAAATTTTTTTTCCCTACCTTTTCCAGACGACTCTGTCCATATATGCATATCTGTATATTCAAGCATGTCCGCATGCGCCAAAGAATATTACATGTGCCTATATATATATATATATATACACACACGGTATAAGGTAGATCATGAAAGGAATAACATTACGATCGAACGGCTTCCAAGAAGCGGAATCACCGAATTCGTATCACGTAGTACCGTGAGGCGCCCACGCCGCGGCGCTGATCGTCGCACGACTGCGACTCGTGAACGATGCACGATTCAAGATGCACGATGCACCTGCCTAACCGGAGAAGGAGGAGAGATGCCCAGTGTCCCTTTAATGGAGGATTACACGTGACAACCACTGTACCGAAGTGTTACGTGTCTTGTCGGATGCAGTGCCCAGGATTAGGCAGGACTCGTAGAAGAAGAAGAAGAAAAGGATGACGTTGTGCGATCAGAGCTCACAGGATCATGGACGTAATATGAATTTTATGCGATTTCGTAGAGACACTTTAAATTAATAAATAATTGATTAGGGTGCCGTCCATGTAAGACGTCTGTAAAGAAATTTTTATTTTTCAGACTAAAGACGGTCCCGTATTTACTTGGGTCGTTCGAAGGTAATGGTCGAACTGATAAGCCTGTAGATCATCGCTGCCATTCGAGTCGCTGATAGGATGATATCAATGGCGATAACTTTTGGTAAGTTCACAAGGAGCGTCGTCCGGGATGTATGTACGTAGTGAAGGCGATAGGAATCGTCGTGTTTGTCGAGGATCGCAAAAGACAAATAGATGGCAGAGTGCCTGGGCAGAAAGTGATGCCTTAAAAAGAAAGTGCAGGTCTAAGTCGAAAAAGAAAGTTTTTTCTTTGAAAATTCCTAAAAATAACTAAGCCTTGTTTTCCGAGCTCCTTCGTCTCGTCTCCATTGTAAACACGACCTTAACCGCTGTCGCTATCGCGAGTAAGAAAATCGCCACGTATCAAATAGCCGTGAGCAAGTGGATCGGCGTTCGCGTAACGTGTGCAGAAGATGCCATTAGAGTAAGACGGACAAGATATACCAAGCAGCAGGGTACCCTAAAAGGAAGAAACGCTTGACGAGTTGGCAGGACTGAAACGGCGTGATTGCGTGTGGCGCCACACGGCGGAGGAATCATGGCAACTTCTTGACTTCATCGCGATATTAAATCGACGAAGCGAATAAAATTTAAATACTAACGAAAAATCGTTCCAGATACCTCGTGGGATCAATCGTCGTTCAGTCGCGTCGCTTTGAAGAACACATACGAAACGTACGTGCGCATGCGCGAGCGAGCGATACACGTTCGGCGCATGCGCGCGTGACGCATTTTAAATGGCTGTTCACGCGTGTCAACGGGAACGCTCGTGGCGCGCAGAAGCTTCGATATAGAAATAATGTAAACGCTCGCGGAGACGGCCAGGAGCGGGACAAGTTTCTTTTTGCAAGGGCGCTCGTGGCGCTCCGGTGTAATTATCGCGAGGGCTCTACGCGATAATTGCTCGAGGGGGAATTTCATCGGCAAGAAAAGCTCGAAGCCGCGAGCCAAACGTAAGGACAGACAAGACGTAAGAGACGACGGTGCCGAGAACGGGCGTTTCTTCACGGTCATGATAACTTCCTAGTGTTTCCATGTACCGTTCCATAGTCTCGTTTCGCCTATGCTTCCTAGGAATTCGTATTTGATTATACCAGATAGCAATCGTAAAATAAACTGGCAATGTTGATTAAGACGATAAGAAGTGCCCGTAGACACCAAGCTTGGATATCTCGTCCCAGTTGAGGAAAAGTACACACTTTCTCCCTTTTTTCTTCTTTCTTTCTCTCCACATGCCGTATCCATGGCACCGGACAATAACAAGAATACCAGCAACGATAACAGGTACGATGTTGGAATTTTCATTACGAAAAAAAAAGAAATAAAAAATTTTTATCCACCGATGTGGCATTCAGATACGATGCTAATGATAAATAAAAGGTAATTGGACAAAAGGAGAAGCCGAGCGAACGGTAATGTTTGTCGGTCATTATTGTAATTATCGAAGGATTGACAGCTTAATAGAGTGAGCGGCTCGGTCGGGGTAGCTTGTAGCTAAAGAATATTCTCAGACATTCGAACGTGGGTCAGACAGAGAAAAACGACTGACGTACATCAGCACCAAGTTGCCCACCGTACAGCCAAGGTACGTACGTACGTACAGGCAACGAAGAGGAAACAGTCGCCGATTGAAACTGGCGCGGCCTGCTTTCCAAATGATAATGAGTCTAGCTACGCCTTTCTTTTCAGTCAGGGAACGCAGAAGCTGATAGAGAATAAATGATCCTGCAAGAGAACAAGACGGGAGCGGAAGCCATCATCGACACGCTGCTGCTTCGCTAAAGGAATATATACACGTATTTCACGTCCGTGGATGGCCGGATAATACGATATCTCAAACATAAGAGGTGGAAGATGAGACGCGAGAAGAAGAGTGCGAACAAGTGGCAAAGGAGGAAGAAGGAATTAGAAGAATGAGAGAATAGTTCCACCACAGGAACGTCTCGGGGACCCGCATGTGACATACGAGGAGACATGCGTGTCTCCCCCCTCTCTGCCGACCTTCAGAGGACTCTCCTTGCTTACCATCCCCCCTTGCTCCCCCCGCCGCCCCTCGCTGCTTCTCGATCTTCTTCAAGATTGAATCGTCCGACGGCAGAGCAGCTGCTCGGTGGGTTCCTTACTCGTTAATCCATCCTTCCCCGAAGACGTCACGACGCTTAACGACGGACGAGCGACGCCCATGCAGATACACACGTATATCGGTTCGAAAGGGAGTCTCTCTAAGAATCCGGCCCGAGCTTCGTCGGCAAGGACGTACCGAAGTCAGGGGAAAATTCTTGCTTATAACTCCGAGTGCTCTCACGTGTAGCGCTTTTGAGAAGATAACGTTCCCAGGGCCATCTATCGTCGGGTTCCTCAACTGTTTATTTCCATAAGTGTATCCGCGAGACGTAGAAGCTCGTTGATCGGTCCTCTTGTAACGAAGCCTGTAACCAGGGGCCTTATACATGTTACAGAGTGCCGCCGTGGGGCCCAACTCTTCCGCCTGACATCTACACAGTGCGTGATCAAGTTCCGCTTGGTCTGCGTATGGACGAGAGGAGAGTGTCGTAAAAATAAAGCGCGAACCCATAACGTCGCCATATATCGGAATTCGACTAGGAGCAATATTGACCCATTAGACGTGTTTTGATAGGCGCGGCGCACCGACGAAATAATATTTTGACGCTAACGTTGTTCCACGACTCCGCCGAACTTCGTGGCTTCGCTGCTATGTAAATAATGACTTGGTAGGGTCAAGTCACAGTAATAACATCTGCCTGCGCAGCGGGTGCTTCAATGGGTTTTTAACGAGTTGCCGACGTGCATATTTTTTACACGTAAAGAGAAACCGAAAGAAAAAAAAGGCAAAAGGAAGAAAAACATTCGATTAGATATTTTTTTTCGATGCTCCCGATGTACGCTCGGTGACGGCTTCGTCAAGTTACACGGGAGGTGTGGGAATTGACCCCCCCCCCCCCCCCCAATAACTAATAGCCAGTGCTTAAACTCAGGAAGCGACAGGTGGTCGTACCGAATAATTATAATTAAAAATTGTCGAATGGACTAAATTGAAATGAAGGGGATGAAAAAAAAATCACTTTTCGACACGAGATCTGTCAAAAGATATTGGGGCATAAAGAGAGGGAGAGAGAGGGGGAGAACGAGATACCCGCATAGAGACACAATTTTGTTCCAAGAAAAATTTGGGCCTTACGTGAGCTCGCGACCGGTAGGTATAACCCAATATTAACGATACCCGACATGAGAATTCTCGTCTATCTCGAAATTATCAAAGGGGCCCCGAGAGAGCTAATTAAGTGCGTGAAGGAGATATACAAACGAAACTGCCCATCATCCACGAAAGTGGGCCTTATTGTCTCGAGATAGAGAAAATCTATCGGTCTGTCGAGCATTGTTCACACATCGACGAGCGATCCTACGGTTGCCGATACCAACATGCATTAAGGAGGTAGAGTCAAGATAGGACGCGGTAATGGGAGGGGGCCTCACGTCTGTCGATAATGGTAAGGAAAAGGGCCCCCCCAGAAAAAGGGCCCATTTCGTATAAGCATCGAACATGTGCACATTGGATACGCATACGAATGTACCTTAATAAAAGTTGATTTTGGGCTTCCCGCTTAGAGTTACGTTTGAGGTTCGTTAGTGCGGCAACTTTTTTTTTTATTATCCAACACGTAAGGCCCCGACTGCATGGATGCACACGGAATGCATAAATTAGCCTCAAGTCGTACAGTCAATCTGTTGAAGGGGAGACGCAGCTCTCCGGTAATGAAACCATTAATGCTAATTAACCGGCTAATTCTTAATTAACGACCGCGAGCGCGAGCTGGGATCCCTTTTTCGTCACTTCGTGAAAAGCAACCGTGCCCCGTACGTATTAATTACGAAATTGGGGCCCCATTTCTTCCTTAGGGCCCTTAACCCTGCTCCGTCACGTTGGCTCTCCTGGTCGGTCCCAAAACCATCTACCTCTATTAGTTAAGTCTTTTACTCACTTTCGGCCGCTTGCCAGGAACCTGTCGAACTCCACGGACATCTTGCAGCAGAGTGCCCGACGATTGTGCGACGAGGAACACTTTGTGTTTATCATGTGGCCATCTGGAATAGAATTTATTAAAGAATTAACGAGGGAACGACGTGAGAAGGCCTCGTTAAGAAGAATATACGAAATACTAATAAAAATAGTACCTACTGCCGTAACATAGTAATATACATATATATACATACACACGCACAGTGCTTTATAGAACGTGTCTAACTTATTTGGATTACGTCCACTCTATTCAAAAGACGTAGATTTCTCGTATTTAAAAAAAAAACAAAATTAGTATTATATTATCCAACTATCCAGTAACCCCACTCGAAGAATGTTATCTTTAGGTATTTTAACGATTACCCCAGTCCTGGCTGTCCTATTAAAAAAAAAAAAAAAGCCCTGCTACGACAGTCTTTGAAGACGTCACTGACAGTGCCTTAAAATTTCCTCGTTTGGCTACGTCAAGTCAATGAAAAATTATTAAAACTTGCACACGACAGAGTCAATTGCTCGGGTATTTTTGACTGATGAAAAATATTAGCCGATCCCGCCGACCATTAATCTCGTGTTTAACCCGACCTTAATGTATCTTGAGGAAACGCTATACTCCGTTTGACGAGAGAACAGTCGAGCAGAAACGG
This sequence comes from Calameuta pygmaea, assembly GCA_031762395.1. Lineage (NCBI taxonomy): Eukaryota > Metazoa > Arthropoda > Insecta > Hymenoptera > Cephidae > Calameuta > Calameuta pygmaea. The sequence continues at coordinate 1,585,839 of JASANN010000004.1, read as the reverse complement.
TAATACCTGAGGACTTCGCGAAGAAGGTGGAGGAATGGAAACCGGTGCGGTGCGCGTGTTCGGGTCAAATGTCGGCCGGTGCCCGAGGGGCTCGCGTGCGCCTCAACCTCTCCTGACGATCTTCGTACCTTCGCCGCACCAATTGCCTGGGTAACCTTTGTCCAAGGAATTCAAGACTTCCGAGTCCTGGTAAAATTAACGTTACGCGATGCTCGTCAATGGGGTATCTCAAACTGGGGTCATCCGTGTGACCTCACTTGGGACCAGTGTCTATGATTCTTGTCGCAGTGAGTAGTCCGAGTTCATGAGCTTGAAACTTGCGAAAAATAATGGATGTATTGTTCAAATGGAAATAAGGATCTACGAAAATCAATTTTTCGTCGACGTAATTTTTATACACAAAAAAAAATTATACCACTGCTACGCCAATGGATCTTTTCAGGACTCAGGACTAAGGCCAGATCCTAATTGCGACGAAGATAGCGTCGTACTTATTTACGAGGGGTTACGCAAGGCGACGTAGAGATGAAGTTCGAAGAGGGTTTCAAGGATGGACCGTTCCTTTTTATAGTTAAAGGACAAACTTCGAAGGGAAGATTCGAGGCAAGGAAGAGGGTAGATAAAATTAGATAAGCCGTATTATAATTTTTTTTTTCTCTATTAAGGACTTGACCCAGACTAAGGACAGGATAATGGTTAAATGACAAATGATAAAATCTTACGAATGATCGACGATCATTGCCAAAGGCCCGCGAGCGTTTCTTTCGCGTGTAATTATCGTGTAAACGAGAGCGTTAATTAAGCGTTATTACAGTGCGTGGATGAGGAACGTAGGTTTCGTGATTGCTCGCAAGGAGACGCCTGGCGTCGATTTGTTTCTCTTCGTTTACGTTTTCGCTCGGGCCCCCAGGATACGTGTACTTGCTGTACGACGCTTCTGTTTCTGCCTTTTTGAATAACGGTCGGCATAACAGCCAACCCCGTAGGAACGGGATCCCCCATTTTAATGTAAAGTTATACAAGGCACGTGGAAAATATTTTCAAAATTCGTCGTAATAATTCCTTTCAAAATACTGACAAGTACACTTTTGTATCACCTTAAAAAATTAAAACTAAACATATGTGTATATATATATAAATCGCACATCATTAATATACTCACTCGTTTGATTCTGGAAGTACGGATCGTCTCGATCGGTAAAGAACCACGTCTGTAAAAGAAAGCAAAAAGTTATGATTATCATTTTCGACTGAAGAAAAAAAAATAAAATATTATAAAATTACTAGGAAAATTATTATTCGCGTGCGTAGCAACTCCAAGAATTGACACGACCGCACGCGTTCGTGTCGGCTTATCGGAAAATCCGTGCAAGCTTGGTAGCTGCATTATGATTATAGAAAAAAAAAAAAAAAAAAAAAAAAAAAAAGTAAAAACTGCAACAAACACCTTGGCTCAGACACGGCAGACCATAGTTTGGTCCACCATAGGCGAACGGCGCAAAGTATGTGTAATTGCGCAGCTGCACGTAACCGATTATTTGCGAGAAACAAACGCGCGTAAACAAGTCTTCCCATTAAAGCATCGTCATAAACGAATATAGAAAACCGAACTTACGGCGATTGTAACGCAATATACGTACACGTAGATATAATAATCATGCAGGACTGATCTGAGAAGGAGTAGGTATTCCACAGGGTTCCCCTATCCCGACGTGCACCCTGGCATCTGGCCTGTATATGGTTATGCCGTTACATGGCGTAGGAGTAGTAATGCCGAGCATATGTTCGTGCCAGTCCTATTTTTAGTTACTCCAGTGAGTGTCTTTAGAAAATTACACGTTAGAAGGACAGAAGGATACGTAGAGACACCTCAGTCCAGTAATAAGGATCGCGCTTGGTCGATAAAAACTGTCACTATGCAAGCGGTAGGCAGTAATCCAATATGGCCGCCGCTACTACGACGCGAGTCAAATTGTTTCCCCTTAAAACGACGTTAAAAATAAATACAGAGTAAAGATTTAACGATGATAAGGCACGGTTCGATCGTCAGTAATAAAATGGAGTTAACGACGTAGGAATTCCTCTGAATTACCCAGAAACCCTCAGACTTTCGTTAGTACGAATAGAGGACACCGGCGCGCTGATTCCTGGCCTGACTCTTATCTAATATAAAACAAAGCGTGAAGAGGTCGCCGTCACGCGAGCCAGGGGCTGTCTCATCAGCGTTCGTAGAAAGAAAACTAATCCGTCAACAAGCCCTGACAAAAAGATGTCATATTTCTCTTCCTACGTCTTTCTCCTTGCTCCTTCCGACTGTCTCTGTCTTTCTCGCGCGCACACTTGCGCGCATGCACTATCTCTGTCGTTTGCTCTCTACACGAATATATATATATATATCCCCTTCGTTGTTTTCTCTCTTTCTATCTCTGTCTCGCACACTGACTATCCTCGCTGGACGCTTCATATAGAATATGGCGTGACGTAAACCGTCGGCATCGGGCGTCACGTTACATCGACATAATTATATTAATCGTCGCTGGTTCTGCCAGGCTGGCACCATGCGGATTAGCCACGTCGTGCCGTGGAGGCCATTTTCAGAAACATGGGGATTGAAATTGAAGGCGAGTCGCGTCAATCCGACAAATTCTACAGCAGCGAAGTCTCCGGCAGTCATTCATACGGATATGCATTTCAAAGTGATACAGACACAGAAGTGGCATTGTAGAAAAAGTGAAATAGAACTGGTCTCTACGAAATTCCCTATTCTACGTTACAATACTGTTATACAGGGTGTGAAGGGTGAACCTTATAATTTTTTTTTTTCTTTCCCAGATCTCGCACTTCCACCTAAAATTCCATCACGGCTCTGCTGCTCGGATTTATTGAATAGACAGGCGAGAAAGGAAAAAGTGATTCATAGACGGATGACGCACCACTGAATAGAAGCTCCGTACGACTTCCCTAAGCTAGATTATAACATAGGGCGTATATGAGATTTAAAGAATTTTTACAAGGCTCCTCTATATACTCGTACGTCTTCAAAAACGTTTACGTTAGGGAGCCGTAGTGTAGAGACGCGTGCAGTCGTCATTGTAATTAATGGATAAACACACTTGGAACTGTTCGACTTGTATACGTACACTCGGTAGCGCAGTAGACAGCGAACAGTGCATTAACCACCGTGTGTTGTACAAGAAACGTAATACAAAATAAAGAAGAGTCAAGAGATACGTAATACAAATATTAAGCCGTAAGAGAAACGAAAGCTGTTTTAAAATAGAGGTTGCGGGTATCGGGCGAGAAACAAAAATTGCACGAGACTTGAAGCTTTACAGAACTGCATCAAGGACCAAATAAACTGCCGGTAATTGACCAATTATCATCCACGGGCTGTTACGAGGCTTAAACGTAGCCTTCGAAAATTGAAGGGTCGGTAAAACAGAGTCACTCGGTGTAATAGCCATAGCCATCACGAAACGCTTTGATTGACAGTCAAAGACTCTACGGATCCCGTGGGGTAGGAGCCGAATGAACTAGCATCCCTTTTTCGGGTAAACCTAACCTCGAAAGTCAACCCAACCATAATTTCATCCTTATTAATCCAATAGAACCGAATGACTCTACGCTATGAGCGGTCCCTAAAATTTTTTTACAATAGAAAAAATTTACACATTTTCCTCTTCGTGCCGGTCTAAAAAAAAAATATACTAGTCTTTCAGGAACAAGGGATAGGAAGCACGGCAGCCCCTTATTCAGGGATGGTAAAAATATTGTGGATCAAAGGAGAATAATGTCAGGGTGGAACGTGCTAACGAGGACTTCCCATTCGACACAGTGAGACCTAATTATTCTCTATTAGCACGTGTTAATGCCCATTGTCACGGTGAAGTGAAAGAATGGGCAGTTGTTATTATTCTTTATTGTTACCAAAAGGAGACGCCGTGCGAGCCGGATCGTAAAAATTTTTGAATTCAGTCCGTGTCGATGTTTCTCTGGCAGGATTATTAAAACACGTATTAGCACGGGGTATACGAGGTACTAATCGTCAAAACAATACGTGACCTCCGGGGGGAGGGAAAGGGAGGAGTTCACCTGTGTATCCAATTTGGAAATGAAACCCAACACCCGACGGCTACCTGGCCGCCTGAACTGCCACACAGGCTTGTCTGCCGAGTTCGCCTTCTTTGACCTCTTCCATCCTTTATTCCCCTCTTAACCTATAACACCGAGTGACTCTGGGCGTGCAAGATCTCGTCACGAGATAGAACTCATCTCCACCTCCGCGAAGGCTCAATTCACCAGGTTCGATTTAACAAGGACCACGCTGCTGGAAGTAACTTAGGATATTTTCAAAGTATAAGTCGAAACATTTTTTTTTACAAAATTCCATGCAAATCGTTATTCGCAAAATTGTCTAATTCGCTAGAAAATATATTTTGTGAATTTGATTAAATTTTTTTAGCAAAAAATTATCCATCTTGCATCGATCAGAAATAATAAATTATTTCAAACGGTTTGTCGACGCAAGAGGATCTACAGTGCGTTCGCGATAACTTCGTCGTTACACCTGGCTTATATATCGTGGAGAATCTAAGGTCGATCCCCCTTGGTGAAATCCACGTACAGCGAAGAAGAGTTTTTAACGCACGCAAGGAACACCTGGCGCGAGCGCAGTGGCTACGGTCGTCCAGTATATATGTGTGTCTGATACACAGGACGAGAGCCGTTAGTGCGGTACGTATCGCGGGATCATTTAATTATCGAGGAAGAATAGGTGAAAATATGAGTTCGGTACGCGAGTCGCTGGCAACGCGAGGTCGTTGAGGTCGGAAAGGTAAAGCCGTGAGATATTCCCACGAGAGGGAACCGAAACGGCACCGTCCCGTTGGTTCCCGAGCATCCATTAACGCGTAGAAAGCCGAGTCAAGCCGAAGATATCCGTAAAATATCGAAGGAAATGAAAACTGGGACCAGTTTCTGACGTTTAACAATCATTCAAATTAATCGCGCACCCTGAGCTCAAGACGAATCTCCAAACACATATACACAGCACAACTGTATATTGACACGTCCCACAATGATATTCGTACAAATTATACATACCGAACAAATTTCAATGAATATACACTAGAGAAATATGAATGCTCACATCCGCGCGATGCTACCAAACGAGTCGTTACATAGAAACGTCAATCATTATCGCGGCATAAACCGAATATTAACAGATTCCCATAGCAATGGTATTAATAGTGATCCAGCGACCGTAGATACCGGTGGAAAAGATTTCAAAAAAAAAATCGGCGAGTTATCGATCGTACTTACGACGAGATCAATAAAAGAAACAATAAATGTTATTAGAATAAAAAAATAATAAAATAAATAAAAACTTCGACTCGGTTCCAAGATCACTTTACGTATCTTCAGCCTTGCAGTCTGATCCTCGATTCGCCATTATTCCAACTAGTTTCCACCAGCGTCCCCTACTGCCACCCTACGTCATCTTCTTCCTTGGTCCGTTGCCTTCCCGCCCAGTGGATACACAATACACGCAATTAGCCGAGTGGAGATAATATCTCCGCAACTTCTTCTTCCTCGTCCTCCTCCTCGGCATCGACTCCAAGTCCAGCTATCCAGAACGCGGAATGGTAGATGCCCACAATTTAAGTTGCCCCAGGGAGAAGCTTGTTCCCACGAAAAGGTGCTCATAGCGTTCCTTGTATGGTTCGCACTGTTTTTAATTCTACGGTTTCTATAGACACTTGTCCAGGGTATACCTGGAACGGGTGCGTGAGGTTGCTCCGAGTCCGTCGGACGAAATTCGTCCTGGACGATAACGATAGATGCCCGATGCCAGAGCCAAGATGAATTCCGAGCATCGAAGCTACTGGCAAAAGGATCATCGGTACGTGGGTCGTTTAGCCATTTAACTCGGAACATCGTCATCTGCTCGGATTAACCGGTTCAACGAGAGTACTTGATAAAACGGTACCAACCTGATCCCGAGCGAATTGGAACCACGTGGCGATGATGGCCGGCAGCCTGGAATGATGATAGTGCCGTGTGGTTTTCACGCTGATGAAGAGATCTACGAGATCTGTTGAAAAGGGTGCCATCGTAGCCGTCGCTATCGGCGGTGTCACCGGTGCCGGCTCTTCTGCCGATAGTCGCGCCATCGGGATCTCGATCACGACGTTGCTGTTCGCGTCATCAGTTTCGTCGATCCACTGTGGAACAAATAGAAGCGAAACGGACATCAGTAATCGTTATTTCCAGCATTGGAAATCAATGACGGTTTAAATATCAAGCTATTGCCGCGCTTTTTCATCTGTACGCGAGCTAGGCGAAATTATCTGTACCTATAGTAAGCTCGGATTTCTATGCGAAACGCGTCAGGGATCGATCTGATTAAAACTGTGGGTATACTCCGTAAAAAAAACATGTCCGGACTGGTTAACGTACTTGACAGCCTTCGGTAAACCGCTAACCATGCGCACGCAGCATTCACTCGGATTGGTATAACAGAATAAAGTTCTTACAGGTACGATTTTGAAATATCGCAGAGTGCATAGAATAAAATAGTAAATAGAAACCTGGAAATCGCGTTCCGATCAAAATAATAAATTTAAACGTAACCGTCATTTCCGCGAAAAATTCAAACAGCTTAATATGGCTGTACGATTAAAGAATACGATGTTAATCAAATTCTACGATTAATCAGTGAATCTGCAGAGACTATTTATGATAAGTTTTTAGAACACTAGCGGAGTGTACTATACTGTAATTACCTGTCGCGGTGCAACGGCCTGATAAAGAAGAATGGTCGCATAAGCCGTCGCCAAGACGAGCGCCAGTGCCTGAAGGCCTCGTCTAGTTGGCAAACCTCGAGGCATTTTGGTTGCTTGATTTATTGTGCCGGGGGGCCCGGAGCCTAGCAGCACACGGCCCTGGGCATGGGGCCCCAATTTTAGCCCTTGATCCTCCCCTTCTCGTTTATCCCTCTTGTCGAGCGTCAGTACCAACCACTCCACATCGCTGCCCTCCTTCGTCTTCTCGCCAGAAAACACACCGGTCATAACACAAACACCTAGTGTCCAGCTTGAGCCCGCACAAACAAAAATTGACTGTGGTTACAAGAACTGCACAGTTTAAATATGTCAAATGTTTCACGTGATTATCGTTCTGAGAATTCACGAAATTTTTTTTGATCACTCACGACGTAACTTCGTGCATCTGTCTTTACTGATTTTCCTCGCTCACCGAATAACGTGTCTCTGTTTTGACTACGGAAATATAATTACTTCTATTTCTACGGGGATGCCGTTTGACAGGACGGATACGGGTTTATTGTCCGGCAGAAATTGCCTTTCTTTTTCTTCCTATTCCGACATCGCTATTCATTACTTCGATGTCAACTTTATCACCTTCATCCCTTTGGTCTCGACTTCAAGTATTATATGATTGCGATTTCCATCGACTGACGTTGATTTGCGTTATCATCAATCGTTCCAAACGCGAACTGTCATTGGTACACGATTTTCCCAGAAATCCTATGACATTTACGTTTCTGTCTTTATCGTGAAAGCACAGTTGTTATAAATCAATATTCACGCAACTTCCGCACGACAGGAACTTTATAAAATTTATTGAGTGTCAGGAGTCTCGTGGTGCGAAAATCAGAGATAGAACAAATTTTATTTTAGTTCCACTCACTTGTTTATACTCCTTCGAGAGTCCGTGTTAATTTATATTGATATTTATATACAGTAAATAACTGTCTTCACTTAATTTATCAGAGCGTTATTGATGCAATTTTAATCGCGCAGGCACGAGTCGCGTTAATCGAGATGAAAAACGCGCGCAATTCTAAAAACTACCTGCTCGGTGCGCGACAGAGCACCTACTGAACACATGGACGCTCGTCGTAACTACACTGTAAACATCAAGCATGGTAGGCGGCCGCCCTGTTTGCTGATTGGTAGGGGAACAGGGTGAGCCGGCTAATACGCCGGAGTGGGGAGAATGAACGGAGGATCAGTGGGAGAAAACTAAGCAGGGTTGAAAAAGTTAAATATTTGTGTGTAGGAGAGGAAGTTACGTTGCTGTATAGAAGTAGACTACAGTATGTTTTTAAAGGATGTAACTGTATATGACAATAACACCAGTCATCGGGAAAGAAATCTAATTCAAGACTCATGCCCTTTTTACTTCATTTTTTTTCGTTTTACGGGTTTATCCTAGCCTCTTTACATTTTTCCTGGCCCTCGTTGATTCATTGACTCGAGACGAAATGTTGCTTTTTTTTGGACTTTTTCTTTTTTTCAAGCGTTTTTGTCTCTTACGAGTAACAGATTTCGTGACACATTTTTCTAGGGCACGTTAAACTGGTAAAGACGCCTATTACCTTTTGCTTTGATGCTTGATAAGTTTTTTGATATTTTTTTTTTAAATAATTATTTGCCACGCAAAGGAAAATAACGGAATCTACAGATAAACCCGTGTCTGATAAATACAATCGCTTTTTAATTTAAAGTATTTGTTGATTTATCAGTTTTCATATGGTACAGCATTTCGGATTAGTCGTATTAGAATATAGGCAATCAGCTAATTGACCAAGGCTTGTCTTTTATCGGCCGTTATTGACTGTTATCAATTTGTATCATTACACTCTAGCGCACTCTGTGTCTAAAGTGCGGATAAACGATGAACTATATAAAACACTACCAGACACAACTTACATAGTACAAAAGTCCACACTATCCATATAAAATTGTACATTTCCCTTTGCATACTTTCTTCTGCAAACCAATCTTAGTTTTCTACTTGTCCGCATGCAGATAATTAAATATATGTCACTAATAAAATTTTTTTAAACTTATGTTACAAAACACTGCTGATTCCTACATAAATGAATGTCGATAAGGTCGTTCTCTACATTACCATCAGACCGTCATCCACCAAACAGTCTTTTTATTAAATGCAAACCTTAACGATATTTAAATCAAAAAATCAACAGACAAGGACAATAATGCTAAATCAATCGTGAATGAATCCGCGTTAGAAATATTATTACATTTTAATTATTGAGATTGTTATATTTACATTTGTACATGATTGAGTGCATTTTATCACGTAAGAAAAAGAATTACAGCAGTCGATTATCGGTACCTCGGCCGCCTATACGTATAAACTCGTAAAGAAACTTGTGACGCTAGAAAAGTCAGACTGCTTACTTTCCACTTTCAGGCATATTTCCTCTCGAAATATAAATCAATGCCTCTTAAAAACGATGCGTCACACATCCTTACGTACCACCGATCGAAGAATCGCATAATAAATATCCGCGAATAACGCGATCAATTATCGCTCACTATCACCGAACGTTCCTCCGCAAAATTTTCCACAAATAAATATAAATCGACGTCACTCCCACGGAACGGCTGTCGCAATTGCGACGCCAGTCACGATGCATTATTTCCGGTACGTTCATCGCACTCCTATTCACGTCGCTCTTCGACGCAGCAACACTATACTATTGTACAGCTTTATCGCAGGTCCGAGTCGCAAACCCAACAAGGATACTAAATCTTCCTGAGTTAGCATTAAAAATGCTTCGCCGTCGATACTCTAAGAAGAAGGAAATAAAAGTCAAACACCCCGTGCTGTACTTTCGTACAGTAAACATTGTTGTACTATTAATGAAAATAATTCTGCTTACCTGCTTTCGAAATATACTTCCGATCTCCTTGCAATTTGGAACGCTCTGAATGAATTTTATCACCTCCTCGTTCGACCACCTCCGTGGATTAGTATTCTGCCTGGCCACCACTCTGTTAAGGGCGTTACTGTGCTTGGCCCATATATGTGGAGCATCCGGCAATGGATTGTATCCCGGATTATATACAGAATGATAGAGTTCCGTTCTGAGTTGTTTATCTGGCATATTTACTGCGTAAGGAACGCTTATGACAGGCGAATCACCGAAAGCAGAATTGGACAGTGACATATTGGAGTCCTCGTACACTTGTCGCCTGTAATTGTTATTAATGGTAATTAGTTCACCGTACAGAATGGCATCTCGTATGCAAATAACGAATGCTCATGACGGAGGGACGCCAACTAACTGATGAACGACACGTACACTATTTCGCTTAATGAATATGCCGAATTGCAAATGGGTGAAAGGCGACACGGTAAATCCAGAGAGACCAACCATTGATAATAAAATATCGCATGTAATAAGAGAAAGTACGTAACTTACCTCTTTTTCCGTTTCTTTCCCAACTCATCGTCATCCGTTTGTCCGTCGCTATGATGATTCCGCCATTTTGTCGACGGTCTGAAAATTATACAGGTTTCATTAAATTTCTCACACCTCGCTCTATCTATATATGATTATTATGTTTTTAATAATTACTGACCTTTCAAGAGGTTCTGGCTTTTCATTTTTATCCGAGTATTCGGCATCCTCTTGCTTTATATCCTTCTCCGTTTTTATTGGCTTTTCTTCCGTTGGTAATGGCTTCTCACATCTGTCCGACTTCTCAGCCTTTATTCTCTCTGTCCTTGACCTTTCCAATGAATCGTCGTCGAATTCGCACGCCTCGTGCTTGACATTCAGTCTATCCGGTATCGCTCTGACTTTATGAAGATTTTGTGGCGAATATGGACAACCTGATGCGGAATTGTGTGTGGCGAATTTTGGGCCTTTTATATGACCTATACCCCTACATCCAGGTGTTCCACACTCAGGTCGTTCATTTAACTGTTCAGCCGCTACGCAAAAAAAAAAATTAATCTCTACAGACCGCGCTAAACAAAAAAACAGCGCAAAGATTTTCATAAAGACAATTTCGTTAAAGAGTTAACAACTTTACTCACTTAATGGCGGCTCTAATGGATGCCCAGTCTTGAGGCACCATCCCATGGGATAGATATCCAAGGAATCGTCATCGACCCAATAGGCGTGATTCTCTGGCCAACCGTCAAATCGTATTTTAATCCTACAACAAAGAGACAAAAAACAATGTCGCTTTAAATAAAACGTCCCAAGCCAGTATAGACACTGAACTCTTCAAAAGTTATGCGATTACTAGTTGTGCAGTTAGTATCAGGCATGATAAGAAATTAGGACACATACATGTGGTCTTTAACATCTTCCACAGTTGCTACCCGGATAAGCTGAGGAACTCGTTTGTCAACGGCTTCGAGTTTCATGCCGCGTTTGAAACCGCACGGTGGCCTCTGCTTGAATGCTCGCGCAGGTGCAGCACTCGAATCGGTCTCCTTAAGATAGGTCTCCCAGGTGAACGACTTGGGATCTTTATAATCTAACAGAAATACACACTGAGACATTCTGAGTTTACAGAGGATATAAGAATGTTAATTATTGAAGGAATTTCATGTACCGTTTGGAGGCGTTAAGCTATGACCATGATGAAGACACCAGCCTACTGGATGAATATATGGCGAACTTGCATCTGCCCAATAATCATATACCTCGTCCCAGGAATCAAAATGAACCAAAATACGCGAGTCCATTAATCCAGCTATGCTAGCGACACACACCAGAGATGAGTGTTTCCTATCTACAGCTTCTAATTTCATTCCAACCCGGAAACCAGTTGGGAAGAGTGCCTGGAAAAGAAATTGGACAGTCAATGCCACTATCGTCATAACGCGAGCTAAGGAGAGTGAAGATATATGAAAATAATTACCGTCGTGACGTTCTTATTTGCAAAAATTATCTTAGGTGCTGCTGTGGCCTTACATATTTTTAGATATGCATTCCAATTGAAATTGTTCGCTACGTATCCCCGTGGTGGATCTAAACGATGACCATTCTTTTCTGACCAACCGACGGGAAAGATATCCATGCTATCTGCGTTTACCCAGAAATCGTTATTTTCCGGATAACCATCAAAGTGAAGACGTATCCGGTATCCCATAACTTCCACCACACTAAGGACGCAGTATCGTGATGGATGCTCCGGATCTATACCTTCTAGTTTCATGCCAACCTTAAACTGGTTTTTACTATAGGGGAATGCGTTCTTGAACAACTTGACAGGTGCTGCTTTTGCTTTTGTGTGCTCCAAGTATTTTGCCCAGGAGAAACCTAGTTTCCCTGTTTGCCATGGATACTGAAATTAATTATTAAGTATTACGCCAAGGGCATTTGGTATTATGAACATTTTTCAATTCTTAAGAGAATATCACTTATTACCTTGGATTCCGAGGATTCTCCTTGACTCTCATCTTCGATTCCTGCTATCGACATATCTTTAGTGTCTTCGTCAGTTTCGGATTTCGGTTTCTCAGATGACTTTTCCTCTGGCTTCTCTTCCACGTCTTTGGACTGCTGCTGCTCCTGCAGCAATCTCTTGCGTTTTCGTTTGGCACGCAAATCTCTGATTTGGAAAATTAAAAAAAAAAATTGATGAGGATCAATCAGATTAAAAAACATTGTTCTATCCCTTTGCCAACTTACTTGAGATCCTTTTCCTTGCGCATCATCTGCAATTTCTTGGCTTCTATTATCTCGGTACAGGATGGACTGCACGAAATTGGACTTTCAAATTCCGCAGCCAAACCGTAGCAGCCGCAACTCTCGCAGCAATAAATTGTGTCGGCCGAAACAGCCCGGTTCTTTCTATCCTCGGCTATTGACAATAATTTATTTGAAATAAAACAAAGAAATAAAGCGGAAAAATTAGAGCTACAACACCGATTAAAAGACTTACATTTTTTCTCAGTACTGACAGTGGCAGGACTTGACTTTGAAGTATTCTGAGTTAAACATACATTTTCTTTATCGCCAATATTGGAATCTTTATCTTGCTTATTATTGTCATCCTCGTCCACAACTTCCATCAAACCAAACTCGTTCATGCAAAACTATAATTAACACAATTAATGCTTATTATGAATTAACGTCATTTACATTTATTTGGGTACAAGAGTATCTTGCCAACTGGCACGAACCTTCAAAGTACTGCCAGGTAACGTTCCCACGCCATCCTTCCAATCCAAAACCTTGGTAGCATCGAAATTCGAATCGTTTTGATGCGTCGTATTCGTATGCTCCTTGGCCTCATCACGTGTATTAACTTTGGCGTCACTATTGTTCTCGGATATCACTTCGACCCCGCTGGACGTTGCTGTCTTAATAATCTCAATCTTTATTTCATCGTCCATCGATGAATTTAATTTTGACGATTTGTCCTCGCTTTGTATCACCTTTATCAACGTGATGTCGTCGTCATTCTGCGATTTCTTATCCTTGTCCTGTTCAGATTCAGGACTGCTCATTGCGTAACTAACGTCGACAATACCTTCCTGCGATGATTTCGGTATACTCTGTTTTTTAATACGCTTTTCACTCGAACCTCGCAGTATATTACTAATAGTTTTCTTTCGTTTCTCAGGCGGATTTCCTCCGTCGTCTTTTTTTGGAATTGGCGTAATAACAGCCGAGTCAGGATTTTCTGTTATCTTTATACTGTCCGAAGAATTGTTGCCGCCCTTGCCGGCGGTAAGTAAACTCATTTTGGTGATAGGATGCAGTGGCGGCGGATGAGTCGTGGAATTCGTTGTTTTTGACTCTCGCAAGACTGTTATCAATCAAAAATAAAGGATATTAAACGATATAATTTAAATATATATTTATCGTGTAATCATTGGTAACCATGCTACGTTCTTCTTCACGCGAAGTAGAATCGTGCCAGAATGTCATTTTTCTTATTGACTCACCCGTTATAGTTCCTTTACTGTCTGTACTGATCTGACCATTATTGATCTTAAGATTGAACATTCCTTGTTTCGTAGGACCGCTCTGTTGCGGAATGCTGACGGGTAGTAACAAATTTGCCATGTGTTTACCAGGTTGACTCTGAGAGCCCGAAGTTGTACTCGTCGACGTCTGCGCCAATTGCGATATCACTGGTGTGATCACAAGTTTCGGTTTAGTTATTTGTGTGGTAGACAATGCACCTGATGAAAATAAAAAGTCATTAAAATACATGATTATCGTTATCACTTATAAATTTTTTCGTAGAAAAATCCAGCGCGTAAAATAATCGAAAAAGCGAATAACTGTATAATAGTGGAATTCGATAAACAGAATTTGTATTGCACGCATAACTGCGACCACAAGCAACTGGACAATTGCTACATTAGAATATTAAAATCACTGTTATAATATAAGTCGTCCATTGTTATTATACGCACTACACACGCAATAAAGAATCTTGAACTGTTGCAAGTCCAATGACGTAATACAACGTCATCGATTAGGACAACCTAAATGATTCTTTATTCCATGCTATTTTTTGTTTTTCTATTATATTTTTTTCGCGAACAATTTATGTAACCCGTTCTCGTTCGAGTGTCTAATACTAATGGACATCTGAGTGTCGTATAAAAATATTGTAAGTGGCGTGCGCTTATCACCTGCAGGTATGACAACAGATTCTCGGGACTTATTCGGCTTGATAAGAGTACCAAGATAGGCGAAGGTGTGTTTTCCTGACTGAGCGTGGGCCTGAGTCCCTTGGGATGTATTAAGTGGCACAATCTGAGCTGTCGAAGTGTTCGACTTTCGTAGGAGTATGTGCTTCTGGCCTTGCGTAGTGGCCGTCGTATTCCCGCTACTAATTGGACGATGAATGACAATGTGTTGTTGCTTACTCTGTGACGTAGTTACCTGTCCCGGACTTTGTATAAACACTTTGTTTTGTCCTGTAACAATCTGGAACAAAAGGATCACAGGTTTTCTTTGATATCGTCTTGTGGAACGAACCATGACAATCTTTTATACATTTCTTTTCGCCGCTTCTTTTTTCGCTCTCGAGAGAAAGTGTAGAAGTTACTAGAAGCACTGACAGTCTCTCACAATTCGTGAAGCAGCTGAGAAACTCTCCTGGGACGTGAAAGAATGATAAAATCACATAATAGTGGGTGATTGGTTACATTTTTTGTTCTATTGTACATTTGTGTTTGTCAAATTAATGTTTATGTTTGTAGTTTAAAGTTTGAACATGAACCACTTGCTATTAGTTGTGATGTAATGCATAGTTCAATAGAATTTAAAGGACTAAGTTTGTCTATAAATTAAAAATTCCTGATATTATACTTATCAAGAACATATTAGTAAAAATATATGATTATAATGTCACACGAATAATTACGATGCATAATTATAGAGGGAGCACAAAAGAAAACCGAGGCAAACGATACATATGTGATTGCAAGATATTCATAATTTTGTTTAATTAATATTTGTTTTTAGTGAATATATGAAAATAAATAATTATATTCATTAGAGAAATGAAATAGTAATTATAAATATTAACGATAACTGTGGTAGACGTTCTATATTCATGATTAATATTATAATTATGACAACTACAGGAAATACAATTATGTATCAAATAGTGATAATACACTTATATAAACATTCTTGTCAGTTTTGATACTAATAATACACCTGTTTTTAGTAATACAGTATATTAAATATTAAATTGCACTACCGAAGTAACTGTCTATCACATCAAGTACTATGTATTAGAAAATAAATCGATAGTCTGAAATAAATTGTTGAAGAATAAAAATAATTATTATAGTAATAAAATTAATTAATAATTACTTACTAATTATAAATAATAATAAAATTAAGAGTATAAGTCATACAATAGCTTTTTGTTATTACCTGATTATTAACTGGATTGATTATGGCGGCAAGTTGTGTAGTAGCTGGTGAAACGATAGTCTGATTATTGGTTGATGATTGACCTGAACGCAGTTTACCTTGCTGTATATATAGCAAAGGCATAACATGCGTAGCTGGATCTTCAGACTGTGATGTCTCCGCATTATTACTATTCTCTTCCATATCATCCACAACTATTTCGTCATCCATTCTGAGAAGAAAATTCAAAGTTTTCGAGAATTGCAGAATTTGCACCACTATCCAAAAGAATTATAACAAAACTTTAAAAATAATAAGAAAGTGCTCCAATAATTATTGAGGTATCGCGAATTTTTTCAAATTTTAAACAATTTTAAATAAAAAAAAAGAATATAAATATTCCCACATAAGTATGTATTGATTATCATACTAGATACAAAGTAATACACAAACAAACCTATATTTAATATATAAATCAGGTCGATTAAATCAAATTAATGTAGAAACTCCATAGCACAGAGTGACGACAATTCAATGTCTCAATTTTCCACGCTATTAATTATCCACTAAATTGACCAGTACAATATGAGTAAAGCCAATTACTTCAAAGCAGAGCGATAATGGCAATAGCTAACTAGGATTTAAAAGGCGCGCCAACCGATAATCGAGTAGCTAACGATTACGTTATTGCATTTGGCACACAGAAACAATAAGATTCTGCCGAAACTTGTTCTGAATAACAAAAAATCAACGTTCAATTGAAAACTCAATGCAGGTAAGGAACGCAAATTTAAGGTGTCTTCGTTCAAACGCTTTTGCAAATCGTTCGTCGCGCATCACGAACCACTCGACAGCACCGTCCGCACTTACAGTTTTCACTGGTAAAACCCGAATTTTTCACTCCGAAAGAAACCCTGCAGAACACAACTAAATAAATCGTCCCTTGGCCAATTGCCGGGCGACAATTGACACCCAAAGCGCAACAATAATAACGAGTTTAGAACAAAAATTCGCCTATGCCTTTAGAGCATTCGAGTCTTGCTGTCTGCACGCTACAGCTCAGTCCTCATAGGTCCGAGTTGTGGTAGCGACGGCGCGACAGAAATTACTGTGATTGGTTGTCGGACATGGCGTCGTGAAATTCATTTCCGGAATTCACCTATCACATAATATTAGTGGAAACTTTATTACCAATGCTGCAGCATCATGGCGTACTCATACTAATTTTTTAACTGTAGAAACAGTCGATATATTTGTAGAATATTTTCAGTTGATTTCACTTTGTCCTTCGTTAGTTTACGTTCGAACAAAATGGCGGATATTCGAACTGTACTATGTAAAGCATAATGTAAAGTAGCGTTTACTGCGCTGCAACTGCACTCTAACGGAATTATTTTACTTGAGCCTTTTAACAGCATTCATGGATTCTATAATCTTCTATTTGCAACGAAGATTCATTGTGTACGAGACCTAAATTGTATCGTTTTGATTTTATTGTTGGGACGTAAGGGGCGTGTAAAGACCAGTGTTTCGCGTTGAAAATTAACCAATAGAAAATCGTACACGGTATGACGTACTATTGTCATCGCTTTATGATTGGTCTAATTTAGCATTTACAGAATCGTAGGGAACGAACTTCTCTTTGAAACGTGAATTACTAATATTCACTGTTTTGCATAGTTTTTTGCGCGTAGAAAAATTAATATATTAATTGAAAAACTTGTTCTAAGTTAATAACGCAAAGAATAACAAAAATTTCGAATTCTTTCAAGACTTGCGTGTACCCAGCATATTCTTACATGCTCCAAACATATCGAGCAATAACCTCCAAATTTGTAAAACAGAACCACCATGAGATACGATTTTTATCGATTAGTCAGCCTTAACGCTCGTAACCAGTATCGATAATAAACACTGTCCGACAAATGCGATACAATTGACAACAAAATGGAAAACTGTCATCGAAGCAATAATCCCGTAACATTTGTATACTATAATTAGAATACACTCTACAAGCCAATAAATTTCAATGATAAACCGAGAAGCAGTGTACTTTACATGTAAAAATAATCATGGTCAATATGGAATTAAAGTAGCACATAACTGGGGAGTACCGACGTTAACCTAATACAATTTCGGACACGACAGTAAAGCGTATCGATATTTTTAGCTATCTTTCACAATCATTGAATTTCTTACTTCTCTTTTAGAATATATATAAATTGTCAGTATGCAAATAAAAATAAGTAACGCGCCAATAAATCACCTTAAGTTTGATTTCACATAAATTCTTTTATCGCTCATATACTACCACTATATCCTAATAGAAAAAAAAAAACATGACAGAAAATATTAATTATCTAAGAATATACGAAACATGAACATAAGGATCGAGTATCTGTAACGGCTCTACACGATGATCACTACTGTTAAACGTAAATTCACAATTAAACTAAACACGATAACGATAAAAAATATTGAAAAAATGTATTACAATCAATTACATTATCAGATTGTATAAGTGGGCAGGCCACGATGGACGCTCTAGTATAACGAATTTTCCAAGTACACGATGCAAAGTTGCGGGAGGTTTTTATAGATATACTTACTGCAATAAACGAATGTTGCTCTAACGTATTCTGCCTGAGAGTTTAAATAATTAAACGCTTTAGCCCCGTGGGGACAGGAGACTCTTTCTACCCTTATAAGTTTCACGATATTTCGTAATAGGAGTCACACATTTTTGTACGATCGGTGCGCATTCCATGCATAAGAAATAATATCATTATAAACTCACGTTTTAAAGTTGTCAGTCGCCATCATACGAGTAGAGAAGATATCATTCTTCAGTGCGCATGCACGTTGTACTATATTGCTTCTGCTGTAAAGTCGCGTTCACATTGGTCTCCTGTTGGTACAACGCGAGAAAGTATAAAAACACATAGGTATACATTCTCCAGGTATGGATATACATAAAAGTCGTGCTTATAGAATTCTCTATGTAGGTATAGCATGTGTGATATATATAAACAATAACGATTTTGGCTGTGAACTAATGGGAGGGAGCAAAAAGAGTCGATGGAATAACTATAGTATCCATCGATATTACAATATATGAGAAATTGGAAAAAGAATCTGAAACGGCAAAGTAGGAAGAGTATGCAATGGCGCAACCTATTAAAATTCATTATTAACATTAGTTTTGTAATAGAATTCCCGTTAAGACTCTGCACGGTGATTCGAGTGATATAAATCAATTCTACAATGATGCTGATCAATACCTGTAAAATGTAAAATTAAATTTACACATATATCTAATCTATATTTGTAGGAATAATTTATAATTCAGAACGTACTTGAGTGGCGAGAAAATTGTCAAACTCCTCCAGAGACAAAATCATTAATAGGGACTCTCATCCTTAGCTATACTGTGAACTTCTTGAAATCTATGGAACTCGTGTTCAACTGTGGAAATATCTATAGCCTCGCTCTCGTTATTATTTTTATACCAAAAAAAGATTCTATCTTGAATCTCGATATAACAGACAATACTTTAGAAATGACTACACAGTTGTTTCGTAGTCAAACCGTTACTTACAGTATATACAAATGCGATCGAAAACTTACGTTTCAAAGTTGGTCGGCCATCACGCGTAGGACTGGTGGCAGTTAGTGCGCATGCGCACGATCGCATTTAAGCTATATATTTATATATGTATATATACATATTTAGTTACATATAACAGTCAGCTTGCTCGAAGTCCAATTAACATAGTTGCGTCGTCTCGCAAACCGTAATGGTAAAATGAGATGATAACCATAAGAAATTTTTATTTTTTCATCTCAGGCTGCAGAACAAACGATAAATCAATATATATTTTTTATTTTTTACTAATGCGGCTGTGACTATAGTAAACGCTAGTAAGTATCTTCGATGAGCGCGCAATGGCGTAGGATTTGGATATTTTACTGAAAGACCATATCAGTCGATGGACTTGATGCACCTTACATTTATCAAAACAAAGAAGCAGTGTTGTATCGTTACCGCGAGTGTATCGTGCGATTCGCGAATCGCGACTTCGTTGAGATGCGAATATATTAGCGCATTGCTGCGCGACGCTCTGCGATTTGAGGCTAAAAGTGTCGTGCTTGTTTTACATTTATTTTTCTTTCTTTTCTACGTTGAACTTCAACGATTGTCGTCGTTGTCACCGACTCCATTGTTGCTTATTGAGATTGAATTATATTTTAACCTGGTAAGCTATTTTTAAAAAAAAAGGATCGCTTTATTTAATACTGTCATGTATTATTTTGTCTTATTTTCATGACTTATTGAATTTTCTCGATCTTCTTTTTATTTGGGCTTTTCCTGTTGCCGTCTCGTAGGTTCTATGTATAATGTTTTCAATACGTTTTTGCATTGTTTCTGTGCGAAACGAGTAGAACTGTCATTGTTGGGTCAATTCGACATTTCATTAGTGTTTATAGCACATTTGGCTGAGAATTTAATCGATTTTGAATATACGACATCATTTCGGTTGTGTAATTACTTAAATAAATATTTACGCGCATTTCTGTGTGTAATGCAAGGAACACTTTTACAGGAGATTTATCATTGTGTTAGATAATAGCCACTTGGAATTTTTTTTATTCCGAATATTACGTTGTTATATTCGTCGAAACGTATTGAGTTGTTTATGAACTGCCTGCAGATAAACCACTGCTGCTGTCAACATGTATCTTTGACTGTGCATTATATTTTTTTAAATATAGAGTAATTGGTGGTATTTGTTATTTTGTGATACTTCATAGGGTTTAATTTAGGAATTCTATTTTGTAAGTTTTATTACGTAATATTACCTTAGTGGTATTTGTTTATTAATATTATGTAGAGTCGTAAGGAAATTTCTAGGTTGTCGATTTTAACATGTTTTACCATGGAGAAATATCTTGGTATATATAGAAGCTTGTTAATTTAACACTATATTCAATATCTTCTTAATATGGTCAAATAGATTCTCAATTGTTGTAATTATTTATTTTATTCTCATTATGACTATAACTTTAATTGTTCTCAAATAATTTTTTTACAGATTGCAAGTTAGACCAGTTAACATGGGTGGGGCTGTGAGCAGTGGGAAAGATAATAACGAACTAGTGGATAATCTTCTGGAGTCTGGATACATCAAAACTAAACAGGTCGAGCAAGTGTTCAGAGCTGTTGACAGAGCCGAATATATTCTACCCTCTCATCGAGAATCAGCCTATAAAGACATGGCTTGGAAGCATGGTAACATCCATCTCTCTGCACCATGTGTCTACAGTGAAGCAATGGAGGGTCTTTCCTTGGCACCAGGATTAAGTTTCTTGAATCTTGGCTCTGGAACTGGCTATCTCAGTACCATGGCAGGCCTCATATTAAGTAGGCACGCTATAAAAGTAAAATAACATTAAACTCCTAATTATCATAATACTGTAATTCCATTTTTTTTTTACAGAACAAAATGGAATCAATCATGGTATTGAGTTGCATCAAGATTGTGTAAAATATTCTTATGATCGTTTAGAAGAATTTAAACGGAAGGCATCAGCATTGGATGAATTTGATTTCTGCGAGCCTGTGTTTGTCCAAGGTAACAATTCACGTTTCTACCCATTGTTTTTTTACTTTTTAAATACCAATAATCATACTTAGTCTTTATTTCAAAGGTAACTGTCTGAGTGTTACACCCAGCAGACAGTACGACAGAGTTTATTGTGGTGCTGCGTGCCCAGAAAGTCACGAAACGTTTGTGAAACAGTTTGTTAAAGTTGGAGGTATCTTAGTAATGCCATACAAAGCAAACTTACTTCGCATAGAAAGAATCGACGAGATTACATGGATGCATAAGACGATGTTGCCAGTGTCGTTTGCCACCCTTGTCTTACCATCTGCAGCTGAACAAAATTCGTATCAATTACGTAAGTAAATTGTGCATAATAATTTATATATTTTATATTTGGTTCCTAAGAGTATCATTTTTCTTTACCATAGCCGACTGTGATCCTTTATCACTTCAAGAAATCTGCCGTGGAAGAATCCGGCGCAGATTGCGTGAAAACGTATGGCTGGAGCGTTCCGACGTAGAAACGAGAAAACCCGTAACGCATAATCGTCTCAGACAATCACCACCTCAACGGACACGATGCTTCGATATACCAATCTTCGAGGAATCCGACGAAGGCCTATCCGACGAAGACGATGACTTTATAGATAGAGCACAACTGCTGCTGAATGTTGACGCTCACTCAAGAGAATCCATCGTAACGACATTGCAATTAGTTAGAGCCACCTTTCAGAATACCCGAGATGAAATTCACGAAGATTGGCAGGTGCAAATCAGGGGTTCAGCTAATATTAATCATTATCACGTGGAGACGGTGAATTTGAACTCGGATAATAATCAGGAGG
Source organism: Calameuta pygmaea (assembly GCA_031762395.1). Classification (NCBI taxonomy): domain Eukaryota; kingdom Metazoa; phylum Arthropoda; class Insecta; order Hymenoptera; family Cephidae; genus Calameuta; species Calameuta pygmaea. The sequence continues at coordinate 1,563,703 of JASANN010000004.1, read as the reverse complement.
CTAGATTAGAACCAGTTGAGGAACCGGAGCGACCTCAGAATAGTGCGGACGCCCATAGAAACACAGAAAGTAGTTCAGACGCGACGAGTACACGATCCTCAGCTGGTACTCAACAACAGAGACAGCGACAACGAGAACGGCAACAGGAGCGTCAGGATAGTGCAGCCCGTGCTCGTGTCAAGTGTTCCCAAAAAAACTGCGCCATAAGCGACAGCGACAGTGATCTCGAAGAAGACAATGCGCCGTTACAATGTAAGAAACCAGCGAAACACGCAAAGTCAGATAGTGGAATACTCGAAGATGTTAACGTCACCAGTGAGAATGGTGGCTTAAGTTCCCCGACAAATCAATCAGACTCCGACATCGCTGATGGTACAGACACTAGCGACGCGATGGACGTTGACTTGTCAGATATAACGACCAGCAAGTCATTCAAACGCCTTTATAATTCGCACTCGACCTCGACGGATTCGACCCCCAGCGAAGACACCATATATGCCCACTATATAGACAGTAATGCATTCACTTCTTATATGAAGGAAAAGATACATCAGTTACCACTTCCCTTATCTTTGAAATTGTACATAAACTATAACAGAAACCTGTAAAGTAACTCCTATTGAAGTCGAAATACATATATATATATATATATATAAATATCTTTCCATCATAAAGGACCTATCTACAAGTCAATACACGACACGTGTCAAGGGATCACAGAGTGACGCATCACATACATTTAATGTTTCCTTAGAAATCTTCGAAGGGATGAGAATCTTCGATACCTTCACTTTGGCACCCCTCAAATTTACGAGATCGTGAACTGATCCTGACGCAGTAAATACAAATTCGAAAGGGCGATAAAGTTAGATACAAAAATGACTTATCATCCGTCGGTTCCTTTCGATTCGTAAGATGGGACGATAAGGTTCTGTAGGTGAGTTTGTCGAGGGTTGACCATAAACGTGAACTCTTGTCAAGGGTAGTTTTGTCTGGCCAACTCGATTCATAGATAAGAGTTATGTCATTCGCTTAGAAATTTTCTTAGAATCTGTCAAAACTTGTAAATACCAATTGATCATTACAACCCCTGGTTTGGGTCGAACTATTTTTTGTTTCATTCACAGCATCATCCCTTATCGCCCCTTAGGATCGTATCTCTGTGTGGGTGGTCGTACTGAGGGTGCGCACAGAAAGATCACTGGTGCGGAAGAGGCTAACGCCCAACTGCTGCTGCTGCTGCCCGGCAGTTTATGTATCCCTGCGAATACCACCACCACGCGAATTTCAGTTCGATCTCAACCTTCGCGAAAGGTTTATATCCCGCTTGCCACCCCCAAACCAGATACAGCCTCGCTTTCCAGCCGCACGAAGCCACCCTTATTGCTTAGGCTCTCGCGACCAGGCAACAGCCACCTCTAAAAGTGGTATTACCAATTTTTTAAATTCCATTAAATATTTTTATACAGCGTTTTAAAATTGCATTCTTAACGGCTGGTGACAATATGTTATGGAATGAAATAGGTAAAGGTGCTGTACGTATGTCGGCTCGCGAATCCCATGGAATTTGTTGTGAATGACACTGCGTGTTATTATCGTCGGAAAGACTTTAGAATGTGTATCAGTGACAAAAGAATAAGTCAAGAATAAAAATTTTTAAGAAGAACGATTACCAGTAATATGTAAGTAAATAATCGATGAGACACAGCATTGTTTTTAGTGTCTATTTTACTTCTTTTAATTATAGTCGCCCTTTATGTATCCTGTTATTCAGTGTTCTTTGATCGTGACGTCAATAGCAACGTATGTATTCTAAAATTATTAGAATGAAGAAAATTGGATATTTGCCTTGCGTCAATGATAGAACAATGAGATACGTAACGCTTGAGAAATTTGTATGCTCCATGTTTTTATCCTGACTGGCGCCAACGACTCACTTTGTCATTTCTCTTACGTTCGATACTTCTAGCATTTTGCGTTTTAACTTTTATTTTTATTCATTTCTTTTTTATTCATTGCTTTTTTGTTCGTGTCTCTACCAACAATCTTTACCAGCCATTTAATCGCAATTGACTGACCCCATGATTCTACACGGAGATAAATAAAACGCGGGTCGAACGGTAGGCAATTAACGAAATGGCCTGAGCAATGGGAAAAACGGTGAGAAAAAGAGGGAGCTGAAAAAAATGAAAAAGAAATAAACACAGGATTCGTACCTTTCGACAGCCGATTTATTGCCGATGGTAATCTTCGTGGTTGGAACGGATTGAAGGAAATCAGGAAAAGCTTCGGTTAAGCTGAGAAGAAATTAATGATGTCAAATGGTTTTCCTCGAGTCTTGACCATGAGAGCAATTCCTCATTGCGTCTATTACTGGAAAGCTGCGTAATCGCATGCTAAAAGAATTGAGCGATTGGATTAAGAGATGGATGAAATGCTTGATATAGTGAATAGCAAACATATGAATACTGATCATCTTGCGTATCGATCAACGATTCAAAAGATGTGTCATTCGAGACTGACATTATACAAGTATTGCATTGTATTTAAAAAATCTGTCAAATTAGACGATTTTCAAAACAATAAAACACCAAACACACGTATTATTTTTTTAAATTAACAAGACAAAAAACACGCCAATGACTTTATCAGTGCGACAAAATTAATTTTCAGATTCGTTAGTCAATGAAATGATATTTCAATATATTAGTAAAGTATCATAAGTCTATGATTTTCGGAATAATAATTATTCTGATTAATTATTTTCATTAAATACTTCTTTTCCCACATATATATATATTTAAAAATAATTTTGAAATATATTATTTTTTAAATTCAGGTACGTTACCTGAAGGATACTAACAAAAAGATGCTAGGGCGACGCTATGTCTGGCTTGTTTTCTTATCCTGGTGGTCGTTGTTTGACCTTTCGAGGGGTTCACGAGAGAGGCCACCCTGCGGAGAACACTTAACGAGTATCAAAGGAGTAATTCACACTCCTAATTTTCCTGGACCTTTCGAGGTGCCATTAAAGTGCCGATGGGTGATCGACTCCTCGGACCAACCACCCAGTAACGGATCCATCATCGTCTACCTTACGCAATTATTCGTCTACAAGGGACTAACCTTTACGGAGTACGCGTACTATGAAACTGACACGTCGAATTTGGGCGCCACTGTTATCAAGGAAGTCACGGAAGGCAACGTTTTCGAGTTCCGATGGTTCAAGACCTTTCGGCCTTTCTTGGTCATCGATTTCGAACTAGACAGACTCGAGGGCAATCACGTCAGAGTCCTCGATAATCTACTAGACGTTTATGGATTCAACATAACCTATGAAATCACCGGCGACGAACCTAAAAATGATTCTTGTTCTGTTCGTGATTGTTCCTATACTGGACACTGTATACTAGGTGCAGATTACAGGTTAGTTTACCTTTTTGAATTCTATCGTACTATTATTTTTTTCAAAGATTTTGACTCTCTTGAAGGAACAAGTTTCGAGAATGATTATTTTCTTTTGAATTCGAGATTCCGGTAGTAACGTTTCTTGAATACGTTCTAGATAAATAGTACTTTTTTTTTTTGTTTAGACTGAAACTTTTTATAAAATAATGCACCTAGTGCTTGTTTACTTATGTTAAACATTTCTTATCTCCCTTGTTTACTCTCGCTAACTTTTTAAGCCGGGCTGGTATATACTGTTTCGTAATGTTCACGAGTTGCATAATAAATCATGAAAATCACGAAGCCCCTTTAACACGGTGAATTCACGTAGAGCCTACGAAATTACCGTGTCAGACCCTAACCCTCCGATGAAGAGGTTTTCAGGAGTTGCGAGGTCCACCAGAAAGGAAACGCTTTTTTGCCAACTCATGAATCATTAATGGCATCCGCGAGGAGTTTCGATTTATTCTGTAGAGACTACCGGGCTGTTCTTCATAGTACATAATATACATATATATATGTATATAAGCTGCATATGTATCCGACATTATCGACAAGTCATCCCCATGAAGTGCAATCTCTCTTCGGAATAGTCGTCTAGGATTCATTTTAATGTCTTGTTTTCTTGCCCCAGGACATTCCACTGTGATTGCTTTGATGGATTTGACGGTGATAATTGCGGCAATGGCCGCTTATGCACGGATGACAGTAGAAATCCCGTCTGTCAAAATGGTGGAACGTGCAGGTAACGAGAATAAAATAAAATTGTATCAAAGAAAGTAAATGTTCAATTAACCTTGGGATATCTTATTAAAATTTTTCGCTTTAACGAATAAATAAAAGATTTTTATGCAAACTTTAATACATTTATGCCAAACTCCAATTTGTTTTAATTGTTATGACTTTCTTTACTGTCGTTTGGCATCGATCTGCTTCCGTCGCCTGTGTACGATGAATAATCTTAAAACGATAATAAATTCATGATAATGAAAATCGAATAAATATATACAGTCAGATACTGTTATTTATGAAATGGCCAATTTTATTTGTTCTTTCATTTTAGACATGTCGGAGCTGAAGCTATTCGATGTCACTGTCCTCATGGATTTGCTGGAAATCGTTGCGAGATTCGTGTTACTAATTCATCAGATCCTGGTAAGATCGTTATTGTGTATTACAATGAATCATTGACAATTGAATTGTGGATTTTACGTTTAATATAATTCAAGAGGTCAAATTTTGAATCCTATACATTACGTTTCTCTACGCTTTCTTTTTTCTGCTTAACCGTTTTACTTATCCGTTTTGAAATTTTGATTATACACAGACCTTATTGGAAAATCTGATAATGGTGTCCACAAACGTTCTGAGCGTGACACTCGGCTAGGAAAACTTTTAATATTCAATTAATAGTTCCATAAAATTTGTAAGTAGCTTGTTTGGCCTGAAATTTTCCAAGACGTTGCGCAATCCAGTACAAACTTCCTGATGCTTGTTCGAAAAGCGGTAATTGAAGGCAAACTCCAACGACGCGTGATGACGAATCAGTATTTCCTTTAGTAATTCAAGCAGCAACTCCTTCATCTCCAAACCATTAATTATTACAGACTATTCCGGAGAAGGTTGCGTAATTCAATGTCCGCTGATCAACCCGAACGAACAACCTTGCAACTGCGCGAATGGTGTAAAGATCTGTAACGGTAAGTTTCGTAAAAAAAAAAAAAAAAAAAACGTGATAACAATATCAGTTTCATTCTTTGAAATCCCTATCTTATCGGTGACTGAATGAATCGATTAAAGAATTCTGAATATTTTTTTTTATACAGTTACAGATAGATCCACATACGAATGCAGAATAAAATTGTCCAACGTTACGTCACTGCGCGCTAGTCTCGTGCTTCATGGGAGTCTGGATGCTATGCTGGGTAAAAAAGTAAGTACTTAATTTGAATAATTAATACATGAGTAATAACCGTCTAGAAGATCTTTGCTCTACTAGATCCATGAACCTTGATTTACGATCATCGTCCAAGCGTGTAAAAACTGCTGGGAGAAATGGCCGGAGCGAAGGTCGTTCTTAGAAAATTGGCAGAGATATCGTCAATTGGCGAAAGCAGAAGGCCAATCGCAACTTTTCACATAAGTGTGCCAAGTAAATCCTGGTAGGCTTACCGCGATAATTTTATTTAATCACAAATATCTCGATTGGCCACGAACGATTTTTATAGTTGCACAATTTTTTGGACTTTACACACCAGGTACACTCTCGTCGGGTGCGATAGACCGGTGAACCTACGTATACCAAAGTTGAAGGATTTTCAGAAAAAAAAAAATATAAGAAAATAAAAATTTGCCCGTGTCATTCAACTTAAGTGTAAATATCTCCCACATGTGCTTTCCGCCAATTTTATTCATGAAAACTGCCACACACAGGCTGTGTCGAAACCACGATTCTCCCTACGGACATTTTCCGGAAGTGAATATTCCCGCAGTATCTTCAAACGTCTGCGTAAGGTATCCGTGAGGCCGTGTCTTCCGGGATCACCCAGGTATATTTGTGAACCAGCAGCAAGGGCGTCGTTCAGCCAGACCATAAGCGTTCTTGCTATAACCTCGTCGTAGAGAAGATCCCCAACGAGAATAACGTGAAAATTACCATTGTACGGCTGCGCAATTAAATTCTCTTTTGAAACTGAAATTTTCACGCTATTCAAAGCAGCGTTCATATTCATTGCCACGCATGCAACTGCAAAAAAAAATAAATATCACAATTTGTAATCGTTGAACATGAGCAACTCCAGGTTTATCTTGCCTGCCAGATATTTGCATAAAGATCTTCATGACACGAAACGAAGTTGAATGCTCGAATGAAAATATAGAATTTTAAAAGCCGTTGAATTATATTTACTCGGAATTCCTCGGCATCGGTAGACTTTCGTTAAAGCATAAAATAAGCCAGGTGAATAGAATTCGTAGTGTTGCTATGGAAAGCGCTGAAAATTTGAAGCAGAGCTATAGTGCGTATGTATGATTTATGACGCTTTACGTAACACGGCTAACGGGAATTCAACGTCTAAGGGGAAAGAGACAGTGGGTTATGCTCTCGAAACACAGAACAGGAACAATAGGAAACACTCGGGAAATTCACGTAAATTCAAAATACTTTTAATTTGACAAAAGGCTCATCCGGTACCTTTGATTAACATCTGCTAAGTGAAATATACGAGGCCCAACGTCGCTGCAAAACAAGAAACACCCGGGATTCCCCCGTCTATAATTAAATGAATCTCTGAATACTAATGAGCAGTAAATTAAAATAAGCAAAATCACAAACAGTACTAAATCGGTATGCCTGAGTGAAAAAACATCCGTTCTTTTACCGAAAACTCATGTTCCCAAATGTCTAACTTCCGGTAGCAAAATTTTCCCGAAAAATCAGTTTCCCGAATGTGGAAGTCTGCCCGAACTCAAGTTAATTATGCGAAAATTTAAATTAAAAAAAAAAAATTCGAACCCGAAAATCACATGATTCCGGAAACACGTCGCGCAACGTGATAGACTATGCCGAAATAGTTTCAAGTATGAACGTAGATAGGGAAAGTGAAATTACCCAAAGTGGGTCGTCGATCACAGTCAGTAGGTCGTGCCCTTCTTTAACCAGCCAATTCTCGTCGGCCATGTTAATTTTTTTTTACGTCTACCCGAAGACCTCAACCGTTAGGTATCTTATGTCTACGTGCCACGAAGTTCGTACAACGTGCATTTGTAACTTCAAAATTCAAATTCTAATTTGACGGAGAGACGCATACGAGCACATGAGACTGACAACACGTGTTTATATTTCCAGAATTGAAAATTAATTTAACACGGAGCAACATCAGATTCATCAACTGCTTGTCCAGCCTATTTGATCCAATTAATATGTACCCCAGTACGAGTACTCACAGTCATTCGTATACTTGTGGGTTGTCTACAACGATATATTAAATAATTGAGTTCCGATAACTAGTAATCACTCAGTGAACCATTAAGTCTTTTAATTTAAATTTCCAAATCGAATTAACGTCATAATAACCAAGAGCGGTAATCCTGCCAATGACTCATGTGGGCGTTGAAACATTTTTCCACGAAATCACCAGATATATGTATATCAGTCACGAAATCTATAAGTATCTATATACGGTTTTAGATTAACTCTGGCATGTTTTTTTTTTCTTCTAACGTTGCCTTACTGTTACCAAGCAGACGTGCCTCTGACCTCACTCAAGGAATTCCATTGACTTTTTAGTACTATGGAATTCGGCTGCCATTCGAATTGGCACGTATCCTGTCTAATTATAGGTATAGTACGCCTATAAACTTATACTATTACTTTTTTATTATGTAACTGGCATTACTGAGAATTACGCTAATGCCTTTCACTGACGCACGATCCATTGCCTTGGAGCAGCTTTTCTCCAGGGGAAATCCCCTTTTACACAGGTAGACGGGATAGTTGATACAGGCGTCTGCCACCAGGTGGTACTGTCAACGGCCTTGATATTCTTCTAAGATCTCTATGCTGATTAGTTGATCGAAAATCTATATTAGCTTATAAAACTTTTATAATTGCAATGTCTTTCTGACTGTTATGGTAAATACTATATATTAATATTACGTCAATCACGTGTCACGTGCGAGCCGATAAAGTGGAATGAATCCCGCTGATTCATTCGGGAATTTGTTGTTGTCTTGTTTGTCGTGACTTTTATCCTCGTTAGCTCTTACGATCGTACGCGCATGCGCACACCCCAAACGAGGTGGGAAACAACGTCAATCGCCATATGTTTTATCGTATAAAAGATACACAGTGTTTCCCGTGTTTACTCATACTTGTCTTTTTGACAAACATGTCTGCCGATAGATGAAAAATTCGCTAACTGGGAACAGGGAAATCCCCGGGTGAAATTTCACTCGAATGACAATGGAGAGTAAACAAACCGATAAACGCGAAATGCGAAAGAGTTGCGTATCGGTACGATCCAATGATAAAGAAGGGTCAGGATGACATGCAATAGCTTGTGTTATGGATGAGTCAGCCGAGAGATAAAAATTTTTTACATATAGACACTCTGCTCTTGTCATTATATCCTTAAGTACTATTTCTTGTAATTTTAATCTATTTATAGAACGTACCAGGATCTATGTCGTTAGCCAAGACACTCGAGGCTCCTATCAGCTTAGATGCAATGGCCGACGCGCCACATCCGGCGCCAAGGTCAAGCACAGTTATTTCATCCATGTTCAAAGCGGAAGTTCCGGTTGACGAAGATGTAAAAACTTTTTTTCCTTCGTCCAAGATGAATCTGGTCAACGCCTGCCCACCTGGCCAGTATATGGACCAAAATGGATCTTGATAAGGCCAGGGTATTCCCATCGATCTTGATCGATCTTCGTTCGGTGCGTGGTACAGTGGACAGTTTGGTGTCAGCAGATACAACTTCAATTCCGGTGTCAAATGGTCCTGTGTTATTTCCGTGTTCTTCAAAATTGCTTCCCGTACTTCCGCCACGTCTTCCCCATCGCTTGGACTGGCAACAGTCCCCTTGCGCCGAGCAACTTCGATCCATGATTTTGGCTCGATCAGTATAGATCGTACGATCCTACTCGAGTGGATCAATCTTCCGGTCATTATCTGAAACGTAGAAATCGATTTTTTAATAATCTATCAGAAAAACAAAAAACTTGATAATTCATCGAAACCACTCAGTATCGTTATCAAACGTATCAATCCGTATCGTTAATCAGACGCCATCTATTCGTCTCGCAAATGACAGTCCATTCGCTGCTGAATATTTTTTTCCTTCTTTTTCTGAACAAATACGATTCCCTTTCGATTGCCTCTCCCATGACTCATCTCTTTCCGGATCATCGCAGAGGACAACAAAATAATCGCTTTTTATATACTTAAAAATTTTCGCATCTACCGAATCATCGTAGACGGAAAATATTATAAATTGTCATCCTCAAAAATTTAATATATAAAATAATATATCCTATATATAAGATTTTTTTTCCACAGAATCGATACGAATTCACTATTCAATTTTATCTCATTATTTATGCAATCTGAATACGTAATTAAAACTGCGGTCTATTAACTCTGTATACTAAGATCCTTTAACATCGCTCTTCACCGGGTTTCACGGCAAAGGCGACTCTGCCAAGAAACCGCAAGTTATCATCCACTGATATAACGAGACACAGCGTATGATAATCACCAAAGCACCGATATTCCTGGTAGCCGCAATCTAGAGTAATCGCGATAGCTTTTTACAGTTTAACCTAAAAATAAAAACGATTATTGGTGCTCGAGATTGCATCTGGTGTAACCCGACGCTTAAGGACTTTTATTGCGTTTCATTCGTTGTTACGATCAGCTAAAAGTTAGGTTAGGTTTGATTGTTGACAGGAATACCAGAACCCGCCACTTCGATCAATCAGCTGACGAAACCTCTGAAAGTTCAGTGGGGTTGCATCATCCCTTTCTCGAGTAGTACTCGGTCTATAACTATACACACTAAGGACACAATAGAACGATCCCTTGAACCATTCTGGAAATGAAATTGCTCGAACGTTATAACGCCCAATTGTACCCAACTTGACATCGGATACAGCAGAGTTGACGAAATGCCTTTGACTCTTTCGTATCCGTCATTGCTGTCAGTTGGGCAAATATCAGGAAATTGCCTGGACTTTAATTCGAGACAAAATGCATTCAGCGGCAAGTGCTGTGCTAAATAATAATTTAACAGTGATTAAGGATTTCATGGTTTCACGAGGATGTTCAGGGGATTCACCCTTTTTCAAATGTACAAATTAGCAAGGGCTTTTACGCTGCTGGTAATTATAACCTTAATGGTCTAACAAATTGCCAGGCTTTTGAACTCTCACCCTAACTTCTGTATTACCTATATACATTCTCACTATAAGTGTTTGGCCAGTATTTACTCGCAGAACGTTATATATATACATACACGTAATATGGGGTTTAATTGTCTGATTTGACCTCTGTTGGCATTACGATATTTAGCTGCCACGAATCTAGATTCCTTGGTTACTGTTCTATGCATGTACATACGATTCCTGGTAGCCACGTGTGCTACGTATATGCTAACTGTAGACATACTTATATACTTCTATATACGTATACATATGACGGCCTTCTTACGGTATTATAGATACGGCATTCCATTCGCGCACGATCCGTTCGTACTTTGTTAGCGAGTAAAGTTCGTTCCGTGACTTGCGAAATATTTGATCAGTTTTCACGAGTATATATTGTTACGATGATAATTTTTTGTCCACGTATCTTTTTTTTTGGGTTTCTATCTTTTTAGTTCGGAAAACACGCAGTTGAATTCTGCTTTCAGTTTTACTTCTTTGAACCTGGTACCCGCATTCTGACTATGTGACGGTGTTCTGGGACTGAAAACTTCGTCAAACAGGTTTTTGTTTCCTCTTCGTCGGCCGAGCTGTTTTAAAAGTCATCCGGACTTACGCACGGGTTATATGTTTCTTACGGCCGTTTCTAAGAATCTCTGCAGCTGTTTGGACACCGACGTATCTTGCTCTATTGGTTGTCCGATGAATAAATTATTTTTTTTTTTTTGAGAATTTTCTCTCCTTAGGTTCTTAGCACGGAGACTGCTACTGGCTTTTCCTGTGTTCTACGTACTTCCCGATTTCTTTGAACATTTTTGATAACTCCTTTCTGCTTTTGGTGTTATCTCTTAAGTATTTCGCAGTTATCTTACTATCAAAAACGGTACGACTCTAAATAAGACACCAGACTGCTTATCACTCGTAATCTCCTTATGAAAACAAATTTTGTTTACGTGTATCTTCATGAAAAAAAAATTTATGTCATTTATTCCCTCGAAATGCTTGTTTATTTAAAAAGAATAACATTCCTTTTTCAAAACGTAAGTACGTAGCAAATATCATTAAAATATATGTATCTCCAATTCAATGTATTCAATATATTTGCTCGTGTACATACAAGCATTTCCTGAGAATAACTGACATCAATTTTCTCATCGAAGATAGACGCAAATAAAATTTTTTCATACAAGGTGATTATGACTGATAAACAGTCTGATGTATTGTTTGGGGTTGTCGTACGGTTTTTGATAGCAGAAAAGAATTACGGAGCATTTAAGAGATAACGCCAGAAGTACCAAGAACGTGTTATCGAAAGCGTGGCTTAAAAAGAATCAGCAAGTCTGTACGGAGTGTACTTTGATCTTTAATCAATTTTAAGTTTTGATTCAGAAAATATTGAATGCATTCGTTAAGAGAGCATTATCTCCATAAATCTACCCTCAACCCTAGAGTAAAGATCCTCGTTATCAAGACGCCGGAAGTTGGCGTATTGCGTTACTGAGAAGAAACTGTTCCATTCCTTACGGCCTTCCCCGTGAAAGCGACTTCGGGGTAGAGAATGCCGTCAAGAAGCTATAATGCGTGCCTTCAGTTAAAAAGATATTCTGCTAACGCAACAGACGGCTTATCTGGAATAACCCTCGTACGGGAGGCATGGTGGGAAGTGGCTATAAAAGGAACGAGCTGCCTGGTGGGGTCATTCGATGCCAGACAGCCAAGCAGTTAGGATACGCTATAGTGATACTTGCAGTACATGTGCGATATAGAGAAGTGTTTCACAAGATTGCGCAAGCCAAAAGCAAAGCAGACAGTTGTGTGATAACCTCGAGTGGTTAGTGTGACAACTTGGGCTTTGTGGGTTTATTAACTTTTAATCGTGAACAATCGATAATCGTCCACGAGTGTGAATCATTATTTCGAACGATAAAGCAAGGATAACTGTAACCAGTGGCCGAGGAGAGTCTGGGCATTAAAGAGATATTTTCAAAAATTCATCCCACGTTCAGTGAAGTGTGTCGAGGTGTCAAAAATCAATTACCGAGAAGAAGGGAATTCAACGATAATATGACTTGCGAAGGACTTCAAGCCGTACCTCCTCCAGCAGCTATGGATAGGTAAGGAGAGCTTTTTTCTTTGGAACTTTAGCCCTGATTTAAATTCATTCTTTCTATTCGAAAACGTCAATGATTACTTTAGATCTATGTGAGTTACGTGTGTGTTTAATTACCTGATTAATAAGTCTGATGTGTCTGATTAACGACCACCGACACTCGTGTTCACTATGGCATGTGCTATGATTGACTGTCGGTAAAAAGTCTTGAAAATGATCGAAATTATTAAAAATCTAATTACCGACTATTCGGAACGCTACTAGGTCGTTTACAACTGTAGAATATATATACATGTATATGATACAATGATGACACATAATTTGGAATTGCCATATCTTTGTATTGGAGATAACCTTGTAAATCCGGTTGCCGTTCGGTAGGCGCATTTTCTATTCAAAACGTAAATTCACTTTATATTGATTTAAAGTTATCTGCGACTTTGAATTTTTAAGAGATGTACATATTATCCTGATTAGTTTGAAGCTTACTGAACGTGATGATTAATCTCCGATGTTCTTTTTATTACTTTTAGCGGTAAATTGCCGTGGCATTTACAAAAAGAACTGAGATGTCAATGGGGTAACCAAATCACTTGCGGCATGCTGCCAACGTTACGAGTATTGGCATCGAAGGGTTGCAACAGCAAAGGCTTCTGCCTGGTGCCACTCAACCCTGAAATGGATTCTGCAAGTCATCTCCAGATGACCTTACTGGAAGCATATTGCAGAGAGGTTGGAATTGAAGTAGTAAGAGTGACAGAAGACGCCCTCAGAACCGCCGTTGGAACAAAAGAGCAAGACCTGTCATGTGTCTTGGTCACAACTGATGACAACTCCTATTTCTTAGAGACTCCTGAGTGATTTGTTCGCCATATTGGATCTTGAAAAGAAAATTGGAAATTCCTGAATCATACGCCGGACTATGGCGAAACATATTCAATTCGAAGTGGACGACGAATCTGATTTTAAGGACCCTGCGCTAAAATCTCGTAACTTTTTTAAATAAAAAAACCGTGTTATCCTAACGGTACTGGAGATTGGGGTTAGACTCAGGTTCACGTCGCGAAGGTCAGAGGCTGTGGATCATTGCTGGATGATGTAGCCTCTATGAAGATTTGTCTTTGATTTAAAGTTTTTAATCTGTTGTGAGAGATGGAAAAATATTTTATTAAAATGTTTCTTTGTTTGCCTTAATGGTAATGTAGCTTATTGTAATGCTGTGTATGCTGATAACAGCATAAAGGTAATTGACGTGGGAGCAAAATAAATCATTATTACTTATCTGTCAAATTTTAATTTATCAACCTGTCTCTACCTTATTCCCCAAGTCTCTTCTTTCTCAGGATAATCGACTATACCTTGACTTGGGGACAAAACATCAGTTTCTCCAAATTTCCTATGTTTTACATTTTTCATTCATGAAAATTCTTCTCGATGATTAATCATCGGCAATTTTTCTCCTGCAGCTTGCAAAGTACTTGAAGAATTGTAATATCTCGTCGGTGGAGGATCTGCAAATCCAGAATGTGACGTGAGTAGGTACATTAGAGCAGTAATAGAATTAGTACCATTAAAGGACACGAAAACCTGGTTAATATAAAGGTATAGGCTAATTTTTAATTTTGTATCAATTTTCAAAATTCCTTATACCGTAATAGCTTTTACTGGATCGCTCGCATACATCACTAACCTAATCGTTATCAATCTTCCCTATATTTTTTTTCAAACAGACCCACCTCCGAAGTGAATTTTCACTTTTTCGCAAATTCCGAAGACGGCGACAAAATTCGCGAGTCTCTTAATCGTCTGGTGCAACAACGTCGACTCGGCGACATAGCATTAGAATCAACGCACTTTACGTTCCAACAAAAGCCAGCGTTGAAGTTACAGGTATAGTCATTTCCCGTATACCCAGCATTCCTGAATCCCTGATCAGATAATATACAAAAGTAAAAAATCCAAAACTGAACTGTATATATATATTTTCCAGACTTTGCGAATGAATCAAATAAACGAACGAGAGGTTCGCTTGGGCGATCAGTTCATTCTATCTTGCGTCGCCCAAGGAAGCTATAATCTCAATTTCACGTGGTACAAGGATAACATGTTGGTCAATATGAGCAAAGCTACCAGGTGCGATAAATATTACACAAATCAATACACCGTGTGCTGTAACATTTAAAACAAATTTACACTCTTCCAATCGTTATAGAGAAATTTGGTACCGACATCTACCAAACGATGGTTCCGATCAACATACGTCCCTTCTGATGATAGATAAAGCAACGCTTTTGGACGCCGGCGAATATACATGTCAGGTTATCGATTGGGGAGTGCAGCAATGTAAAAGCATTTATATAGAAGTTAGGGACGAGCCTGATGTAAAGATTATCCCTATGAGTGTCACCATAGAGAAGGTATCAGCATACAAACATACATATAAAATAAAGAAAATGTAAAAAATTAATAAAAAATTTTCAACAGGGTAGCGACATACAATTGATGTGCATGACCCCTAATATGCGTAGCATAGGAATTGGTTTTGGATGGAGTAAAAATCGTGCACTATTAAAGCTCGAGCCAGGTAGTGAAGTATGGGAGGATCTTTACCCAGCTGGGAGTATACTAAAAATTTCTAATGCTCAGGTAAACAGGATTGTAAGATTGATTGGACGAAAAATGATGTTACTAAAATAACATTTTTTTTGGTCCTTTTTAGAAATCAGCCATTTACACCTGTAACGTTGCTCACAAATCAACAGCGGTTCGGGTGGAGGTAGTTAATCGTACAATGGTTCCTGTATGTACCAGTGAAAAAGCCTGGGGATTGGATTGGCCAGACACAGGACCAGGATCTGAGGCACTACTGGATTGTCCGCATCAGTTTATGGGTCGCCGTGTTTCTAGACTTTGTTCTATGAAAGATGCGACAACTCCCGAATGGCAGTTACCAGATTTTTCGTTATGTTTATACGAGCCATTTTTCAGTCCTTACAATAACGTTAGTAGTTTCACGACTTTAATCTAATTACCTTAATTCTCAAATTCGAATTCAAAAGTCAAATTGTTCCCGCTTTCTTTTAAAATACAGTTTCAAAGTCTGACCATGGGATATCAGAATACGACGAGTTCGACGATTGTCATTGCACTTTGGAATATATTAAATTCACGTTTATTAACTCTGTACCCTGGTGAAGGAGATCGGATTATAAATATCCTCGCAGAAATCGAACACTATCAATACACTATCGGTGATCTTGCCGATCTTCATAATTCGGCCGAAGCATTCATTCAGATCATCGATCGAATTCTGCACGATGAGTACGCGATCTTGAATCAGCAGGTATTGCGGATAACCTATAAATAACATCACAGTACCTGTAATGATTATTTAACGAAACGTCAATGTTTTCAGAAAGTGTTGCTGCTCCAACAACTGGCAAGACGTAATTTAATTTATTGGACGAATCGATTAAATAATCAATGCAAGCATCTCTGGCTCTCGTCGCTCGTCGTGGACGTTAGACCTCTGCAAATGGATAATGATAAAAATGACGGTTCAACAAAGAAATATTACATCCCAGACAGTGACTATACGTAAGCATGAGAATATATGTAATTCTTAAAAATTTTTTCATTATACAATTAATACACTGGTGAACACTGATCATTTATAATATTTCTTATACAGTTATCCCATGTGGTACAACGACAGAATATCGATTCGTTTGCACAAAAGACACTACGTGGTTAACAATAATAACAGTAACAATACCTTAGGTGGAATTATAGTAGTTTATAGAAATTTATCACGATTCCTTCCACACGCCTACAGTAAGGAACTGAAGTAAGTGTTTTACGAGCTTTGTGAAGTCTAATAAAAAAAGGAAAGAAATATATATATATATATTCACTCTTCTCTTATTTTTATTAGCGACGGTACGGATCTTGAGTACAGAATTAATTCAAGAGTAATTACCGTAGCCGTGTCAGCTAATGAAGAAATCAACGTTTGGGTGGACCTGCAGATGCAGCATTTGAACAATTATTCAGCATCCTGGAATATATCATGTGGAGTCCTGAACCTCATGGGTTCTTGGGATTTGGATAAATGCGTAGCAAATACTATACCAGGAGGTTCTTATACGAATTGCTTGTGTTCCTCTACAGGAACATTTGCTTTGTTCCTTACAGCACGTGCAGTAAGAGTAAGTTTACTATTTCAACATAAGGTATTACGTGTGTGTATATATGTATATATATCTGGTTATAGAAACAGAAAAATTGTGAAAATTTTTTTTTTTAGGTGGTTCTGGCGACGAAAGAAAGAGCTACGTTTGTCGTGATATTAGGCTGCGGTAGCTGTTTGTTACAGTGCCTAGCGTCGTGTTTGATACTTGGCTTCTATTGGTGGAAAAATCGTACCTGGTTAAATTTTTTGAAAATACAATGCTGCGGCGCTCTTGTATTCTCGATGGGAATTTTTATTTATGCCGTGCACAGTCATTTGCCCGAGGTACAGAAGAAGCAGCGTAACGATCAATCGAATTTTCTTCTCAGATAATTATTACAATTAATAATATAATTTTATCTAGAGTTCATTCTCTCTTGTGGCCATTTGTCTTGAAGCTTTACTCCTGGTTGGCATGTCCGCCCCGATATCGCAGGCACTTATTGTTTATGCTGAATTAACGCACATGAGACCGCGTCAACATTTTCAGCCTACGGTAATTGCTGTGATAACAGGTAATCAGTGACTTTGATTGAAAGTAAAGAAAAATTATGCAGATAGATATACTTAAGAATTTTTATCGATAGGCGTCCCGATATTGGCTGTGTTGGCTACGGAATTGACTCACAAGAGTACCGGATGTAGACACGAGTCTTGGTGGTTAATATCCGGAAGTGGAGTCTTCAATATATTCGTCACGTGCTCTACAATCATGTTAATGATCTTCATGTTACTGTACGTCGGCGTATTACACAAGACTCGAGCACTGGTCGAAGAAAATGTCGTGAAAAAAGAAACGATAGAGATCAGGTAAAATTTGTTTTTGATTTATTAAGATTACGCCATTTCTTTCGGCTGCTTACGTATATTGTTGTAAACGCAAAATTGTATTGTTTACAGAGTACGTATATTGCATCGTGCCGCTGTAATAATATGCGGAATAATAGCGATGGAGGCTTCGTCCATCTTTTATATAAATTCATCATCAGCTGTGTATCATTACGTATTCGCTTCGTTTTCATCTTTATTAGTGAGTATAATATAGATATGAAAAAAAAATAGGCATTTACGTACTACGAGATACATAATAATTGTATCTCGCGTATTCAAAATTTGTGAACATGGGATATCTTGCGTGTATGTAAAATATGTAGACGTCAACGAGGTTTTATGGTTATTTATTTTTGGTCCGAATCTCCTGAAAGGATGAAATTTGAAGACAGGCAGAAATCCCATTTTGGACAAAGACGAATAAACAAGGCTGTTTGTGGACTTTTGTAATTTTTTTTTTAAATGTATAATTATCACAGGGTTTCATAGTGATCGTTGCGTACGTGGTGAATGGTGAGATAATGTTAGTGGCTCCACTATTTCAAAAACTCAAATGGAGACCAGACGTCGAGGAGGAGCGAACAACGGAGCCAATAAAAGGTATTTAAAGAAGAACCCTCGATAATAAGGAAAAATAATTATTTCTCTCCTGAATGCAGTGTGCTCAAATATTGGCGGTGAGGTCGAGAACGACGCAGCACCATCTTCACTGATGAACGAACCGTATTTAGAAGTGCGTGGAGTAGCAGCTGGCAGTATAGACATGCGTGAATATATAACAGAATCGGCTTTGTCATATTCGAAGACTTCCGAACCAGCGCCGAGTAGATTTTTGCCGAAAATACGAATCGATCATTCGGACGACATTAACCTTGAGAATTACAGTACTAGTCCACGTAAATACCAGGAAACTATGTCCTTCGAGACCGTCTATCCTGGGAGAAGTAGCGGACACTATACTCCAGATTCGTATGGGATGAGCGAACGGTCCACATTTGGGGATTATTCCAAATTTGGTACGAGTAGCCTGGAGCGCCGGCAACCACCATCTTCTATGTCCCAGGGAATAATACCGGAAGCGTCATCAGCCAAAGTGTTGTGCAGTGCGGAAGTAGAGTCTCGAATAGGCGTCGGTAGCGGTACCATGCCTGACGTCACTCTAGCTATTAAGAAGAGTGACGTAGAATTGTTGACCATTATTGAATCGAAAAGTAGAGAGCACAGTGGTACCATGCCGGATATTGCAAATACCACAGAACGGAAACAACCGGATGGCGAAGAGAAGGCACCAGAAATTCTGATAACTGATTGTGAAAATACAAGCACTGATATGCTTGATCGTATATCGCACGATCTTGATTATCTTCTTAACCGTACACACACGAAGGAGGACGGCTAGAGACATCTTGCGGAAGAAAACTGAACCTCCCTCGTCTACCGGTACCGATAACTCCCGAGTTTCATGAATCGGGGAGAGAATGGTCCTCGTGGATTATTGTTGTTTACAGTGTGCGCTGATTAATGGCGTAACAGGGAAAATTTTACAAGACTCTTTAGAAGCTCATTTTTTCCCTGTCGCAAGAGAGTCTATGTCTTGAAATTATAAGAGATTATTATTCTCTCCCATTTGTCAAGGTATACAAATAAACGTTTTTTATAGGCGTACGATGTCGAAGCTGGAATTCTTCGTAGACGACCCTTAAGATAGTACAACAAATTAAAGTTACTAGAATCGAATGAAGATGTAAATTCAGGAAAGAATCATATAATCTTTATCGAGTTGCATTTAGAAGGTACAATTTATTGATAAATTTCTAATTCTTTTTTTTTTTTCAAACTGCAAATTTTGTAACTGCTTTCAGTCAGTATTTTATTCATCATTAACAATATCCGCAAATGTCACGTGTAATAAATCAAGAGCAATGACAAGTAATAATCGTTTAATCGTTCTTTAGAAACGATTCGAACGTTCTTTAGCAAATTCCTGATGGACTGTAAATGTCATTAATTTTTCCTCTGGTATATACTAGATAGTGGCTCAGTATGTGTTTCGTGAAAATGACATAGTAAGGAGTGGGATGTACGTACGTCCTCCGCGTTACAGTATTTATTTATCACTGTTATCATACAGCCCTTTCATAATATCCATAATTCAGTCGTCGCTTTTTTGTCATTATAATTTCAATTATTATAAAGCTATACATTGAATTTAATGTCATAACCTACTTACATACTTAAGGTCGAAGTTTATGTTGTTGGTAATAATTACCGCTAATATGGTTAGTCGTTCGCTTAGTCGAAAAAATGCGCCACTGAACTTGATTTAACGGAGGTACGAAATGGGAGCAGCAATTTTTTTTGTTTTTTCTTTTCTCATGATCTAAGCGGGTGTTATAAATGCAAAAGACGTAACAAGGTCGGTGTTAGTTCGTTAGCACTCGAATATACCTATATGACTAGTTTTCTGTGTCAACAGATTTTTCTTAAAAATATAAGTTATTTACAAGGATTTCAGCTAATTTTTATATCGAGATTTTTTTAATAACCTTGGTTGAATCACATCAATAATACCCCAAGAACAGCAGGGCCGTGGCTAGTTTACTTTCTCTCACTCTCTTTCTGTTTCTCCTTCACTCTCGATGCAGACGCATGTGACCACCGTAACGAGGAAAAAAAAAGGAAGAAAAAAAAGATTAAAAAATTACAATAAGCACCGTTCATAGCCGTCACCTCACACGTCAATTCCGACGCACGCAGGAACGCATGGATAATCGCGATAAGCCCACTACTTTGACATTCTTTCGCTGCTATTGTAGCCTTCTTCACTTTGCGCAGACAGCACTTTCCTTTTTTTTATCATAAAAAACAAAAACATTGTGCACATCAAGAGAGTCTACGGTAGGTGCGGAATGACGATATTTATTGAACCTTCAAAGTAACGAAAGTCGCCCGACAGCCCACTCATGAAAATACTTCATTAGATATTTAGGCGTGCAAGTAGTGACTTTAACACACCCCCCATCCGACCCTTATTATCCTTACGTTTTCTCGTCTGTAATATTTTTTTTTACGTCTACACAACGTCGTTATTCAGTATAATGCGATATACTTTTAGCCAACGGTGTTTTTAATTTTTCCAAAGACTAAAAAAAAAATTACATTCCTCTGCTTTAGATAATAAATAACCTAATAGTCAATTACATGTTTCCCTTTGCAGCTAAACAATGATATCCTTACTTCTGCTCGTCCGTCCGTCATCTGCATATCCCATTAGAATGTCGCATCCATCATTTACGCTAATCGAAACACTAGCCGCGTTCTTTCATATCCGGACCTACCCCACTCTCTATTCCTCTACTCATCGACTAAGTATTCCTATATTAATATCGCGTATCAACTGGTTCTCGCTGCTTTAACGTGACGAATGATTCTCGCATTTGATGCGTCGCGTCGCCAAGTGATTCACGTTGCGTCCAATCCGACATTCAAAGATCCAGAAGAGATTAACGACGCGCAAGCAAATAAAAAGAAAACAAAACGATTGGCGTTCGTCACGATTATCGTGAAACTATATAACAGCAAGAGAAGTGATAATAGCGAGTGAACCAGTCGAGAGAATTTTCGCGAACGCAAACCTAAGAAACACGAGCCATCGGAATTACCACGTTTTCGTTAAGACGACCTACGCTCATTTTCATTCGCTTGTTCCTTAAATACTTTTAATAAAAAAAAAATCGGCACATAGTTGATATTTCTACTTATGGTTATCAGCCACGGCACCCTCCCTCCTCACAATCTGTCCCTGCCAATCTAATTAAACTCCCTTATATACTGTATAATCGCATAACCGTCCGTTGCGCTTTCTTTACTTAAATATAAAAATACATAGCCAGTCTATACATAGAGCGTGCAAAGTGGCACAGTGAACTGAATTACCAGAAATCCTCGATGGTTAACTGCCGGTCTCGGTGATCGTCGGCGGTTCTGGTTCCTCGTTATTTACGCAGGGTTTGCTGCTATTCGAACCGGAAGGTCCAACCGAAGAATTTTTTGGCAGCTGACTCGTCACGCTATCACTGCTTGACGTAGTAACGTTACCCAGAGAATTGTTCAGATGCGACACGCACGGAAACTCCGGGCCGGATAATAACAACGTCGTTTGCGAAGGAAGATTAGTCAGGGACACCATACCCGGATTTATCATTTGCTTGTTTAAGCAGCTTCTCAGTGCCTCCTCAATTAAATTGCCTATTTTGTCGCGATCATTCTGCAAGCATTGATTGTTTATTAAAATTCTTGAGCATGATAAAAAAAGAACATGCTCGAGTTCCAATTAATACGTACCTCGTTAATAAATCCAAAATGTACAAGTTCCTGGGCGAGAAGCATCGACGTATCCGTCTGCGTAACTGGGCACGTTAATTGCCTATTCATTTTATCATCCATACGTAATAATATTGTCATCTGAAAATAATTCACGAATATATCCATAAACTTGAAATCCTTTAATTGTACAAATAATTAAATTCTTCATAACCGGTATATGATAACATCATTATGGTAAGTCAATTCAGACTCCATACTCACAAGTAGTTCGCTACTTTCTTCCCTAGGTTTAACGTTACACATCATATTAACTACTCTACGAGACTCTACGTCGACCGGTTCTGGTGTCACCGACTTCACAGATTCGGTCACTTCGGGTGATATCGCTCTGGGACGAGCAGGCGGCGGTAATTTCGCCATAAATGCCGTTAACGGATATATTCCATACCTAAAGAAGTAACAAAAAGGTCCTTGTTATAGTAACTAATAAACTAATAAATTAAAAATAAACCATTGAAAATTCCATCACTACGTATCAGTCGCGAATAACCATCATCGCACATGAAAACTCACTTGACATCCTCCACAAATTTCTCCAGCTTCTCAGCAACCGGTATGTCGCTCAGCCGGATCTGTTGCGGAGATCGACCCTGATATTTAATTTCAGCTACAACAGTGTCCGGACCATATAACCTTTGCAGCACCTCGTCCGTTATGGTTTCCGAGATGTTAGCTGGAAGTGCAAGAAGCAAAGTTAAAAGAGAACTTGGCATAACCGAATAAAAATCTAAATCAAGAAAATCTTTTGTTCTTCCTTACACCGAGCAGCAGCGTATAACGCCTGATATTTCTAATTACTGTGATTAATCGTTCAACGGACATTTTAAGAATTTATTTACATAAAACGACTATACTGGAATGCTTACTGGCTGAATTGACCAGCGCATGAGCCGCAAGTAACTTGAGCGAATGGACTTCGAAGAGGACCGGATGAAATAGAAGTTCCCTCGCACTAGGTCGGCTGAGCGGGTCCACCTGAAGACATTTCCGTATAAAGTCTTTCTGCTGTGCATCATCTAACGATTCTATTGTCTTCTTGATGTGCTCTTCGGTAACGACTGTACCAGAGTCACCATTTCCTTGGATCTCTAACGCAGCCATCTCCAGGGCGCACATTCCAAAAGAGTATATATCTATCGCGGGCGTCAATTGATCTGCGTACAATTAAAAACAAAATCATAGTATCATTATCTCTTATCATTGTTCTAATATGACATATTGCGCTCGTGACTAACGTTCTACTCACTTCCGTATTCGGGGGCAACGAAATGCATGTTCTTCATATTTACTCGGCAGGTCTTCACGTGCTGATGTATCGCATCCGGTGCCACTGTAAGAAAATTACAAAGAATTACGTCATTAATCGAGCACGTGGCTCAAATCAATCACACGCATATTTTTTTTTAAGCATGAACACAAAAATGACATTATTAATGTGAAATCATTCGACGGGCAGTGTGTTAGGAGACTCGCTTGGTACAGCGACGACTAACAGACAGAATTTATTGACATTATTGTAACCAACCAACGTGAAAACGACTCTCATTAATCGTTACTGACAAACGCTACAACGAGGCAACAAAACATTGTCACGATGCATTCTGTATGTCGGCCGTCCATATCGCGCGTGACGAGCTAATGAGAGGATTTTTCTTTGGACCTTTAGAAAAATTGTGTGTCGACTTGGGAAAAAAAAAAAAAATTCTCCTAAGAGTAACTTGAGCCCTCATACAGATAATTTATTCGCACGTCTATCGTTTAAGAATGTCTCTGTAAAGAAAATAAAATAAAAAAAAATCAGTGAGAGGGTAACGAGATGAAAGTAGCACAGAAATACATGGGGATGATTATACGCTTCTTAATATCAGGAAGTAACGAAGACGTGACTACGATGCAAGAAGATTTCAAGAAGATAGCGATATGTGTTCTTGATTTAGGACTGATGAGAGAAGAAGATTGGTTATACTTTTTTTTTTCCTCATAACTCCTTTGAAAATTATAGCGAGCGCCAGATGCGACTAGGATGGACCAAGCGATAAATACAGCATCGTCTGGTCCACTAGTCTGTTAGGTTACATACAATTAATTATTTGAAATGGTGATGAGTGCGGTGATGAGGATGAGAGCAACTAGAAGAGAAAGTGGCGGATAGAGAAAAACGATAGAAATATATGAAAATAATAAAAATATATGTATGTATACATATATATATATATATATATATATATATATGAAAGATAAACTCGATACATGAAAGTCAGTCTACGTCTTACAGATTAATGTAGAAATATTTAATGTTTACCTCTTTACGCTTAATTTACTTAGCTGGCGATAGTCGTCGGACAACAACAGCCAAATCGTATTAATTCTCTTCGAGTCTGACGTCGCACCTTATTTGGCGATTGCGTCGTTCAGTGAGTCGATGACTGTGACGACTACGACGACGACGATGACGATGACCGACGATCACGACGACGAGGAGCGTTTCGACGTTCGACGCTCACTAAGCCATCCGGACGAGGAAGAGGAAGTGCGTTTATTCCGTATTTCGGAAACACTCATCGTGGAAGGCTTTGCTGTGTTTTTGTTCATTATCTAGATTTAGCCTATTTGCTACAATTAAAAATGAGGACTCAAGTTACTCCCAATATGAAACATAAGCGTGATCACAATCTTTCTAATGGACGACATTGCATATAGTAATAACGTCGTGTTATCGGCGGCATTTAATCCTTCGTATAAATAGGTAATACATAAAGGGTGAATGGGGAAAGAATGAGGACTGATAAAAAAAAATTAAAAAAAAAATCGAATCGCGAATTTCATAATTCCCGCTCCTTTGTCCACCGGATCTAAACATTGTTAATGTACTATTTATATGACCCAGTGCCAATGGAAACCGAGTCATCGACTATTCATACAATATCCGTACGACGTTCAGGCCCGCGTAGCTAATTTAATTGTAATATCACCTTCGGCACACATATGAATTGGACAATATTAATATTTTAGAAAGAAGCGTACTTTCCTTCTAGAAGATTCCAGCGAAGAGCTCTCGCATTGCTTAATAACATAATTTGCTCGTGATCGCGGATAGAATCGTTACCGTATATATACGGCAAAGTACAGAGAATTCGTGTAATCATCATTACAAAGTAAAATGGACGACAGGGGCTTGTGCAATTTGACATCCCCTTTACATACGATGGAACTGGCACAATATTGCTAATGACAATTCTCTACGCATATCCGGACTCATATCGTGTTATGTATAATACAATACGGCGCCTGATCCCATTTGCGTCATTATATCCACGTGTAGATTCTACATCAAACTGCTATTGGCTTGATATATTATACGTGCGGCCTATTTCTATCGCATCGGCCGATGCCGGTGTACTATTTCGTTCCTGACATAAAGCATTGAAATAATGCGCCACAGATTGAAAAAAAAAAAGTCGGAACGCTCATTGGCTGTTATAAATTCGATGAAATTTAAAGGAAAAGTTTCAAAGCTATAAATCTCAATGACATTATTTACACACTTTCCTCCTCTCTGACGTAGAGCCCATATGTATTCGTCGTGTCTGTATTTTGCTAGCGTCCGGACAACTTGTATTTCGGACCTGGTCAGACTTTTGGCATGAATCGACAGTCCAGATGCCAGGAATTTGTATTAAAATTCCGAGACCAGCGAAACTTATCCAATAGTACCAGAAGGCTCGAGCGACTCGATAAATAATTACAAGACAATTTAGATCTGTTATTTTCTCTGGGTTTATCTTGTGTAATTAACGTTTTACGAGCTTCAGAGAATCCAGAGAACGCACCAGCAAAGCAATCATAGAGGGAATAATTTTTCACGCAAAGTGCTTCTCGAGAATCTTCGTCCTCGCTGGTGCCGTAAGGTGACTTCACCTAGTGTTTCATTTGACATCGTTCGCAGATGACGAGAGAGAGAGTAACGACTAGGTCTATCCTTTTTCTCTTCGCACATTCTCGTACCAGACGTGCGACACTCTAGTGCGCGAAGGTCTTCCCCACATAATAACAATACGTATCAGGCGACGAGAACGGCGGATTGCTGGCGGTAGGATCGGCGACTCACAGGGAACAATACCCTTCCAGTAGCTAATTCTCATTCATTGTACGGCAAGCCCACGCGTGCGTGTTCATTTATTTCTATGCAGCGAAGGGACTTCTGAATGCGTCCACGCACGATTACCCACCTGAGCCAATCTTTACGAGTCCATTGTGCTGGATAAATATCGTGTCACAGGTCAGATTCCCATGGATAATGGGCGGCGAGCAGGAATGTAGATAGCTGAAAAACAAAAAGACACGATACGGAACGAAGCGTGACGGAGAGCTCGTTACACAAAATTGCATTCCAATCAAAGTTTCTTTCTTCCATTACGTTCAATGTTTCAACTTTTTTTTTTCTTTCTTTCTTTCTTTTAAACCCACACGCCACCAAAAGAATGTTACATGCTTCGAAGAGAAAATATTTCAACGTAGTCCTATCAATTACCTCAACGCTGAGAGTATTTGTGTGCACCATCGTTTCCACGCTTGCAACGGCAACTTCTTCACATTGCGCTTCGTTCGTTTTAGGAACTGTTTTAAGGATCCGGAGGACATGTACTCCGTTATAAATATAACCTATAACAGACAATATAACGTCGAATCAATTATACAATACATTTAGTTTTCTCTCAGTTTCTTGATCGCTTTATCTTTCACTCTCTCTCTCTCTCCTTCTCAAGATTCATCACGAGGCGATTGAGCAACCAAACGGCATGCGTTATTGGAACCGTGGAGGAAGATGCCGATGACTCACCCGAGGCTTGTCATTATGCGTATCCGTCCAGTATCTGTGAAACTTGACAATGTTTGGATGCTCCAATTGAGTGAGATTCTCGAACACCAGTTGTATCTTCTCTTCCTGAGCTTTGAAATTTTTACGCTCAGAGAACTGAACTTCGTTCCAAACGACCTCAACACCTTCTTCAGTGTCCATCGCGAGGTACGCGCAATCGATGCCAGGAAGATCACGTTGTTCCATCTGTCAGACAACAGAGAATCGAATAAAGTTATTCTGTAGGTTCCTTCAAGAGACAAAGAAGTCAGAGAGTTAATGATCTAAAGATTCATTTATTCAACTCCATCTAAACCGTGTATATAGTCTAATCGTGACGATAAGAACTTGACCTGATAGAAAACAATATCTGCGCGATAATTTTCTTATCCACTATTGAAAACAGTGTTAACAGAGTACAGGGACCTGGCCCGTGAACAGAAGCAAGCGTTTTACCAGAAATCCTTGAATGCATTTAAAAATCATAAAATACCTTGGAATCGTCATATAAAGAATCGTAAATGTTGCAAAAACTTCTCAGCAAATAATGTAAATCCATCATAATCCATTAAGGAGGCATAGATTGGCGAATATTGGGTAATCATTCATTTAAGTCTACTTTAAAGGCAGTTGAAATGATTTCATGCCTATTTGCCATTACATAGATGTGACCTTGTCAAGAATTTAAGGAGGGGA
Source organism: Calameuta pygmaea (assembly GCA_031762395.1). Classification (NCBI taxonomy): domain Eukaryota; kingdom Metazoa; phylum Arthropoda; class Insecta; order Hymenoptera; family Cephidae; genus Calameuta; species Calameuta pygmaea. The sequence goes on along the minus strand of JASANN010000004.1, from coordinate 1,536,220 downwards.
AAGTGGGAGAGGTTCACGACGACATTCTGCCGTAACCACTAACAACCACGATGACAGCGGTCTTGTAAAACTTTGACATACACTGGCATAAGTGTATATAAATTCCGCTACCGTGATTAAATTTATAGGATTTTTTTTTTCTGAATCAATATACATATTACAAATGCGCATTGATCACTCAACGAATCGAGGTAATAATCGTGGTCGTTAGAGCGGCTACCAATACTTCCTGTAATGGGAATTGTCATGAATTCATAGATTCCCCAGGTACGAATATCTCGGGTGATGTACAAATAAAGTATTGCTAGAGGTGCGAATTTAAAAAATTGACTCCTTAAAATTCCAATAAATTAATTCCCTCACCTCCGTCTCAGTGATTTCGTTTTCACCGCTTCTGGAAGCCGCTCCGAAATTCGTACCCTCAGCCATCGCCGATTTCGTACCGACGTACACCTGCGAACGCAAACGGGAATTAGAAAATAGTTAATGCCCAAGGGCGACTAGTTACGGGCACGTGTCGTTAGACTGTTTAGAAATTTTTTCTGCCTTTCTTCAATACGATCTCCTGCTTTCCTCGAGCATTCTACGATCACGTCGCTAGGACCATTTTTGAATATGAAATTATTTAGATATATTTTCCTTTTGCAACGCACTCCCGCGTATGACTCGTTTGCTGATTTTAATCTATTGAAATTCATTATTCGTCAAGGCTCGTGGAATGGCGCGTTACGAACTTTGTCGCATCCTTTTGTCAGATTGAGTACAATGGTGGACTGTATGTAAAATCGGCACACGTGAGAGGAACGGGACGACTATTAATTTTTATTAATAGCCACTGTGGTGCATGTGAATAAGTTAAAGGAACGTCAAGACGCTTGTGTCCCACGGACACAACTCATTAGCCAAACCTAGCCAGAGTATATTAATAGCTTAAAATATGAAACAGCCTAATGTCGGTGAAATACTTGTGCCAAGAACTTGGTCCAGATAATTCTGAACTGTTGGTTGTGAGTTTGTTCCTAATAATGGAGAGGATAATTTATATAGTGTCTGGTGAAATGAACTTTGACTGGACACTGTCCAAGGACTCTGATCACTCGAGATGTCTATTACTGTGCCATACTTGACTTTTGAATAAGTTTGTTAAAGGAAGAGTTGGCAGAATTGTTATAATGATTATTATACTTTGAAGTAATATTATATTCCTCAAACAGTCTAGACTATCATTGTCTTTGACTTCATAATGTGTATCTGTATACTGATTTGTGGTTAAACGCAAATACTTTTTTATGGACTCATTTATACTCTTAAGAATGAAAGTACAAGAATGGTTACTTCTATTACTTTACTCGTTTCTGACCACAAAAGCTGCATGATATAGATAAACTAAAGATATTGATGTTATTATTAGAAACAGAAACGCTTATAATAGATAAATAATTGAAACGAATTTAATACAATTGATTAAGTATTGAGAAATTATATTATATTATAATGAAGTTTCATTATTGGTTTCTGAAATATACATTGGGGAAAGTATAATGATATTTAAGGTGAAACATTATAGCCTAAAAATAATATTATATTCCAAACTTAAAAGTGTTACCATAAATTTCACTAATTTGCAACCAGTCTACAATGCAAAGAAATAGTATCCAACATATGAATATTACAAATAAGTTCAAGTACCAAGTAGACACATATCGAATATACAGCATAATCGATTTAAAATTTAGAAAAACTTCCATTTTTATTGACAACATTAGGACTCCATTGCTTGCGTATAAAAAATATGAATGAATTATCAGGATTTAAAAGCATGAATCGTTATAGAAATAAGAATAACAGTACCCCAAAGTGTATAAATAAAATGTCTTTTACAAAATCCTTAAAATCGTTAGTGTATGAATCAACAGACATCCATAGCCATCGATAGTGTTAAGAATTAAGATGAAATTCATCGTTAAAAGGCCATAGCTCCAAATAATGAGTGCAAGACCAAACAGTACATAAGATACTCTGCGTAGATGAATAAATAAATGATCCATACCTCCTCCCGACGTTTCAGCCAGCGCCCACAGGGGCTTTCTTCCAGGATCTCACTCTCATCCTCGGAATCCTCACCACTTTCCCGCGGTGACTTGTGTTCTGGATCGGTGCTGGAGCGACTCCCAGGCATCACACACGCGATAATTAAAAGAGCACACTTAACACCGTATGGACCGACACGGCCAAATTCATTGGTAAAAAAACAGTCTCAATCTTGCATCTGTCCAGTGATACACAGCACAGCGTAAGACTCGGAACGTGCGTTAAACTGTAAGTCTCGCGAAATGACACATGCAGCAACTCGTACCGACCCGAGGGGCAATATTTCTGATCTTACACGGTCCCGCCGTCGGATCTACTGTTATTGACTTTCCTCAGGAGCGGTACGGCATGCTGGACACCGCAAAAGCTATTCACGAAACACGCTGTCAAAATAAAACCTCTGTTATGAACGAAATAATCTCGATGTGACATACACTCTGGCACTCATTTTCGCTATGTCTTCGGTAACGTTCAGCCAGTATGGCTACCATGAGTACCGCACCCTTTTCAAGCACTAGTACTGCCATCTGGTGATAATGATATTAACATCGTTTAGCGATGTTAAGACATAACATTCCTATTACCCACAATCTTTTAGAATCCTTTGACACTAACGTCAAAATATATTGCTCGAAGAAATACCTTACCTGTATTTTACCAATTTTTTATTTCCTGGATTAGTTTTTGTAACTGTCAAGCTTGTTCTGCGTATGTATGACAATTAAACCATTTTAGCATAAGAGTTGGTCTATGTAAGCACTGTTCACTGATGCCAATGGAAATAAACGGATTCAATCAATTTTACGAAATTGAAATAAAACTGGTACGTATGCGATATTTAGTATCACCTGTTTCGCATACTATGTTCAATTAAATCTTATAAACATGTTATCTATTGAACAAGTGTGAAAAGCCACTTTTTTTACAGGCCACTTGCCATACTTAGCAGTCATTTTTTTAAACAAGGAACAAGTTCTGTAGATGCTATCCTATATTAATACTTCTAATTTTGGTTACGCATTTATCCTTGAAATCATTTATTATTTTTAAAAAAGAAATTTATGGTACATTACGTTACCAAGGCGATGTTCTTCTTTATTTTAAGGCTTCTGAAAGATGTTGAAGGATCTTTACCGATCTACAACCTCTTAAAAAACGGAGGAACCAAAAAATCAAAGAGCAATGCATTTTTAGTTATTATATACGGAATCCTGATACACGCACTTCGTTTTAATATTACTATACTAATGCATAGTTTATCAGAATTTTAATTACAAGACCAAGTAACAGGAAACTTGAAAAAAATTGTTTGATACACTTACAGTATCCGTTACGGACAATTTTAACGTACGAAAACCAATTGCTAGTTTTTTCGGCCATAAACTATTTTAGGCTACTATGTAAACTAGACAAAAAAATGATTTATATTGCTTTTTAAGGTCATAATCATAAAATGCAGAAATACGTTAGACCAATAGCAGTGTGAGTTGACTCATCTTGTATCTAAAAGTTCTTTTCATTGGATTAAATTAAATTGCAGAATTTAGTTCAGGGGATCGATTGTGTAACTCAAACGTAGAGAAAATACGAAAAATGAATAGCTGTTAGCTAATTGCGTGTTAGTTTCACAAGAAGACAAGCACAGCGATTGGCTAACAGCTATTAGATTTTAGAATTTTCACTAAATTTGATTTATACAATCCACCTCCAGGGTTAAGGTTAATGCATAATCAAATTAGTTATTTGTATGAATACAATGTAAGTACTTCCAAAGTTAACAGAGTGACTATGTTGGTCTTCTTAAACCAGTTGAGTTAATAACATCGACAGTTAATACTGATCTAAAGGAATTGATGACCAATCCCAAATATTCCTTACAAGTAGAAACAGAGACGAATAGAGAGATGCTCAACGCTATGATTTTAGGCGATACCAAAAGCATGGCGCTAAATCGTAGCGGCGAGTCCGGAATTAGAATTTTGTGAGCATTGTCTCTGTCGATAATATAGAACAATATATAAAAATATAGGGTTGGAAAAACTCTAATGGCGGCCGTTTGAGGGGGGTGCCTAGATAAGCTACGTCTACTAGTGATTGGTTACTATTGAGGGCAATCGCAGTGATGTAAAAGTGCTACGTATCTGTCGTTTCTTTATACGCACAAGAAGAAACAATCATAGTAAGGCAGGGTCCAGCTTGAATTTGATTGGTTTTGCAGCGAATCTCCCCCCCAGATGTTGGATTCCCCCCCTTGCCGTTTATGTTTCATCCCTGTATTTCTGTATTTATGCAAAAATCGTAGTGTCGAGCATCTCCCTATTCATCTCTGGTAGAAATATGTCTAATTATTTGTCTATTCCTTTAAATTAGTATTAACTAAACCGGTTTAAGACCGTCGTGTAAAGATAGTCATTGATGTTAATAGTGCATTGATAATAATCGATGATAATAGAGGGTAGTCAAAACTATATGCATAGATAAGAATGATGGAAATTTGATAAAATGAATTTCAAAATATGTGCATATATTGTTGGAATTAAATTTATTGTTGTTTGAATTTCTGGGATCTGAACGTATTTTCAATGTAATCTATTGTTAGAAATATTCCTGAAGGGAGACGTAAGTTTAGTTTTATTAAATATTGAGTAATGCGTTACTGGCATTCAATAGGCTGAAACTTATTAGACGAAAGGTACAACATGTCAGGGTTAAATATATTTTTTCGTGAATTAAAATAGATGAATATTTTTATGATTCGTGACTCTGAATTGATTTGCAATAACTTTTATGACTCTCAGGGAAAGTGGTACCTATTGATAATTCTTTGTTCACTGCAAATCTATATTTGCCAGAAGCAATAATATATCTTAATGTATTATTATTTTTTTGTTCTAGATAATGTTATCACGTTCCTTTAAGTAATTCAGTCTCTAATCATTCAGTCATAGGAGAATGGGTTAACGATGAAGCTGTTCAAGTTGATTGTGCACCAAAAGAATTTCAGTGGGGAGGACCTCATAATTAATCCAAAAGATTATCCAGGCATCAAGAAAGGAGATGTTGTTGAGATTTATCATTTGGAAGATGAATTCAGTCGATTGCTTCTTCAAGTTACAGCATTTAAAGAAGATCTCCAAGGCCGAGAAACAATTAGTGTGGAGAATAATATAGCTACAATGTTTCAATTACGAACATTTGCAGATGTATATATGAATATTGTAAATCCTGCTGATGTGGCACTGGATTCGGTGGAACTTACATTCAAAGATCAATACATGGGCCGTAGTGAAATGTGGAGATTAAAAAACAGTTTGGTCTGTAATATTAAAAATATGAAAAGTTATTGTATTTTAATGAAAAACAATGTAATATAATGTTTTACTTCTCTTGCAGGTCAACACATGTGTTTACCTCAATAAAAAAATCGAATTTTGTGGTGGTAGCATAAGATGTCAAGTTCATGAAATGTGGTCACAAGGAGATCGTGTTGCTTGTGGAGTAATAACAGATGATACAAAGGTGTTTAAAGGATTTTTTCATTTTAAACTAATTGAATGAATGTCAGTATAATTATATTTTTTTTCCACAGGTTGTATTTCGCTCATCGACAAGTATGGTCTATTTATTTATCCAAATGAGTTCTGAGATGTGGGATTTCGATATCCATGGTGACCTTTATTTTGAAAAAGCTGTTAATGGTTTCCTGGCAGATCTTTTTCAAAAATGGAAGAAAAATGGGAGCAACCATGAAGTTACCATTGTTTTGTTTTCAAGAACATTTTACAAAGCTAATACTTTAGAAGAATTTCCAAATCACATGCGCGAATGTTTGCAACACGATTATAGGGGTAGATTTTATGAAGACTTCTATAGGGTTGCTGTACAGAATGAAAGATATGAAGATTGGAGCAACGTCCTGGTTCAACTGCGCAAACTATTCACTGACTATCAAAAGATTGTGTTAGAGTATCATCAAAAACCAGGCATCCCGATGCCAAAGGCCACAAACTCAACCGCTGCACAAGGAAACTTTCTTGAAGTTCTTAACATGTCTCTAAATGGTACGTAACATGCACAATCAATATTTCCTAGCATGAAATTCACTATATCCTAAAAGTAATTAGCAAATTTATATCAAACAGTTTTCGAAAAACACTACTTGGATCGTAGTTTTGATAGAACTGGACAACTCTCAGTTGTCATAACACCTGGTGTAGGAGTGTTCGAGGTTGACAGAGAATTAACAAATGTTACTAAACAAAGAATTATCGATAACGGCGTTGGCAGCGATTTAGTATGCGTCGGCGAACAACCATTGCATGCAGTTCCTTTATTAAAGGTATATTTTCAAATAAAAAAGAAAGATAAAACTACAAACGTTATTAACTAATATTGAAAAAACTATTTTAGTTTCACAATAAGGACACTTCCATTAACGCAGCAGATGACTACAGTATGCCCCATTGGATTAATCTAAGTTTTTATTCAACAAACAAGAAGATTCCATATTCAACATTTATCCCGCGAATAAAATTACCACAAAGAGTGTCAAAACAGCAAACCGAAAACGGTAAACTCTCCTTTAAACCAAAACTTCTACAAGAAGATACCAGAGAGTGTTTGCACAATACATTATTTGATTACGATGCCTATGACGCTCAAGTCTTTCAACTACCATTGGTTCATACGGCTAGGTGATTAAAAAAAAATTTTAATTTTATTACTCAACAATTATCTAATTTTGAAACTGTGAATTAGTTTACAAAGGGTCTCCACGAGAACAAAGAAGACTAGTGTAGCATGTATGGAAACGCATAATAATGCCCACGCATTGAAATTACTAAAACGTAAAATGTCCGATCCGGATATTCATCATCCTCCGCCGGAAACGCATTCTCCACCAACAGTGGGGGCACGAAGTGCAGCTATTACCATTCCACATAGAACTGACGATTCCATTAGTAACGTATCTAATGTAAATTTGAATGGTATGCAATCAGCTTACAGCTCAAGTATATATCTTTACTGTTTAATTAATCATAATAATCCCTAAGACAAGTCCCGGACATCTTTGAAGAGTGACCACGTAAACACAGAAATATCACCACCGTTCAGACCAGTCGTAGGCAGTGCTGGTAGTCCAACAAATACAGCTGCTCAACCGACAAGTGCACTACGACCTGGACGAGCATTGATTAATCCTTTTGATCCATCCCACGTTACAATAAAACTAACCAGTAACAGACGTCGATGGACTCATATATTCCCAAAAGGTAACAATAAAATACATTTATTAATTGTATTGTGAAAATTTATGCAAATCAAATGCTTGCAGGACCCACTGGAGTACTAATACAACAACATCACTATCAAGCAGTACCAACTCAATCAAGCTCAGACCAACAAAGTGATGCCACTTCAATATTAAGCAGTTCGCCCGTCGAACAGATAGCATCATCAGGTCCTTTGAATAATTTTCAAATGTCAAGATCTGCCTCCCAAGTCGGATTTCAAGATCGTAAGTAATCAAACGAATTTTTATTATTAAAAGATTTTAAGTTTCATCCATTTTCTGTTTCATAGATACAAAAGGAAAGTCGCAACGACCCAGTCTCGCATTAAGCAGTAGCGACAAGAATTGCAATCAAGGGGCTTTAGCAGCACCAAACAAGAGTCTGACACTCTTGTGGGGCGCCACTGGTGAACAGGAATGGACGCCAGCCTTGACGACAGGTTTGATTCTGTTTTTCTAAAGAGAGCAAAAGAAAAAAAAAGAAAGAAGTAAAAGAGAAAAAAATGAAACATCACGTCCGCTGGAAGTGACACTGAGTAAGGAAGGAATGATGGTTCTTGTGGGCAAATGGAAAAATAATGCCTAATATTCCCCACGTTAACGATGGCATCCTATGCATGCCCATTTATGATTCTTTACTCGAACAAATGACCGATGCAGGTGATATCAGGATTTCAGCTCATACCTTACGGCCCAATCCACTACATCAGAAAAGTTTGGAGCATCGTGCATGCACTAGCCAATAGGTCAGGGTTCATACAGAATTATCCAAGAGAACAGTACCTACCCCTGTACGTTGTTTCATCCATTAGAACGGATCTACGCACCCTTGGTTTGGTTCTTAGGTATAGTCGTGCAACGGGAAGTATACATACCGACTACTAGTAAGTATACTAGTAAGTATACCTTGAAACTTGAAATTGGCAAAACAAAAACTAAAACCGAAACTATTGGGCGATACAAAAAGAAGTCATTCATTCATTCTTCCCGCACGCGATACCTAAACTGCAAGTAATTAACAGGATCAATATTACTTGCAGAATGAACTTTTTTTTTTTTATTTAACCGTCATTCTATTTATATACGCATTACGTTTCTCTTACAGTCATTCATTTTAAATTAAGGAATGAATGTTACATGGATTCTGGAGGGATGAATAATAGTAAAAGGACCAAAAAAAATTCACAAGAAAGAAAACAATCAATTCCATGGCAATCAATTGATAAAGAATTTCTAACAAAAACGGATTAAATTCCAAAAGATATGATCCAATCTTCGATCTCTTCATTCCTATCAATCTGTTTATACAAATAGTTTTATATCTTTATTCGTAAGTCATGTAACGCTTCTTGTGTGTCATCATGCTAATCTATTTCATTTTCAGCTGTAACTCTATTATAGAATTACAATTATTATTTAGACGTAACACGCGTAGTAAATTACATTTATAGTTTCAGTCTTACATTTAATATTTATAGTTTTGGATATTCCACATTAGTTTTACAATGTGTCATTTCGCGTCGAGTTGCTCCTCAGTGGCCAAACTCAGGACTCGATAATATTCTTATCAAGGATATTAATTCAAATTTAATTTCATTCTTGTTATCTATGAAGCAATGAAATTCCATAAAAGAAATTTTTTTAAACGAAGAAGCGACTCTGCTTCTTTCACTGTATAAAACAAAAAAAATACAATAATCATCACTCTTCGATGAATGTGTAATGCGTCGAATGCGTTTTCGTTCTCTGTATAATTTTCTTTTATATCTCTCTTTTTTTGTACACATATTTTTATCATGATGAAAACGAATAATGTTGTTCAATTTATTTACATGCTGTGGTACGTCTTATTGGGATGCAACGCTGGACATATTGATGCGTGTGTGATGTACGACTATGATGTCACTTTATACAGCGATCATAGGTTAGCGCCATACATTACTGGGGGCTGATTCGGTTATGGTATACATTTACTATGGGGCGTCGCGACGCCTCACTTAGAACTTGTTACTACCATCTTAGTCGGTTATTAATTTGTCCTAATTTTTGTAACTGTCTTTCATTATATTTTTTTTTTGTAATTACTGCATGCATATCATATGTAGCGACTGCATTATTTTCTTTTCTTTTTTTGTTATACAATCTCTCTTCCTCATATCCATTACGGTAAAGGAATTCTTAAAAATGTGCATATTTATGAGAACCCTACGTACATAACAATACTATGCATCTTTTGCATCTTGAAATTTTACAATTATTCTCAAACCAGTACGTCGTTTTAGTAACTATGGCTTTTCCCTGTACATGCGTATCTTCCTTGTTGTGCTTGTATTCCTATTTCTTTTCTATGTATCCCATATACAGAGTAAGCTAATCGTTTATAATTTTCATGAGATTTTTTTTTTAAATTTCTAATTACTGATGTTCCTACGTCTGTCTTTCTGAAAGAGAATGTCAATGTTTGTAACTCGTACTGGTTGTGCCTTGCAACTGGCAATAGTAATACACCATCAGTATTCTTCATCTCGTTCCATAATATGCAACTGCGTACCTTGTAAAATGTAGACTTTTATGATAGCTCAGCTTTTACCCATCGAAAGCTTTTGTGTTTAGTGTACAGTGTATGATGCAAATGGTGATAAAGTTTTTTAAAGGCAAACTCTGTGTATGATATTAAAACTTTACCACCATTTCAGTACTTTACTATATCTGTATAATAAAAAATGTGTATACTCAAGCAGGTGTAATGTGCTTGGTTGATTTCTGTATTATAATGTAGCATGGGCTTATAGTGTCTATTCACTTCTCTACATTTGTGTAATGCGAAACCTGCGACATCAGATGGATTATAATTACTACAAATTTATATTAATGAAAGTGACACGCTTATAACATTTCTAGCTACGTCACACCGGTTCTGAATTATAATTTTGAATGAAAGATTTTATGATTATAGCGAAATGTATTGAAATCTTTATGCAGTATGAATTTTTTAACGTGTAGTAATCAGTAATTTTATACAGCATGAACGGGTCATTTTATTGATAGAAAAAGTCACTGTCGTGTTTCCAGTAGTATTTTTACATTTAAAGACCCCTACGAATATATATATATATATTCTTCTCACGGGTTCAAGGGATAGTAAAGGTGTCACTTTAAAGATGGCGAAGATGAAACAGATATTAATATGCTTATTATGTTGCTCTGCATATACATATGTGTAATGATGGATTGTATATATATATTTGTATTTTTGGTGTATTTTCACTTTCTCAAATTGATCATCTGTTTCTTCTTCTATAACTGCAACAATCAATTAAAAGATTTCGATTTGTCTGAAATGCTTGTCTTCTTAGGGGTTGACTGGAAGTCGCTTACTATACCGGCCTGCCTGCCGATCACAACCGATTACTTTCCGGATAAGAGGAGCCTGCAAAACGATTATGTCGTTTCCGATTATAATTTACTTCCGGATGACGTGAATGCAGACTTTGCCCAACAACGTGCGATATATAAAAAACCTTTGACAACCGCTGAAGTCTTCAAGGAACTTGTATCGCAGCGATTGGCACAGGTAAGGCGAGAAGTTATTTTATTTAATAGTCAATTTCGTCGGTTTTAATTACATTAAAATAAAATTTCTTACTTCAATTTAGGGCTTTCAGTTAATTATTTTACCAGCGAACAATAAGAATCAGCCAATAACACCAGGCAGTAACCATGTACCGCCTATAAGTTCATTGATGCGTGGTAGACAAGCAGAATCGGAGCCAAAGGAAGAATATTTATTGAGTATAGGAAGAATATTTCACAAGATATCTTTATGTGGAAATTCAATAACTGTCACGAGATACAGGCCAAGGTAATTATATTAGAAGACATTAATCGCTTCATTTGTTTTATGGATAATGTATCGTATTGTACAGGCATCCATATCCACCTTTCAATATACATTATCGGTATCGATTTCACGCACCTCATCACGACACCTATGAAGTCTCCTGGGTCTCCTTTACCACGGAGAAACTTGAGAATTATAATTGGAATTATTTGGATCATTATATCTGCACCAGAGGAGACACTGATTTTCCTCTGGTCGAGGTAAAAAAAGAGCAACTGATACTATACCTTTCAATAGTGATATCAATCTGGAATATAAATGTTAAAAACTTCTGTTCTTGTTCAAGGCTCTCAAATATTGGAGATTTCGAGTGTTTCTATTGCCATCGCAAAATCAGGCGACTCGCAAAATTCTCGAGGGTTCCTCCAAGTGCGATATTTACTCGCGACCTAGTGCCACTGAGCAGGCGTCGCTGATGGACAGCTTCCTTCGTTTCATCGAGGGTTGGTTAAACAAGATACGTCGAATAAATACTAACAAGAATTGGGTAAGAAATTCGAATATTAATCTAGAATCATACATAGTTGATTTTCTTGATTATTTTCAAGCATACTACAGATCACTTGGCTATTATCAATAATAACTGTCCCTGAGAATTGATTTTTAAAAATTAGAAATTTATCGGCATCACAGCTCTATTGCTTTATAGAAATAGTATTTTACAATGAACAATACTACAGTTTCACGTCCCAAGCATTTTAATATATTTATGAGATTTTATTTTTGCATCGTATGTGCTACACGCAATACACCATTAAAAAAAAAACCGGCATGCTAATATATTTGGTACCAGTTGATTTGCGTGATTAAGTAGAATTTAGTTTTGCAGCTTAATTTTGTATCTAATACCGCAATCGTTATAATAATCTCTATTATACATACATATATTTATATATTGTCCACACACAGTAAATGTACAGTAAACGTTCTACCGTCTCTTGGAATAGCAATTAATATCATAAATTAAATACTCATTCGATTCTTACTTAAAGAATCGACTTTGTCTCAGGAGATATAAGATCCCCATGATCATCCTCAGTGTCCAGGAAGTGACGTCGGTCCCAGTCAAGTTTCTACGCCCTTTAAGATATAACATCCCGTAGCTAGAACATTAGTAGAGGGTACGGTGTTCAGCATGATATGTTTCAGAGCCCGACAGCTCTAGGTGGAGTAGCCCCAAGAGACCCTGCCTCCCATCTGACCAGACGCAGGCACAGCACGAGCCTGATATTCCTCACTAACCAGGTACTTCCTTTCCAACCAGTAGACTGAACTTCAAGGGTGTCAGCCATGTCGACAGATTCGTCTCTGTCGATTCTCTGCGCTTTTGGGAACGTTCTGGCACATTCAATTTCAAGATAATATTGAGCTATGTTATATGAATATATTCGGGATTTTTTTTTACATATAGAGAAAACCCATCAAGGATCCATCAGCTTTCCATTGAAAATACTGTGTGTATAATATACACCATATATGTTAGATTTACGCGTGACAGAGTGTTTTCAGTCACTTTAATAGACCCTAAAAAACATACATGATCCGCGTAACGGAAAAGCTTTAAGTAGTTTACACGATAATGAAATAATTTTTGTTATTTTTTTGTCTCTCCTTTATTTTTTTTTTTATTTTTTTGAAATTACGCTTTTTGCGTTTTTTTTCGCCTCTTGAATGTGCATCCTTGATTATAAGAGCTTAATGCAACGCGTGAAAGATTTTTTCACTTCTCTTTCTTTCATTTATCTTTCATCTACTCTTTGCAGTGTTTCCATATAATTTGCAGTATCTGATTTGATTTTTTTCTTTTTGTATGGTTTTCCTTTCTCTTTTACTCTTCAGTCTTTCGTTATCAACTTTATCCATCTTTTCTATTCTATTCTTGTACAATTTTCCATTCTTTCGTATTCATCACTGATTTAGTATTACACTCTCTGCTTGTTATGCTCGTCTTTCTCGTATTCACTAGTCATTGATCTCTATCGATCAGTATCGAGTGTTACACTATTGTCAGTTATAAAACAAATTTTTTTTTTCTTTTCCTCGTAATTTACAGACGAGTCTAGTCGGCAGCTCTCCCTTCAGGGAGCGTCTCGGGAGCAACCGCCTACCTGAGAAACCACGACCCAGGTTTGATTAAGCTTCTATAGATGATTGCAGTGCAGCTTTTACTTCACTTTCTCACTTTCGATTCCATCTGTCTTTTATTTACTCTATGATTCTACCTCGTTCTTAGCAGTCTACGACTTTTTTTTTTCCTTTTTCGTCAATTACCTTATGATCTGTTTCTCTAATTCTTATATTCACCAATCTCCATTCTTATCCTAATTTAATATCCTGGCCTTTGATCCATTTCATGTACATTAAAAAGCTTCTGTAAATCTAGCGTCCTCTAACAATTTCTTTCAGTGCTCTGATTATACGGTAATGGGTGACTCTGTATACCGTATTTGCATAATAATTTTATGCAAAAGATTCTTTGTATTGATTCTAGCCTCTTTGTGTCTTATTCAATTGTATTTGTTCTATATGCATGTTTACGCCATTGTTTTCATTGTACTCCCTTATACGTTTATGCATACTTTCATAATGGCATATACATATGTAGGACTGCAACGACGTTCCACTCCCGTTACTTGCATCATCTACATTATTTATTATCATCGCAGTGATATTTATGTCGATAATCTATCAATCGTGATCTATGCGTTCTATTATTATATCTAATCTCTGCATATTCAAATATAGGTGTATTATGGTTACGTGCTTGAAACTTGAGCATTCGGAGTGGCTTTTGTGAACGTTTCTCTGTCATATTTATTGCATTTTATTTTGAGACTGCAGTGTACAGTGGAAGGAATTCATTTGTATACTGTGATATAATTATTTTAAGAGCGTTACATGGAAAATATATGTATCGTATATATCAGTAGAAGTCACAACAATAATACTTTGACATTAACTATATCGTTCTGGAAAACCAAACATAAGTAGTTCATTGATGCATTGTTCTGAAAGTTATAATACAGAATAATTATAAAAATTTGCTTGGATTAATAAGCGTCAGGTTCTCTTTATACTCTTAATTTACGTTTTATGCACTGCCTGGTTTAGAATTTTTAACCTTTTTTTTTATTAATTTTGTGTATGATATTATTTCAAATCGAAAATGAATCTTTGATACCAATGAGTACACTGTATTTTATATTTCTTGTGCAGCGTTTCTGTAATACATTCTTATATATTTATTAATATTGACTTTCAGGTCGATAGGTTGAAAACTCCATTAAGTTTTCGGTCCATAGCGTTTTTCATTTATCATGGAAATCAATTTGTTGCTTTGAGGTACTCGCACGATTTTAGTAGACTTATCTTTTGTCTGAAATTTGAAATTCTATTTTTTTTTTTTAGTCAAGCCTGTGCAAGTACTCGAGGCATTTTTTATGTAATATATGTATAATTGGTTGTGAATGAGTGAGTGACGGGGTTCTTTGTACAGGAGAAGCATGTAGTGAATACCGCTGCGGCTGTCCGTACTCTCCTTGACACTCCTCGTCACGTGCCTAACAGGTCAGTTTTTTCATTACTTTATTTTCCATTAAGAGGATTCTACGAGTACGTAAATATGTAAGTATTTTATCAATAGATAAATGATGATGATGATGAATTTTCATTGATTAAAGAATCAAGAGCACAGAACATATATATAATACAGAATTTAAAAGTACCTGTATATCTTTATGTATCCATCCGCTGTACTCTCGTTTCATTCATTAATCACTTTCATAATAGTATCAATAAAAAAATGTTAGTATGCCAGCATTAATTAATTTGCATATCAACTAATTAGTCATAATTATACCTTGGGTGTAGCTAATATAGCGCTTCACCTCATGGCTCGCAGTTTCAATTTGAGGCATTTTGGGTTTGTCGAATAGCACTGGTTTTTACACAGCTTCTCTTAAGGCATTAATTGTATATAAGTCTGCATTGTTCATTGACAGTTGTATATTTATGTCTTGTCTTTATATCTCTATCTTGGACAATTAGATCTGGATCAAAGGTGATGGATAGAGGAAGAGTATCACCAGCTAGCGAAGCTGTACTTCCTCTTTCACCAGAACAGCAGCAGCAAGAACACTTGGAAGCTAACGAAGAAAGGTATATATAGATATTGGCAGTATTTATTGAAAGAGTCTTAATCACTATCTATCTATTACGTTATTATTGCAGTGCCAATACAGAGGTTAGCAAAATAAAGAGCAACGCATCAAGCTCTGAGATCTTAGAAGGTATGAAGCATCCGCAGACTGGTGTTGGATTTTTGAAGCAATGTCCTTCGCTACCTAGTCAAACTTTTGTCAGTGCTGATGCTGTGCAGTGGCTCAACAATCATATAGAGGGTGGTGTCACAGTGGACAATGCCTGCAACATTATGAAAGTAGAAACATGTTACATCTAATGTTCTATGAGTCCTTGTAATTAAATTATTATCTAAATCTATTTCTTTTCAGAATATGATACAAGAGAGATTAATATGTCATGCATCTGGGGATTTTTCGAAGCCATTCATACTTGGTTTTTATCTCTATCACATAGTACAGGATAAGGATAACCAAAAGAGTAAATATTAACATTAATCAAACAAGTTTTAACCCTTTGCACTGGAGTGTCCCATCTGAAACACCAGAGTATACTGATGAAAAATGGGTTAATCCTGAGTGCAAAAGATTAATCATATAAATATATATTAATAAAATATAATGTTGTAGCTGGTGATTACACACCTCCTCTAGGAGATCTTCAGAGTTTTGAAAATGAATGGGTAGAAGTTGAAATGAGGGCACCTAAGGGCTGGTGCGAACCATCAGCACCAGTGACTAGTTCAACAATTTCATCGCCAATATCAATACCTACAACTTGCGAGACAATTGATGAGTCGAACGTACCGCCATTTCTTAGGGACGATCTAGATCAGGCGTATTCTGATGAAAAGGACTGGAAAGGTTCGAGAAATAAAAAATAATTCATATCTCTCACTTACCCCATTACTAGTTCGGTTTCTTATTCGATTTTTTGTTTCAGTACCAGCTTATAAGCACAAACACCTTGATATCGATATCAGTAGCAACAATGATAGGGTAGAGTGGGGTCATTTGAGATATCAATCGATGTTCAAAGCAGATCATTCTTATGAATTAGTTGTACAATGGGTCGCCGCATCTGGAAGTATCGTTGCAGATCTCGTGAGTTTAACAATTCTTTATTACTGCTTATTAGAAATAAAAAGTAATGATGCTTTGATTTAATTATTAATTTTTCTTAAAGATATTTCTATGGCAACGAAAAGCTCAAGTATGCGGTATACAGATGGTACCGATTCCCAGTGATTTATTAGCTTTACCATTTACGTTAAAGAGTGATCCTCTGAGAGGTCCAATTTTCATACCACTGGATACAGAATGTTTGATGACGAATAAGCGTTATCTTTTTGAAGGTTCGTTAGTCGCATAATGAATATCGAAGATGTATTCCTTTTTTAAGACAAATTTTGTTTACAGAATTTCATAAGGACACGTATGCTCAGAGACTGTTTTTATTCCAAGAAGCTATTCTTCAACGGTTTGGCTTTCTGCCATGTTTAGCTGAATGCAATGAGAATGATCATCAGTACGTGCATATAACGGGAAACGCATTTGTTCTTGTACCTTCTACTACGTGCACCAAACCAAAACCTCGTCCTGGTGCGAATGTGGTAAGAAGATCAACTGGACAGAAGAGATATCCTGTCCATCCGGATCAGCTAAGTCCTCATGAAGCATATATCACAAGACATGTCAGTGGCAAGAATAAGGATGATTATAGCATGGATCGAAGGGTAAGTAATTAGTCTATTATTTAAATAGCCCCTTTTTTTAAAAAAATAATAACCAATCGATATTATAGATGGGTTTTCTGTGGTCCTGGAACCACATGGTCAGTCGTAAATGGCGAAACTCATCTATGTCTGTTGGTGACGAACAGTTTCAGAAAAAGATCATTCAGGATTTTCGACACTTTTGTTCGAATGGTGATAATAGGCTTAAACAATTTTGGGAATCTTGTTGGGACTTGAAAGAAAAATCATGCACAAAAGCAGAATAATAGATTGGTGGTTTATTGGTCAAATTGCCAATCAGTACGAGATTTTTGTTCTAGTTGGTGCTTTAAAGCTTTACTGTGCATAATGACTGACCCTTTGTTGATATTTGCAATCCTTTCATTTTATAAGATATAGTGATATTTATACTCGTCGAATGCAAACCGTCGGGCTTTAATAAGGAATCAAATTATTTTGTGCATGCGCAAAAATGTAATCTACCGAAGTAACAATATTTTAGGATGAAATTTGGGCGTTAATTTTGTTGTACATGTCGTTTATATTGAAATCAATATTTTTGTTACTGTTATGCATATTTATATGAATGCGAAGTCGTGAATAAATCGTTCTAAAACTCTTAAGTTTGTATTGTTAATTAATTATTGTTTATTGTTCAATGATTCAAAGTGTTAATACAATTTGGGATCGTTTTCACAATTGAAATTAAGTACTCCGTCTTTTCATTTTCTTGCAAAAAGTTTATACATAGCAGTATGAATAGTTTGTAAATAAAAATATAAATTTGTTCAGTACGAATGAACTATCCAAATAGAAAGTTAATCAGACTCGTCACATCAGCTCAAACGGTATAAATTCTTAACAATATGAATTTCCACGTCGCGCCCCAAAAAACCGATAGTTATAATAATAAACGTTATTAGTCTCGTTATACGTAAGATTACAAAAAAAAAAAAGAGAAGAAAACCCGTGACAACTGCGACTATTTGGTTGCAGCATTTTCGCGTCACTTTACAAATAATTGAACTGTTTTGTTTATCAAATTAAAGGAAAAAAAAAAACAAACTCCTATAAGTTATAAATAAAAGTTTATACGAAGCACGCAAAATGCCTTTTGTCAGAAGGCTCAAAGCAATATAAAATTAATTGTTTGATTGGTTTTCTGTAATGCATATTAAATTACAGTTCAAGTTCCTGCTCAAAAGCCCGTCTTTGTAGGAGGTGTCGCGAAGTACTTCTTATTCCTCTTCATGAACGTTCGACTGTAAAAAAAATATTAATTTTCGTCTTAAAATTCAACGAAATAAAATTCAAATATATAATTTAATGAATAATTATTTCCATGCTACCGACCTCGCACTTATCGGTGTGTGAAATATACCACGAGACGCAGTACGTTTTAATAATGATTCCGTGGACGGTGTATGCCTGAGCTCTGAAGTTTTGGGAGTGCCAATTTGATGCAAATTTTCAGTATTGACAAAATTCGCCCAGTAGTCAGAGGGAATTTTCAAAAGACTCTCCACAATCTGCATGAAACGTTATTGATTAAACCTATATAGGTATGATATATGAGAAGTTTAATATAATACAACGTACAGCAACTTGATTTTTTGTTTCTGTCAACATTGATGTTGGCGAAGGTTCCTGACAGCTGTAACCAACCAGAGTTGGTCCAAAGACCTTGGCAAGATTACTAATTGGCATTTTACACTCTGGAGTACTAGACACTCTTTGCAGGTGAAGAATAAGGAAGGCAAGGGTGTCGCGATTTGGCTGCGGAAGTTCTGATATAGCCTGATATAGTGCAGCATCTGCATCCTGTTTATCTGCAATGGTAGTGGCACGAGCGAAATCTGCCCAGAGACCAACCGTCAGTAGCGGTTCTCTTAAAGTTCTAAAAGAGAACAAAATAGATTTTAAAGAGTACTAAACATAAAGAACATATTTTAATAAATTATTCATAATCAAATCCGCTGACTCTTTTTACTGTACCTAAGGAAATCCTTGAGTGTCGAACATATTGTAGATATGTCCACATCCGATAGATTAGGTGCACCTTTTCCTTTTAAGAATTTCTCTTTGAGACACTTTACTTCAAGGGAACCACCATTAACCCTGTACAACCCCTGTTCCCCCATTCCACGTAATTCTACCTCGTTAATGCAATGGACCACCAAAGAAGGTACCATTGGCGGTATCATGGGAGTATAATCAGCTATGGTACCCTGTAAATGGTGTTATCAATAAATTCGTATGATAACTATATCTTACATTTTCATATTTCAAACTTAAGATGATAAATACCGATACTCCACGCAATGTAGGCGTATTTCCTGCTGGTACGCATGGCAACGGCACCAGATCTTTACATTCCGAATGTGTAGTGGCTCTACAATCTCTGCATTTAAGAGCCACTTTTCCAAAACGTATTCTGTAAAAACAAAGAGGTAATTAACTATTTTAGGTTCAATCTATATTTTAATCATATCCGTATAAAACGGAATAAATTCGTGAAATGTACTGGATTCCTTCATTAAATTTCGAAATTATCAATATCACCATTTCTAGTAATCTAGATGATTATCAATTGAACAAATACCTTTTCCCACAAGGAATACACATTTCCGGTTTGATCACAGTCTTAGCAGTAAAACTATGTCCCCTAGATGTTTTAGAATTTAGAGTATAGCCACCGATGTTTGGACTTGGTTTGAATATACCTTCAGAATCTGACCCCGATGTCATTATTTCTGCTTTAGGCGCTGAAGGCTGTAAAGTAAAATTTTAATTCTCTTCTTATGGTTTTATTTAATTTCATGAGAAAACGTACTGCAGTATCCATGGGTGGGTCATCCAAGTTCAATGGCGGAATTTTCGTTCTGCTATGACGTTCTCCACTTTTACGCCTTTTTCGTGCGCTACGCATTTGAGTTTGTGGATCTTGATTCTCATTCGAGGGAACTGCCTCAATGACTGATGATGCTGTGATTGTGCCATCCTTAGGCATTACCACTGTAGTGGTAGCCACAATTCGATCCGATGAGTTCAATTCAGCAACTTTTTGCACATTGCTTCGTCTCTTCTTAGCTGAGTACTCTCCACTAGGTCGATGCTCCTTCCACTCTCTCTTCTTCTGGCTGTGCTGAATAATAGCACTGGCATCCAGGTCATCCTCAGATTTAGAGAAGCAACTTAGGTCACTTAACAGCGAACCAGTAGAGTCCAGCTCTGCTATAGTATTGAGTCTATAATGAAGAAACATAAAATAATAAATAATGCAAGCAATAGAAAAGATATATCACAAATAATAAATTACTTGTCATTATGTTGCATTTCCTTCAGATATACATTACTGTTACGAGCATTCAGCGTGGTATTATTGAGAAATTGTAATTTCTCACGAGTCTCATCATTCAAGTTTCTACCTCCATCATTGAATAAAAGATCTCGAGCTAGAGCTATTTGTCTCTCCTAAAATACATACAAAATATATCTAGAGAACAATAATTCTGTGAACAAATTACATAATAAAATATGAAATACTAACAAGAGAATTTCTTTGATCCTCAACAGTACGGCGCCTTTTCTTCTCCTCGTCCAACAATCTCCTTGCATGACTTAACTTTCTATCTAAATCTGCTGCTTCAATATGTGCTTTCTCCAATGCAGAATGAAGCCGCTGACATTCCTGAACAGAAGCCAGCATCTTTTGACGCATTTCTTCTTGATTGATGGCAAAGCGAAGAAATTCTGTAAAACAATTGTACACATTCAATACCACGAATGAATTTTAATCATGCAAACCAAAATAACAGAAAGGACCGAAACATAAAATAGATTGGAGAAGAGATTATATTTGAAAAAATGATCAAGAATATATAGTTTAAAACAAATTAAAAACCTTCTTCGCAGGAGCCGCAGACAAGAACGTTTGTACATCGTGTAAGTTCATCGTAACTTGCCACCATCGAGAGCGCCCATGGTTGATCAGTCATTTTGCAATAATTACTCATATGAAAATAACATTCATCCACGAAATCAACGAAATAAGTAAATTAACTGCGGCCGGACCGACTTGGCGGCAACCGTTAGATGAAAAATTCTTCAGTTCAACGTACAAACAGGTGTACTCGACTTCTGAATATCTTATTCCAATTACTCCATTAGAAGTATGTGACACTTTATTCCTTATGCCACAACTTGCGTGTACCGAACAGCGCAAATTAAAACGATGTTTCTCACTACAATATATTCGTTAACTGTCGTTGACATTACGCCGTTATACACACTGCAGGACGCTACAGTTACACTAACCGCCCCTCGTGTGATTCAAATTCCACCAATGAGGAACGCCCAAATTATTTACATTCAAACCTTACACGATAGATGGCAGTGGCGTATTTCAGCAATGTAAGTAACTAAATGCAGAGGTGGAAGGAAAATCCCATGCAATAATCCCTGGCTATAATGTTTACGCCTAAAATAGTGGTTGTAAAACCTAAAAATGAATAAGAACCTATAGTTTGATCAATTTCACTTCTGCTGTTTTTGATTGGTAGAATTTTCTTACACCGGGCGTAAGGTTCAACCTCGTGCGAATACAACTTTATACCACATATTTGAATGACTGTTGAAAAATGTACAAAGCTTTATCTTACAGTCGGTGCGAGAAATTATGGGTATGAATCACTGCATATGAAAGAGCTGAAAATAAAACTTTAAAAATTACTTTTCAAAAAATTCTCTTATTTTAGTATGTTTTACAAGGAGTTGACATACATATGATAAATTCGTTGATATAGTAGAACAAAATATCAGTATTTTTTCGTTAGTGCAATACTGTATTTAAAGATTGTGCTATGTAATCTGTTATGTATACATTTTTTCGTTTATAATGTATAGTTATTAAAAAAACAAATTTTAAAAAAAAGGAGAAAGGCAAGGACACGCGGTGTTCCCAAGCGGTCACCCATCCAAGTACTGATCGCGCCCAATGATGCTTAACTTTGGTGATCGAACGAGAATCAGTGCATTCAACATGGTATGGACCTTGCCTGAGTATTCCGTTAGATTTTAACTTCATATTTCTACAAACCTTTATAAATAAAAAAATGTTTAAACTATTATGTTAGTTAAAATTAAAGATTAACATTTGCTATGAAAATCTGTCGTTCAGCATGATGTATGTAGTACGTCTTTTTACGAAATTTCAATAGTATTGACCGTGCACTTACAGAAATATATAGAATTAATATCAGCGTTATGTAAAATTAAATAATTATGAATCTCATTACTTTCTCCATAGTTCAATATTTATGTATATGTCAACAAAATAGATAATGCAACTTTTAGCATTTAGGAATAAAAAATATTAATGTATTCTGACATCAATATTTTATTCCTTGTATTAAAAGTACGAGAGTGAAGGAAATATTGGTGGAAATTAAAAGAATTAGATAAATTTTCAAATCAAATGCGTATTCCCACGTATAGACAATATTGCGGTCCTGAAAAGGACCATTTTGTTTGATTTCGTCGATCTACGCTTTCTTCTCAGTCTTTTTGGGTAACAGAACTGCCTGGATATTCGGCAGCACGCCACCTTGAGCGATGGTAACACCAGAGAGCAGTTTATTCAATTCCTCGTCATTGCGGATCGCCAATTGCAAATGACGTGGAATGATTCTGGTCTTCTTGTTGTCACGAGCAGCGTTTCCCGCCAGTTCTAAAACTTCAGCAGCCAAATATTCCATCACGGCAGCCAAGTAAACTGGAGCACCAGCTCCGACGCGTTCAGCATAATTGCCTTTGCGAAGGAGTCGATGAATACGACCAACAGGAAATTGCAATCCAGCTCTATTAGAACGAGACTTTGCCTTTCCCTTTACTTTTCCACCTTTGCCACGACCAGACATTATCACTTCGTACTTATATTTCTCGAACGTACAGAGGATCTTACTTCTTCGAAGAAGAATTCAAATATAAATTTTCGGTGAAGGCTCTTGTGCTTATATAGTAAGCCTGGGAGACCTAGGTGCGCCAATCAGGTTGCGCTGTTTCACTGAGTTCCAAGCGCCAGCTCCTGATTGGCCGGCTCAAGCTCTCCTCTCTGCTATATAAACGGTGCGCCGGCAGTCGACCATCATATTCAACGAACCTCTTGTACGGATAGTGTCTCGCCTCTGAAGTTCACATTGTACCTTGAAGCATCATGCCGCCAAAGGCTAGTGGAAAAGCTGTGAAAAAGGCTGGAAAGGCCCAGAAGAATATTAGTAAGACTGACAAAAAGAAGAAGCGTAAGAGGAAGGAAAGTTACGCTATTTACATCTACAAAGTATTGAAGCAAGTACATCCTGATACTGGAATTTCGAGCAAAGCCATGAGTATAATGAACAGCTTTGTCAACGACATCTTTGAACGCATTGCTGCTGAGGCTTCTCGATTGGCGCACTACAACAAACGATCGACTATTACGTCTCGGGAAGTACAGACTGCTGTCAGGCTATTGCTACCTGGTGAATTAGCCAAGCATGCTGTCAGTGAGGGAACCAAGGCAGTCACCAAATATACCAGTTCCAAGTGAAGATTCAATCTACATCTACCCAGATTATACAAAAACGGTCCTTTTCAGGGCCATCAAATATTTTTACGTTAGATTCAATACTCATGGTCATCCTCTGGCATGAATTAAGTCCAAAAAAAACATATTTTTTTAGTTGAATATGTAGTAACATACAATTATACTTTGTTCCTTATACAGGGTGAACTCACCGACTTCGAATCAGGGAGCTCTCGGTATGTACTAGATGCCCTATTTTCTAATTAAATTACTTCTATAAACAATGGTATAGGTCATATGGTATTATAAACATGTCAGGGTACTGATCCGCATGACCGTTTTCTATTCGAATAGTTCAATCAATTCTCTGCCAACAATTGACTGTAACTTATCAATGACTCGCTTACATAGTCATTCCAGTTGTATCAATCTCACCTTAAGGCTGTTCTGGATATACAATCCCCATTAAAAGTGATGGAAATTTGAAAAAAAAAAAAAGCAATTTATGTTCTTAATGTACAATTAGTTACTCCAGAAGGTATATTTACAATAAAGTACGTCAAAATGGCACAATTTTAACACCCGAATAAAGTATAAAATGAATAAAATTACTGTATAAAAATATTAATACAATCATTTAAAACATTTTATATAAATAGTTAAAAATTCTGAAACTATTCTTTATTTACTTTTTTCTCAATTAAACGTGATAATGTAACTGCAATTCGTGAAACTCCATAATAAGACATGTTAACTTCAAATGGTAATAACTTTTAAACAAGCTTGCAAATCTTTTCAAATATTGCTAGGTAAGTTTATTATGATAATAACTACTTATTTCCAAAGTTTCAAGCACCTGTCACTATTTTGAACAATAGCCAGTACAATCTTAACCGAAAGATGTGGGTAATTTAATTAGATAATAACGCGTCTAATACGAAGGCTCCTACCAGATTCGGATTCTACGATAACTAAGCGTATAATAAGTGCCAATTATTATTAGAAAAATTAAGTAATTAATCATAAAGTACAGCCTGAAAAGTTTGATTCTAAATAAATATCAATAAAAAATATGAGTTATCATTACTTTTCAATATTAATTATGTACATTTGAGTAATTTCTAACAATTATTCATTTCGGAGCACAAAATATTGCATAGTTCGAAGTCGGAAAAGATGCATAGAGTTGATCAGCAAATGTTTCAGTGAACAACAGAACTAGATTTTCGTAACCCCTAACACAATAACAATGATAGTGAGTTAATGATAAAAATTGTAATACTGAATTAACCAGAGTATTAGCTTATCTAGTTTCCATACCAATGTAATATTTTAATGAAAAGAAATAAGTTACAGATAAATAATATCATGTATATGGAATTTGCTTAGAAACAATCTGGCAAAACTCTACGCATCAACAGACATCTTATGTATATATAAATATTTCAAACCTCTGAGAATAAAGCTCAAAGTATATAATATATACTTATTATATTTTTGTCAAACTGTTCTTAAACTTTGATTGTAAATTATCTGATAAACTAATAAGCATCGTAACATGATACAGAATTGAGGAAGAACATTTAGTGTGAATAGTCAATAGGTCTCTCTCCATGGTCCGTGCTCTGCCATGACCATAAACGCGCGACAGCGCAATTTCGAATAAAATCTTTATTGTTACAAGTTAAACTGGTTTTTAACGAAGTAGGTAATAACGACTAATGAGTGAACAAGTTCAAGTTGTTTCCACTGTTGCGATGGCGTCAGCAACAAGCAAATCGAATACCGGCAAAGCAAAATCAACAGTCTCAAAATCAAGTGTTGTTGCTAAACCGACGCATCCACGAACTTCAGAAATGGTGAACGCAGCCATTTCTGATCTTAAGGAACGTGGTGGTTCGTCTATCCACGCGATCAAGAAATATATTGCAACGACGTATAAATTGGATTCAGAGAAGCACGCACTGTTTATCAGGAAATATCTAAAAGCTGCTGTGGATTCTGGAGCTCTTATACGGACAAGAGGAAAAGGAGCATCAGGATCGTTTAAGCTATCGTCAGTCAAATTGGAGACAAAGAAACCCGAAGTTAAAATAATTCCAAAAAAAGTACCGTCTCCGAAAAAAGTGACAGTCGCGAAAAAATCGGCTGCGCGAAAACCCGTTCCCGCGAAGAAGGCTGATACGCAGAAAAAAGTCATCGCGAAGAAAACTGTGAGGAAAGCTGTCTCGAGGAAGGCGGTTATTACCAGTGTTACCCCCAAGAAAGGAAAGAAAATGTCTGAAGCTAAGAACAGGAAAGCTAAGTCATCGCCAAAAGCTAAAAAATCTGATAAAGCATCTGTGGGAATGCCTAAAGTTCCGAAACCTAAGAGAGTCGCTTCTGCATCTAAGAATGTGAGGGCTGCTGCGAAAAAGTAACTTTATACGCAGACTGTATTGCGTAGCTGTTGCCAACATAAAGGGCCCTTTTCAGGGCCACCAAATTACTCGTACGAAAGAACAAACATGGTTTTCATATTTCAGTGAACCTTTGAGGAATAGATATTGCTTATAAAAGTAAACTATCTTTACTTAAAAGATAAGTAAAATATAGTTATTACTTTCACGAACTCCAAGGATCTTTCCTTAAATTTATTCTACGAAGGAATTTCTATAAAAATTTTTTTATAAACAAAGAGTTTATCTCTGCATATGCATTTGACGTAACTTTCATTTTGCATATATGACTTTGGATAAACGAAAACTCAGGAGTTAAATTCTTGGTTTCGAAAAGTGGAAAGTTTCTATATGAAAGTATTATTCTGCGTATAAATAAATTTTTGGTCCTGAAAAGGACCGATTTTTTTTTCAGCTGTCAAGATCGTTAATATTTATGCACGTTCTCCGCGAATACGACGAGCCAATTGAATATCTTTCGGCATGATCGTTACGCGTTTAGCGTGAATGGCGCATAAGTTAGTATCTTCAAATAGACCAACGAGATATGCTTCGCTAGCTTCCTGGAGTGCCATAACGGCTGAGCTCTGGAAGCGCAGATCCGTCTTAAAGTCTTGAGCAATCTCGCGAACCAATCGCTGGAACGGAAGTTTGCGAATCAATAATTCGGTACTCTTTTGGTAACGACGAATCTCTCGCAGGGCGACAGTTCCAGGTCTGTAACGGTGAGGCTTCTTCACGCCTCCAGTTGCAGGCGCACTCTTACGAGCAGCCTTTGTCGCCAGTTGTTTTCGAGGAGCTTTTCCTCCGGTAGATTTGCGGGCAGTTTGCTTCGTACGAGCCATCTTCAATGCAACGTGAATAAGAATCGAAGTTGACACAACAAAATTCAAACGTAGAATGAGCAGCACGCACAGTTACGCTCTTATAAGCTATGCCAGCTGCAGAGCTGAGCGCTCATTGGCTATTGAGGAAGTGGTGGGGATATGGTTCTGAGCGTCAATAAATAACGGTTCGACGAACGCTGTTTCATCAGTTTCACTGAGAATCTCGTTCAGTTTACTTCTAACAAAGTCAAAGTTGTCAATATGACTGGTCGTGGAAAGGGTGGAAAGGGATTGGGAAAAGGAGGAGCGAAGCGTCATAGAAAAGTTCTTCGTGATAATATTCAAGGTATTACGAAGCCTGCTATCCGTCGCTTGGCTCGCAGAGGCGGCGTCAAGCGTATCTCCGGTCTCATTTATGAAGAAACTCGTGGCGTCCTGAAGGTCTTCCTTGAAAACGTCATCCGTGATGCAGTAACCTATACTGAGCACGCAAAGAGGAAGACTGTTACAGCCATGGACGTAGTCTATGCTCTCAAACGCCAAGGACGTACCTTGTACGGATTTGGTGGTTAATTCTCATCGACCTCGACTACGCCTCATCAGAAAAAATGGCCCTTTTCAGGGCCGCAATTTACTTACAACGTAAATGGAGCACATTCGATTCCTAAAATTTTCATTTCCCCCTTAACATGATTTAGCGTATTATATATAACATTTATTCATATGAATAGTTCATTCTTGCTTAGTATCCGTTGAAATAAATATACATGGTCAATGTTAGAACGTCATAAAGAAAAAGAAAAGTTTATAATTATTTTTATATGGAAATGTTAGAATTCTATGTATTACTATCAAGAATAACCATAGAGAGTGTCAATATTTTTTCTGCTCAAATGATCTTATTTAAATAAGGAAAAGTACCACCGTGTTCAGATTATACACGAAGCGTCGGTTCTTAATTGCAAGCCGTATATTTCACGTGTCGGCCATATTGTTGGTAGTTAAGAACCCAGTTCACGAGTTTTATGCGAGATGGCGCCACATACACAATTCTAAAGCATCAGAAAATATACCTAGGAAAGATGGTAAAGCTTACTCTTATGGAAACAAAAAAATAATTTTAATTTATCTTATTTTCAGCCCATGTGTTCCAATATACTTTATCCATGATTAACGGAAGTACGAGAAACGAGAACATCATGTCTCTAAGGCTGTAATTTTTTAAAGATAAGAAACAGAGCTTATTAAAAAAAATTCAATATATCAAAGAAGAAATATTGAATGGCAAAAAAAATATTAAACTCTTGAATAACGCATTTCGATTAAAATCATCTATTAATCAGATAATAATAATCCCCTTTTTGTTGTGTTTTCATGTAAATACTTGGATTGGAACATCGTTTAATAAAAGTTCTACGAGACTCTCTATCGCAATATCGATGGGAAACCTTGAATGAATAAAAAGTTACGCGAAGCTTGGTCTGGCTTGTTTATCCGATAACCATGCACTTTATATTGGACGCACTCGTTCCAACGTTTTCTCGACTGTTTTTTTTCCACCTTTCCGATCTTTATTTCCCTCATTCGTTTTTTCCCCCATTACTTCTGAACATCGAGGAAATGGAGCTCGATAATTCTTGGTTATCGAAGTTTCCAGTAATCCATTTTTAAAAACGCAGCTGTTAATACGCAAAACTTTATTACGGCAAACGTTGGTGAATTTCACGTCCCTTGAACACAGTCTAGCGAAAAGGAAATATCCGGCACAGTTAATTAAGGCGGATTCTCATATTGCGAATTTATTAACATTCGTGGGGGACTCTTGCGCAAACTGAAAATGTCAGGAGCGTTGCTCATTTTCATCACGAATTTAGTGTCAGTTACACTCCTGTTTCAGTTTTCTGCTTCAGCACCGTCTTTCTTCCTTTTTCTGGTCTTTCATGCTCCGAAAACGTATTTCCAACGAGGAGACACAGTGCACGCTCGAGCCATTACGCAATGTCTGTCTACCAGCTGTGCCGTAAGGCCTATGGAAATCTTGTATCTAATTACCTTCTCGGGACTCGTAATTGACCTTCCGCCAACCCTCTGGCCGATAACTGATAGGCACAGTTCCGATAATCCTTTGGCCACAATTACATTAAGGACGATGGCTCTGGCCAATTCGACAGGCAATTCCCTAAAATCAAATTAAACGGAACCCAACTGAACTTTCCAACGTTCCGATATTCACGTAGCGTTCACGATTACAAATTCCACTCCTGGAATTGATTACTACGTAGCGTTCGAAGAGTTCGAAATATTTTAGGAAAGGAATCGAAGGCATAAGACAATTTTTTCAAAAACTAACTAAAAAAAAATTCGCAAAATCAAAATCCTACCCTATTGTAAGAACTGGAAAATGTATTTAAAAAGTTCGCCTCACTACCCAATACCAAGAAGAGGATGTAAAACCGGAAGAAAAGAAAAAGGATGAAAAACAAAGACAAAGTCCAGACATACGAAAGACCAGAAGTCAGAATAAAACGTGCCGTTTCGTGTCGCACGATTCAAGACGCAATTCCCGCTGGAAGTTCCATGAGGATTCCTTGCGTCTTACGAAGATACTTACTGAGTCAACTAAAATAATGTCAACCTCGAGGAAGTAATATCCTGTATTCGTTCTCACAGAAGTTCCACGAGGTTCCGCGAAAATTCTTCCCGGGCGTTCACAAGGAGACTGTGCACTGCGGAGATGACATAGAACAAAGAGAAGCAAAAACAAAGAAAGATAATAATAAAATCAAGAAACTTTCGGGGACCCAAGTATACAGCCGCTTATAACGGATCCTACAGGAATTTCTCCATTAATCTTTCACTGCTTCTTTATCCTTTTTCTTTTTTCACCAGAAAATTCGACGATTTTCACCAGGCCCGACTTGGCGTACCAACCTTATAAATATGAAAGGCCGTGCCCGTCTAGCGTAGAAATTCGGGCTGAACGCTACCCCATTCTCCCCACCATCCATCCTGGAAGCTTCCAATCTCTAAGCACAGAGAAACCCGTAAGCCAGAGAGCTCGTCGGAATTGCGTAGTCAGTTTTTTTTTTTCCCCAGTTACATGAATATTGAATGACTCGTTCTCGTTGAGTTTGAAAAAAAAAAGAAATTTCAGAATTTCTTTTCACACGACTAGTGGTGGTAGGACTGAAGAAAAGTTACGTTTTCGAACAATACTCGACCATTACACTTAGCTCCATTGCTCGATCATTGAAATCTGATAAATTTCTCAAAAAAATCATTTCTGTGCGATACAAAGACACTCGAGCATCGGATAATTTACATGTTTGACAGTAGCACACGTTCGCTTGGTACTTGACTGTCACTGGCAATTCATAAAATTCACTGAATATTTAACCTATACCGACGGATATCAATTTCGCTAATGATTACACCACGCGGCATTTAAATACGTTCCGGAGAGAACAAAAACTTTTTTTTTCTACTCAAACCAATGACTTCTTCATACATACTTTTATTACTGTATTTATACTCGAGTAATATACATATTTAGAACTGGCTAAATTGTTATCCAGAGTGGGCGGCTCGCGATAACATATCCATAGAGCGATACTACCAATTACGCATGTAACTATGCTCGATCGTATATACGTGTATGTATATGTATATATATATATACATACACGAGCAGATAGATAAAGTGCAATATTGCGGATAGCATAGACTCGCGAATCGCCCACCGCAGCACGTATCCCGCTAACGATCCATAATCGCTCGACCAGTATCCTACCAAATTGGAAGGACAGCACGGAATACGGTAAATAAAATAAAAGATAACATACCCAGGCAATCGGACCGATCCAGATTCCACTTCCATCCGAATCTCGTTCCCTCGCTCTCCTCCAGCTTCTCTTTTCTCTCATCAACGTTCCATTTCTGCTTACTTCTCCAGTCGCTGCTGGAAACTAATGAAAAACGTTTTTTTTTAAAAAAAACAGGTAAAGGTTGCTTCAAATTTTTCAAAAAATTCTTTTTCGTGTTATATGAATATCATTAGACAGTAGAAACTGACTTGCGTAGTCAGCCATGTTAATCGAGAGACTGGGTCGAGTCTGGCGCCAAGTATAGGCAACCGGCGATACAGCGAAGGCGACGGAGCAAATCATGTAGCTAAGCGTCATTAATGGCGTCCAGCTTGTGGACGCCGTGCGTCCACAAATAATTCTGTTCAATCTCCTCTTACACGGCTTCGACAAGCTGGACAGCATTGATAACGCTTATCTGTATTCGAGATTAGATTTTCTTTTGAAATTTGTATATATTTTTATGTATTTGTAAAAAAAAAGATGCAAATAGATTAGAGTGCTTGGAACTTCTTTAATATAATCCCTTTGAGAACAAATTTGTTCTACCCCCCCCCCCCCCAAGATGCTTACGTGTAAAAAACTATGCCTAGCACAGGCGCGCTGCGAATTCCTCGAACAAAATGTATTGAAATTACGTGTACTGGACATACCTGTGTAATCTGTGCCGCGTGGTTCTGATTATGTAGCATGTACTATGTATGTATGTACATAAAGGTAAATCCTACTGGGGTGATTAGCCGTGATTTCACCTAATGGTTAGAAACCCAAATGTGCCATAGCATTGGAATGAAATTCCCTGAATGGTTCTTCTGAAATGCCGATGTATCGAGAATATAGTACTTTGTCATATTGTTGCATGTCTCAGTTGAGCAGTCGGTAGGTAAATTTTTGGTACCAAGAACTCGTATCGAATTAAAGATACCGAAAACCTGATAACCACGATAACTGTTTGACAATAAATTCAAAATGAGTGGTAGATACTTTGAAAAAAATTTGGAAACCCTGATGTGCCGTGCGGGTAGAATGTAGATGAAAGTTGTTGTTCCAGTTGCAGTTCAAATTTAGACTTTTGATGATTGGTTGGATGATTCGCGGAAAGAAGGAAAACGTTGAAGATAATAGAGGCAAGGTGCTTCAAAGTTGGAAAAAGAATGAAGAGGGTAGGAAAGAATCTTATGAGATGGGTCCCTCCTCTCCCGTTTCTGTGAGATACTTCTCCACGGAGGAGTTACGACACCTCCGAGGTCCAGCAGAGAACCGTGTTTTGGGGATTGAGAAAAAAAACCGAGTCCTGAGACTCCTGCGTCCAAGACCTGGAGAAAGAACCTCAGTAACGAAAGGAAGCTGGATTGATAAGGAATCACCTAAGTTTTATTAATTATTAAATGATAATTAAATCAAAATTAAGTACGAGAAGCAGTAGTAATGTAAGAGAGTAGCGAAGACGTTATAGAAAATTTAAAAAATACATTTAAAATGATGGGCTAGTACTAGATCATATAATAGGCAGATAGACAGTGACTTATGTACTCGAAATTAATAATATGGTTTCAATACCTTTTTTTTTTAGAATAATTTACAGCACTCCTGTACTTGGCATAGTTTTTACACGTATCTTTTGGGGGGGGGGGGGGGCCTGTCCTATCAAGGATGGGCTTTATTTTGTGTATATGTATGTATATGCCTGTATGGAGGATATGATAGAGCTGTATGATAATCCTATACAGAGAACTGAAGCCAGGTTAATCCTATGAATGCGCAGCAACGCTTCGATAACAGAATTACAGAATTACTGGATAGGATCCTTTAGCGGGGTTGCAGTTCGCTAGGCGCAGAAGTAATTGTTTTAAACGCTGTACTTAACTTACTGGAATTATGTATAGGGTTACGGCATAACTGTCGTTGGTTAGTGTGTGTAGCGTTTTCACTTAATGAATTTAACGTATCCTCGTTATATGTTGGAACCGTTGCGTTATTAATTTCTTTTTCTTTTAAATATTCTTATTTCATCTTGTTTGGTATTCAGTCGCACGGGAATATTTCTAACTGAAATCGTAGCTGATAGTTTTAAATCTGACCGACAGATGGCATATTCAAGTTCAAAGGATTTCCTACTGCTGCGCTGTAGTCAGTCTCGCTAAATATGTAGCTACAAATGGCTGTTATTCGTATACAGGAGTTTGTATACCTATATCGGGTTTTCGAAGAATTACCACAGTACGTACAGAAGTTATCTATGTCTTTCGTGTAGTTACGCCAGTTCATAAAGTTCGTTCGGCTTGTAACACTCGGCAAGTTCTGCGCTTCCATTGCAACTGCAGGAGCGTCGCTGCTATGCAGCGATATGATTCGATTTCGTGTAGCTAACAAAAGTTTGCCGAGAGGCAGTGCATTCCGGGCGAACCTCAAGGACTGAAGGATCTACACCAGTCTGATCGAAACTTTCGTGTATTGTGCATCAGTGTTGTACCGTTCGAGCTGCTTTCATTATTTATTTTTTTTTGGTCTGTGGTTCTTTTTAACTTTACATACTTTCTTTTTTCTGCCTTGTTACACCTGACGGATCCAACGTCGCTTGTCTTTGGGGAATCAAATTCGTTCTCTGCTTCCTGAATATTTATAACCTATATAGTCTACGCGCGATGCACGGCTCGGCGCAGTTTCCAATATATACCGACAGAGGGCAAGAGGAAAGGAGTCGGTAAGAAAGAAGAAAAAGAAGGAACTAACGAGTGAGACTTGAGCTCGCTCCGTTTTGCGATTATCGAACGACTCTTGAAATTTTATTAATCCGATAGGATTCTCTACGGCAGCCGAGCGAAATCTATTTCATGATTTAATTATCGCGCGCTTCCAGACCTCTTGGTCCGTGTCGATTGCACGTGCCACAGGGACGATGTGCCTATATAGAGGGAAATATGGAAACTGGAACATAAAAAAATAGAGTATCGTAGGGGCACGACTTATTTCATGAATTCTCATGACCGAGACTTTTCGCCGAATTAATTTTCATTGAATTATGGTGTAACTATATTTATATCGTGGTATTTAATTGACTGAAGTTTCAAAGGGGTCGGTACACCTGGACGAAGTAGAAGTACGACTTTAACTGGCGCGTTATATAAATGCAAATTGTTGCTATGTTCTTAATTGATTGTAAGGTAAGGTTCGGTTCGACGAGTTTAAAGGGAATTATATCCGAGAGATGAATTTCTATCGTAGGGCTCTAACAGTTACGCTCTCTTTAAACTATCGGTACCTCTGCCGAACTTTGTTTCTGCTTAAACGATTTTTTGGCAAATTTTTTAATTTTTTTCATGTTTGTCAAGAAACTTCACTCGTGAGCGCATCAGTCGTCGCGTCGTAGATGATGGAAAACATTGGCACAGAGGGTAGAATAAACATACGAATTTTCGTTTCACTCCAGGTGGCGACAGCATCGCGCGAGGGTTACAAAAACTTCTTACATTTGGCTGACAGAGAGACGACGTCGCGTAGCCAGAAAATGCCCTTGCGTGCCATTAGGGTGCGACCTCGACGTTTTAATTTCAAACCCCGTTGATGTGGGTAGGGTAGCTGTAGTTAGCTAGAAGGTAGTAGGTAGGCTCCGGTAAATGGGTAGGTATGTAGGCAGACATGTGTGTATTTACGCTCTCGATTATGGTACACACGGGACCATAACGCTCACGAAGTAAAATCTTTATGAAAATGTCGAGTAATTTTTTGTTATTTTTTTATCTCATGATCACATTTTTGCTCCCTTTAGTCGCCGCGACACCGTATAAAATTTCAGAGGTTAAATAAATATCCTCGCGCTCCAGAGTGTCGTAATGACGCAGGACATTAGTAAGAGTTTCGTCGAGACGTCATCAACGATATCGTAACTCAACAACAGGTTGCCTTGACTTTTGCAAGTTGTAAGAGAGACGTAGATTTACATGTATGCAAGGAAACCTTTATTTGCCTGCGAGAAAGCTTAGCCATCTATCGGATTCGTCAACTCAACTGTCAATCCTTGGTATTTCGACCTGCGTTTACGTAAAATTACAAGTTTTTAGTGCAATTTCATAACAGCATCGTTGGCAATTCTCCCTTGGGACGCGTGGCGTCGATGACATCACGCTCTTCGAACTTCGCGTCACTGTTATTAGGGCAAGCATCAGTAACGTAATTTCCAGCGCTCCAAAGGGCGCTACTGATAGTCGGAATTCTCGTTCGAATGCAAATTCAAACTCCACTGGGCTATTTCGGGAATTGCACAGGACGTGACTAACTCGTACACTTCACATATGTTGATGCATGTATGCACCACATGTAACTGCATACCGTTGGTTCTGGACTCATTACTCCTTCCGTCATCTATATTACATCCCATTAGAGATACGAATATATCTATTTGCATTTCGATATGCTGTATCTACATTAACAAAAACCTTTAATCGATTATCACGAAGCGATTAGACAGCGTTAATTCATTAAACGGGCAGTTATCAATTTTAATTATAAATATTACAGAAAACTAAAAGACTCGTTTTCCACTGATATTACACAAGCATGCAGATGTCTCTGAGAACAGTTTAAGCCCCCTAATAAAAGTGTCCTCGCATATATACATATATATAATCACTAGGAAATTAGGATAACGTGATAAGCGCGGTTTGGCATGATTAAGCTACGGACTAAAACCCTTCCTGGGCTCTGGCGGAAGTTGTTGGATCCTGGTGCTGAAAGCTGTGATGTGGTCTTTCGAGGTAGAATGTGGGGGTACAGGAGCACGGATGGCATCTGCCAGAAGCCGTTCCGTAATCAAAGCTTCCACCACGGTATTGACGGCTTTCAAAGTGGGTCCCAGCCACCGCCTAGAGAGAAGAGAAGCTTCGACCTGACCAAAGTCGGGGCTTCGTGGAAGCTTCGCATAACTTAATCTTGGCCAGCCGTCCTTGAATTTGTCCCAGGCTCCGCGAAGCTCTCACGTTGAAGAATAAAGAAGGCACCGTGTATAGCAGACAAGCAGCGCCATCTCCCGGAAGCTTTCAAGCTCCGACGACAGCGTATAAGGAACGTTGGCTGATTCGGTTCGACGCGTATCCATCGTGGCGAAGTGCGACGTCACTGGAATAGGAAACGCATTAGATATATATATATATGTACATATATAGTCCGTGTTTCTAATTACAGGCACATCACTAATTATTTCTGTATCTCGTATTTAGCTGATGCCAGATAGTTAATTGCTGTTGGGTTTCAAGCCTCGATCGAACGAGTCACGGAGAAAGGAGGCGTATTAGATTTACGCGGGAAATTTGAAAATTCAAATATCAATATGTCGTATCGACATTGTTAATCGTTATGAGAGACAAATAAAAAAGTTCATATATTTTGTTATTTCGATGTAAAGTATGAAACGAAAAGAAAATATAATAAAATGAAAGTCCCTCGAGGGTATTTACGGGTTTCAAAGAAAACTCAGGATGTACGACTGTGTACGGAGTTTAATCCTAAATTCAACCTGACTATACCTACCTCTCCCGGATGTACCGTGTATTTGGATTATCAAAAGCTGCATCCCATGTATCTCAGGTAGAAAGTGTACAGGAGTATCGACATATTGGGAAGGATAGGGGAGACCAACTAAGAATAAGAAAAATTGCCAAAGTAAATTCGCGAGGGAAATTCATGATATCGAGACTGGCATGCGAGGGCGCCGTAAGGTTCGGTATTACGTAACGCCCCGGTTTATCCAGCTAGCTATAGCGTCTACTCCGATCCTTATTTATTCATATGCTTGAAAATTACGCCTCTGCCGCACTAGGCGAACACTCTCGTATCTCAGATTGTCACAGTTTCGCTGTACTATACTTGACTTAATATACTTCCTGCACGGTCTGTACACCGAAAGGTAGCTAAAGGCGTTGGTAACTGGCAACTTCTATTTAGCCTAACCTGATCTATCCCAATCTTTATTTTTGTCCTAACCTAACCTAACCTGACTCAAATTTTCGCGAGACGCGCAACGTCGACGGCTATAATGCGGTTAGATACCTTGTGCTGGATCGTGATGGATCTTATCTTCACTTGAGAAACGTAATTATGTTTCTCACCGGTGCGCGAGTATAAACAATTTTGTAATTTACTGATATACACTGTGACGATTTTCTCCCTTTTCTCTTTTACGCTTTGACTACGTGTATAAACACAGTCAGAGATACGATAAAATATACGTATTTTTTAATAATATTTTTTAATATTTTTTTTTTCGCTCGCCACGTGTTCAGTTAATTGGTAGGAGAGCGAACGGTCGATGATTTGTCTTGATTAGCTGATGTTTTCAAAGAAAATAGCTTTATTTAGGTATAGGCACGAGGATATATAAGAAATTAATGGAAACTGGCAGTGCGCTCTTGTTTCTTTGTCGATTCCGTAACGGAAATAAGTGCGCGTGTTGGTATCCCTGGCTATATAGGAAAGCTCGTAAATATGTCCCGTAAAAAGAGCTTAGTTCGTGAGAAGCACTGTAGGTTAAGATGAAAATAAAATAGAGCTTGCTATTGGATTTTTTTTTTAAACTTTTAATATGTACACGTAAACAAAGTTAATTTTAGCCGGTGATAATTTAAGTATTGTAATTCGACTTTCTTTTGTTTTTTACGTCCTTCGTCGAGATTTTAAATATTTTATCGAACGAGCAAACTTTTTAATTCGCGCGATTGGTATTTTGCAAGCAAAGGGGTAATGAGAACGATACATTGCGTACGATAGATTTTAGCTTTCCGTAATATTCGATGAATTTAATCAGCCGCGTTTAATTAGTTCGCTAGTCGATTATTCCTTTTATCAGCTTCGAATTTGTACACCCGGTACATCGGTAAATACGGTTTTACTTCTCCGTCGCTGTCTCCTTCGTCCCCGGTCGGATCATCCGCATCGGGCTTCGAGGATCGATATACACGACTCCTCTCGTAAGTCAAACCACCTGAGAAAGTAATCGTAATTAATGACTTCCGGTATAACGACTGGTTAAAATTAATTTAAAAACTCACCCGACATCCGATTATCGTCCTTAGCATCAAACTTCGCAATTTGACGTCGATCGGAGTTGATCGTTGAATTTTCAAAATCCTTACTACCAGCTGCCATCGGTTCCTCGGATTCTATTGGATTCTGATAATGATCCAATGGCACAGTACCGATTATTACGTCAGTTCGAAATTTCAGATTCTTTTGTAACAGCCTGTAGTACCATTCATTGATATCGACACAGGCCTCTACTTTGAGCGTGTAACGGACATCAATGATATTGCAGTGGATCATCCCTGTAGGTGATACGGCAGGAACGTCTATTGGAATTTCATAAGTCTCAATTCCAGGATCAATCGGCTGTATTATCTCAACGATTATCTCCTTATGCTTGCGAGTCTTCTCAGTCGAGTGATAACTGACAACCTAACGATCATCATCAATAGTTAATGTCCTTTATAATAATTCACACGCCATATTGAATTTTGGGTATAAATCGTACAAACAATTTTTTTATTATACCTTTTTCAAAACTGTCCGTATCTTCTTGACTCCCACCTGGGACATGTTTTTTACTGCTACGTTCACCGGGATAACTTGACCAGGAACGTAACCACGTACAGGAAGTGATACCGAGATGTTCAAAGGTTCGGTCTGACCCATAAATGTCTTTGAGCAGGTTTCTTGAAGTGGCAACTGAAATGGACAAAGAAATGGATGTAAATGCATTACACTGATATGGATTCGGCACTTACCGGAGCCACTGGGTCGCGATTCAGATTCAATATCGATGCGACTGTAAACGGTAGGATATTCGTTGACAATTTGCGAATGGTTGTTACTTCCAATATGGCACGGACGGAATAACGAACTCGTCCATATCGACCCTCAAAGCTGCATGGTATGTCTTCGGGTAGTGTAAATTGAAAATTGTACGTCCCGGAAGTGACGTTAACTTTGTTGGATCCGTCTGCGTTGAAAATACATGAATAACTGTATATCGCGTGTTAAGAAATATATAAACGGTATATCGATATCATATTTGGACACGTGTAACAAGACTCACCTCCTACGAGATAAGTTTCTTCGTGAAAATAATTTTCCTCCGCTCTGAACTTCCGGCGTATACCAGCCGACCGATCCGTAAAGTACACCTGAGACTCACCCTTGTACTTCAGTCTGAGACCTGATTTCAAGGAGAAGATTCTCATTAGGGATGATTCTAGTAATGAGGCTGTCGCTTAATTTGCGAACACACGGTAGATGTGGTTGGGGTCGATATTACGTTTGGCACGTGTTGGATTCGGCTCGACCGAGTACTATTTTTTTTATTTTTTTTTTATTCGCCACCCTCGTTCTTACTATCGTAAACAAAATTACGGATGGCAAACAGCAATTAACGTGAATTCGATTCGAGCGCTTTTGCAGCTGCAGAGATAGACGACTATTCGAGTATCTTTAAAATCAATATATTTGTTCGTGAATTTGCAAAAAAAAAATTTTATGCACTTTCCTGATACTTCGCGCTCAAGATTCGGTATACGGGGTGGTGGCGAAGTAGCGATTTAGACTTGGGGTATACACGGAGGGTTTGAAAATTTGCTTGCGACCCAAGAGCGACTTGGTTTGGTTGTTTCTGTTCCTGGAGCAGAGGAACCAGGTCGTGGCTAACCTGTGGCGTCGATCGGAGACTTCAGTGTCAGGTAGACTTTTCCGGTGACTCGTTGTCCGCCATAGTAAACCGCTTGCGGATCGTCCAATAAAATATCAAGACGTTGGACCCCTATACTGGAGAAGAATTAGAGCGAAAAGAAAGTGTTATTTAAAAATTCAAAATTTTGTAAAT
Source organism: Calameuta pygmaea (assembly GCA_031762395.1). Lineage (NCBI taxonomy): Eukaryota > Metazoa > Arthropoda > Insecta > Hymenoptera > Cephidae > Calameuta > Calameuta pygmaea. The sequence continues at coordinate 1,496,504 of JASANN010000004.1, read as the reverse complement.
TTATATGAGAAATTTTTTTGTTCTAAATACCTTTCCGAAATTTCTGAATCCGTCGTGGGGATATATTTCCCGTCCGATTTCGTATCCTTTCCTTGTTCCATTATTCTTAAAGGATCACTGATTTCGAAAATTTCGTTTGCAACCACTGATAATCACACTGTCAAATTGGCACGAGGATTGGCAGGATCGGCGCTACGTGGTTGGCTGCAATTCGCAGATGTCGCGTTACACAAATAGTATATACCGTTTATATTGCATGCAAGTGGTGTACCGCAGTGATTATTGGCGTTTCGGGATTGTCTGACTGGTTTACGTGAGCGGAACGTAGCGGACAGTTTGTTGTCAAGATTCCAAAAATTTGGACGAACAAAAGTTGGCGAATACGCATGCGTCGGTACGTTCGCCAATATCGCGGCGACGTTCTGTCGCCTCGCGGATAACAACCCGCCGCATGACGTCAGATTCAGCCCTTATAAATTAAATTGATCAAGAAAATTAACTCTTTTTTCACGATGCACACCACTTGGATTATTCATGTCGAATTCCCTGAGAAAAAACAAAATTGAAAATTGAAAAAAAAATTCAAAATTTTTTCAGCCCATCCATATATCTAACGACCATTGCCCACACTGTATCTATAAGTAAGTAGTTACGCTCGTCTGTAATCAGACTTCGTACCGGGTTAAAATTTCTTTACCGATACTTTTTCTACTCGCATTTTCACTTACGTCACAATCCAAGCTTTCGTTACGTCACGATCTTATCGCAGTTTTCCCTTGTCTTGTTGAACAAACACCCAGAAGTAACGACAGGGTATTTTGCGTTTGCAACTTTTTCTACTTTCTTTTTTTACCCGTCGTAGATACGTAATACGCGGTACGACGCTGGCACGTTCGAGAGATCGGGTAATCTCGCATGGCGTTTTGCGTCATAAGGCGAGCAAAGTGCCACCGTAAATCGAGCGTTGTCGCGCGTTATCCGTTACCCACGAGACGAGAGGGACAGAAGGACATAGATAATATCGACACGTTGTATTTTCATATTAGCTACAGAATGAGAGGAGGGAGGGAGGGAGTTCGAAAACAAAATTTTATTAAAAAATAACACGTTGCCAGCATGAATTTAATTGACAATTATTATTTTGCGAAAAATTTTTGACTCTTTTTTTTTTCATAAGACTCCGTATCGTATATATGAAGGTTTCATTGAGTTTCGAGCTAATGCGAAAAGTTCGTAAATGGATATATGTGACTAGATTTACATATTACGGGTTACGAATGACGTACATATGTGGAATTCAGCAAGTAGTGATGGACTCGATCAGGCAGTATTCATCCACTGTGTTTACGTATATAATAATTTTAGTTTAGTCATTATTTCTATAATTTCCACAGTTCATGCGAAAAGTTTGCACACGAATGAAATTATCTATGTTAGGTAATGCTTTATGTATTTACATATGTGGAAGGTCCGAATTAGGGTTGACGTACTAAATTCGGGCGGATTGCGTGTATATGTATATGGCTGTAGGATGCTAAGCAGATACAGCTAAAAATTAATTACGCTTCTAGTAGCCAGAGGTAATTGCACTAATCCAGCTAATTTCTGTTAGAATGAATACAGCATTGGCTTTTGGACATATAACAGGCATATAAATGATACAGTAATTCGTTGTAGATTAATGAATAATTTATGTAGAAAGTGAGCATTTTTTTTTTTATATAAAATACATAAAAAATTTTTGATGTGGCCGGTAAGGATTTTGAATCGAAAAAATTGTTTAGTATACATATATGTATGATTTACCATGAATTTCTGGCGTTGCCTGGATATTAATTATCAGCCGATAAGACTCTTGAACGTATCCGCTGATAAGACGAGTCTCCTGCTGGCGTGCACAAATATAATTGGGTATTATTAATTAAGACAGGATCAGGGGTGCCAACTAATTGCCGACCGCAAGAGGTTAGGAACCCCAGCACATTATATTCAGACATAGCTACGAAAGCGCTACTGGTATAGATACGGTTCGATCGAACAAAGTTCCTTGATCAGGATGAAATCTTTGATAAGGCGGATAATGCGATAAGAGAGATAAGGAACCTTAAGTCTCGAGGATGCGCTGCCATTCAGAAGGGTTAAGAAATGAATGTAATATGCGTAACTGCAATAGGTAAATTCCCCTGAAATTCTAAAATGGTCTTAAGCTCGTTCATCGAGATGTAACGGATGGGATTTGAAATTCGTGGAAAATACTTTTTGATATCAAAGGCTTAATTAACCTTGATAACGTATTCCGTTTGTGTAAAAAAAAATCTAGCCGAATAAAAAAAAAGGTATGGATGATAAAAACATAAGGCGACTAAAATCCAAATAAATAATTCGACGACATCCTGAGTCACTCTTGACGTAGATCCTTAAGGGTCCTTTTCACAGAAAATTTTCCTAACACAGGTTAATTTTGTGTGGGAGACTCTTAATACTATACGGTATAAATAATCTGGTGTTACACGACAAACAGTGATAAGTGACGAAAGCTCATCTACTTTCTGTCTAGTATTGTGAAATAGTATATGTATACATATACACTACCATACTAGATAGGGTATTACATCGTGTAAAATGTTCGTGAATAAAATTTTTTTATTTTACGGTGGGTCATCATCTTACCGGCTATAAGGTTTAAGAGTCCCCTGTATATATTACCACCTAGTGATATTATAGTATCGTGTATACGTGGTTCTTAAGATATGAGAATTTCTATCGTATAACGCGATTCTATTTCTCTCTTGTTCTCTCTTTATACGTTCTTACACCGCTTGTTTACTTATTTATTTATTTACTTTACTCACGGTACACGTAACATTTCTCGGGATGCAGAAGCAAGTGCACTCGGGGACGCGGCTGATTTATTACTGCACCCCAAGAGGTCCTCCGAGCCTGGGTGGATGTGGGGGCTGGCTGCTACAACGAAAACAACAAATACCCGGCAAGTAATAATAGTTTCTTGTAGTTCCGCGACAGTGGACACTGGGGAAAAGGTAATCCCAACGTTCCCATAAATTTCAATGGTAACGATTATCATGGTTCTTATTACTTTTATCCAGGACGACGAAGTGAGGAGAATAACAAAACAAAAAAACACCGTATCCCAAAGCAGAAAGGTTGTGAAATATATTTTTGGTATACAAACGTACAATTAATAAATTTTCAGAAATGGCCTTGTTTTATATATACGGCCTGGCAAGTGCGAACTAACATATACGTATGGCAAATTTTGGAATTTCCTATTAAAAATCGTAACAGTTGAAAAACACATTTCTTACGTAAATTTTATATAGCCCAATAGAAAATTGTACTATTTGAAATTTCCTACTTCGTCTTTGGCAATGTTGTACCGCATAAGGCTAATGGGGTTTTTATTGATCGATTATCGATTTAAAAAAAAAATTCATTTATATACATATAGGCATATACGCGTATACGTGTATATGATGATATATCGATAATACCTATTTGTAGAATCGCTATTGCGTACACGCGTTATACGTAGTCACGTGCGTAATCGCCGGATCGAATCCACTGCGAAACTGGAGGGTTCGCAATTTATGGATAGGTCGAGTTATTTGCGACCTCGGTATTCGCAAATCAGTTGGCGATGCTGTCAGCGTCCTTGCCCCTCCGACCTCAGGCAAACAGCATCGGCGTGGAGACGTAATTTTTATTTCGTCGCGACTCTGAAAAAATCTGCTCGTTCGATAATCAATTGATTTATCATCGATCACCTCAATTTGATCGGTATGAGTTTCGAGAGACCGAACAGAAAAATATCGATGTACGCGAAGAATCGATTAGCACGTGCGGAACGGTAAGTTCGTATATCATCGATAAGGTAGATTGCGACCGGAAGTCGAGTAGGGAGCAAGAAACGAAGGAATCCACCCTAGACTGATGTTTTCTTCAATGAGATTCCATGTCCCCACCTTTTCCAAATTCGCAATAAATTATCCGGATAATCGCAATTTTCTATCGGTCCGATGAAGATGCTTCGGATGATCTCGCCGAAAATCCGGAAACCAGTAGACACAATGGGGTACAACGGTGTCCGGTAGTAAATCCCTTCAGCATTGTCCATAACGTGGAATACGCAGTCTAATGGCTGCTGATACTAGCTGAATGCATGCATAAGCTCCTTAGTAACGGGTAAGCCCCTACAGGGTGGAACGAAAGAGTAAATGAAAATTGAATTTCAATTTAAATTATGAAAATATAAGTTTTACAACGAGCCAATTGAATTTATCTAATTATTACACATCTATCGCAATTCTAACGTGGAAAAAAATATTTTTAGACACGCGTTAAAATTATTCATTGGTACCGACAACGGCGACGAAGAAATTCCCGTCCTCTCGATTATGTCCTTATTCAATTTAGGTCACGGCAGATTAATCATAGTCAAGCTTAATTTTATCGGGCACCCGGTATATTATTGCACGTGCGGTGTCCCGCCGATATCGCGACATGACGATTAGGGCCCATTGTCTATGCGTAATGGCTGCGCGTTGACATAATTAATAATACATCTTCTATTCCGTTACGCATTCACGTAATGTCTATATACCGTCTACGTTGTACCTGAAGCTATATATATATATATACATATATCGATCTACGTTATCAGTTGCACCCTGTACTGGATGATCAGCCCGAGGATTGTTTACCGAAACTTGTTGGATTAGCGTCCGGTAGTTAAAAAAAAAATCAATATTGACGATGAACGTAAAATTAAGCCCATATTAAAATTATTATTTATTTATTTCAGTCTTAATGATATTCCAATCTTAGAGTGCTGTTAAGATAAATATTAATTAGATATCTTTTATATTATCCAGACAGAAGATTCCTGAACAGGTCAAATTGAGCATTCAGGTTCTCTAATAATTAATTGAAATTTAGAATCTAACGGATCTAACTGTGGGAATATTTGTTATAAGCCGAATGGATATGACATAACGTATCCAAGCAGGATTATCGTATAAACAAGACTAATAGGAAATGTTAGACAGTCACAAACCGCACGATAGAGTAAACTAATGGTTTAATTGACCCAAATTAGAAGAGGTGAGTCAGTGAGAAATGCAGATTCATCAAAATAATTTATAGAGTCGCATCATCGTGATCGCTATTGAAACGCAAAGCTTTCTTAGAATTATTGCCGGTTACTAGGGAGAGTTACTATGTACAGGATATATGAAATAAGAGGGGTTACATAATTGTACCTGTTAATCAGGTTAGTTCCAGTGACAAAAAAAATATAATAACAATTGTGACTGCAGTCAATAGAATTTGACAAACAAATTTTTCTACATATTTTATATATATATATATCTTTTTTTTTTCATTACGTTGACGTATGATTTTATTGGTCGTTCAAGTTGATATCTAATTATCACTGTACCAATGGTTCAAGAGAATCGCTAACGAACCAGCCAATAGTTACGGTTCGTTAGAGAATCAACAAGCAAATAATTATCATGCATAGTCGATCTTGATATTGCATTCTCGTTACTGTATAAAATTGTCAGTTTAACCATCAGACTCGTTCACCAGTTTCCATCGCGAAACCACTAGACTGAAAATGGTGCTAAAAGGCACTGGAAATGGACGTGTGTATTTAAAGGGTATCGACCCTTCAAAATGGGCCAACGAGCGATCACTTTATTTTTCACGTGGCTTCGGTTATGTTAATTTAACCTTTTGCCCATACGGGAAATCAATATCGATAATAGAGCAGAAATTTGTAATATACGTTACTCACTGCAAGTGTTACGGACAATTAGCATTGAAATTCTCGTATTCCAAACTGAGAGATTGGTCGACCCTATTGACATCATGAAACGATATTTGCTCGGATGAAAGTAGTGGGTTTGTTAACAAAAAAAAAAAAAAATATTATAAAAGTGCCATAGAAATTTTTGAACGTGACTGTAATGCGTATAAAAAGTATTGTGGGTTAACAATAAAAGAAAATGATGTTTCTAGTTGTTTTATTAAATTATAAGATAATAAATAATAATAGAGAGTCGAGATTTTTCAACGTATTACGTACATACACGAATATTTTTTTCTTTTCTTGATCAAATGCGATATTATAAAAATATATTTCGTAACTCCGCTTATCTTCTATCTACGATGACGTTTGATCGAAAATCCAATGAATGTTTCGCTCGAAGCTTTCAGTCGGCAAGTGTCGACGTTCGTATACTTAGGATTTGTCAGGGCGCCGCCTGTCGTCGTCGTCGTCGGGTTGAGAAACTCGAAGGACGTCGCTAGCTAGCATTAAAGTGAACTTTGAAACCGAATGTTTGGAAACTCTCCTGAGTAAATCATCGGATTTAATGAAAATTTGAGCCGGCGTGTATATGTTGCGCAGAGCGTAAGCTCGTGAGAATTAATTCGTACCCGTGCGAGCATTCACGTGGGTCCGGCAAAAACATTTGACAAGTAAATCAAGAGGATCTTCCAGGAACGTATTAGAATAGATGAAAATTTGAATCAGCCGTGGAAATGTGTAAACTTTCAAATGGGCGATCCAAGGGTTTAATTACGGAGCAACGTTTCAAGCACAATTTTCTTTGATTGCTATTACAAATTAGGGTTCGTGCACTTTGGGATAAATCGAGTGGCGCTGTCGTCGCTCGGAATGTATAAGCTATAGGAATTTTCGTGGTAGATTCGCAAACTAAGTCCAATAAGTTTTCCATGGTTCTCCACGAAATCTGATAGTCTAGTTTAGCATATGTTTTACATAGTTTTTTTTTTCAATCAAATAGGTAAAATTAATTTTCCCATCCGTACGCAAAGACACAGGGAGCTTTGAGCGCAGCCGTAAAAGCAACAGATGGATCGAATAAATGTTTCTCTAAGGATTTTCGATGAAAGCTCATGTTACGTAATCGCCACGTACGTTCTTCGATATGTATCGATATATTATTTAACTTTGTTTTCTTAATTTTTTTAAAGCTTAAATCTCATGCATCGCGCAATGGTTATATTAAATATAATTAAAATTTATTAGATATATAAATAAAAAATGTAGATTAGCGTCCTCTTTTTTTTTTTTCATCGCCAACAAGGCCTTGTAAGTATTGTTTTGTAAACATAACAGTATAAATGTCGTATGAAAATATACCTCTCGCTACCTATTTCATACATCTTAATTCATTATAGGAAACACTATTTTCGTTATTTTATATTTATCTAATTCTATATGCCGTTCCTTGTCGTTTCTACTGAAACATCTTCATACATCTTAACCTGACTTATATATAAGTAAGACAGCTTTTTTCGATAAATAATCATATATTAAAACGCATCTCTGCGGATGTAGCATCTAGTATCTATAAAAGAAAATAGAAATAGTGAAGATATAAAATAACAATGGAAAAAAAAAACGAAATAAAAATATGATTTAAGGCCGTTTACAATCTATCGAAGTCAATCGATCCAAGAAAGTCCCGATGAATCTTAGTAGCCAGCGGCCAGTTAACGTTATCATCAATTTTTAAAAAAATATTCTCCTCGCGCTTCACTTCCCATCCGCTCAAAGTGAAAGCGCCGTCATTCTCATTGTTAAACGGAATATTTTCAGCGTTCGACTTGTTCGATTTACGTTTTGAAAATTTCCCACGCTTCTTGGGCCTCTGAATCCTTTTTTTGAAATCGCTTCTCGACACCTGACCCTTGACCTCCTTGTCTTTCTTAAACCCGTTACCAACCGCGTTGTAATTTTTTAAAACGCCCCGACCACTCTCGCATTCTGCGTTTTCAAAACCAGAATTAAAAAATTTCGTTAGGATAAGTTTCTTCAAGGGTAACATTTGCTCCATTCTCCGTTCGGCTTGCGTCCCGACGCAACCATTTTCAGTCTTCGACTTTTGCCCCTCGCCAAAGTTTTCATCCTTTTCAAAATCTTTCTCCAACATGCTCGTCTCAGATTCCATCTTAATCATATCCAACGAATAAATACTCTTTAGATATGACACTTTCGACGGCATATTCAGAAAATATATTAACGGCACATCTTCGAGTTCCAGTTTACCAATCGGCTTGATCTTATGGTACAGCGCTGCGATCGCTTTTTTCTTAATGCGTTCGGAAATCCTTCTCGCGCTGGTCGCCTCGGTTTCGCACTCGGAAGTCGATGGACAATACGCATCCATGGGAGGTAAATCCAATTTGATATCCAAGCATGTGTTTCCCACCATTTTGTATTTCTTCTTCGAGATAGAAGCCCATTTTCTCAAATCCGGATGTACCGTCTCGCAGTGCTCATAGAATTCGCCTTTCGTAACGAATATCGTACCTAAATGTAACAGAAAAATAATAACAACAACAACGATAAAGATTGCCCTTTTCTCCAGATAACATAAAAGAATTTCACTCTGCCCCACAAAAATCACGGTACAATCGAAGATCGAGTGTCGTATACTTCTGGGCGCCCTGCAGGGTCTCGATCTTCATTGATTTTACGAAATACGAAACGATCCGAATAAACACGAATAGAGATCCTCTGGTACGTAATTGGATACGTACTGTATATACGATATACACGCTGCTGCTTTCTTCATTGGCGCGAGCCCGATAAACACAGTATTGCCAATGGCAGTCACTGATTGCGAGTATAGTATAATAGTCCAGTATATATATATATACGTATACATGGTGCGTGTTTAAGCGGCAACAGAGTAACAGCAGTGAGGAGAAATAGTGGGAGGCATGGCTTAGAGTAGTCAAGATGGCGGATTAAGTGATAGAAGCATTGTCAGGGAGTAAGAATGAAATGTAAGAATAGGAGAAGGTGCTATAAACAAGAAACAATGCTTTGGCAAATAAGACGAGTCATAACGAGAGTCTCGTTTATTTTTCACTTGGTAAAACTGTTGTCGGTGCTTCTACCTTACTCTTTAGAAATATATATATATATATATATATTTAGTTTAGCGAGTACTGTATATAATGTACGTAAAACTGGAGTTTACAGAATTAATTAGAACGCGCTAGTTAGTTGCAGCTTCTGTAGAGAAAATTTTACGAAAAATTTGAAAAATATGCTGCCTCGAGTATTTTTGTTCCTCGAGCAGTTCGCCTCTCGAGAAACTGTCGTGCGTTGTGTGGTTGAAAGTTGCGACCTGAGGTACTACCGGGTAAAATGTATTTGAGAGAGATCCGAGGATTCAAAGCGGTATGTACTGAATATTTTTGTACTGGGAACGAAGTGAACGCATAAATTAGGGAAATAAAATTGGCAATTAACGCTAATTACCGCAGCATTTTCGTTGCTTTTTTGCTATTCCATGAATCCTCCCTTCGTGACGACGAACGTTGAAATATCGTCTGCTCTCGTATTTACACCGCGAACACCTATACATTGCTCCCTTATGGATCTCGTCCTAATAATACAAAAAGATAAATAACAGAATAAACAAAAAGATAAAGCAACAAATCTTGCTACAAACTTGCTAGGCTAACATGAAAGATCAAGAAAAGGAAAGAAAAAAAAAAGAGAGGCCTGAATTTCCACAGAAGCAGTGTTAGGCCAGGTTAGGTTACTCTCACCTGTTGCCTTAAAGAGTATTTTCATGAAAAAACTCGCAATTGCGAATTTCTTTATTTCCACGTTTCGCATAGATGTTGGGTCGACGTAGCAACGAGTAAAATATTCACTGAGTTTTCATAAACAAAAATCTTCACACGGCACTTGCCACGATGATGCTTATGGAAAGACAACGCTTTGATCTTGCCGATCGTCACTGTTTTCACCATGAAAGAGAAATTACATGTAAATAAAAAAAAAAGTCACCAAACTCTACGAAATAATATTGGCCATCGTACGGCACTGCACTCGACGAAGTTGATGCCTCGACGTAGTGTTAAGGACTGACGTCCAACGACTATGAAAACTCCTCCGAAGTCCATAGGGTACGTTTCCACGAAGAAATAGCAAACAAAAACACTACAGTATCAACCTTGAATGACCGCTAAGATACACGTGCAGCCCCGACCAACCCTCTCTAATCCACTGCGTTAGACCCACTGGGCCCCACTGCTCCCTACCGCCATTGGGTTCGGTGACGCCGCGAGATAAACATTGTTAAAGCTGCCGCCGCGTTTTCAAAGAAGCTTAAGGCGAGAGTTGCCGTGATCGATTGTAGTTTCGTGTTATGATAATTTTTTCTTTTACAGTGTAAACCTACAATATTCTTTCTTACGAACTTACGAAATTTTAGTGAAAAAGTCTATTGTTAAAGCCGACGATCAGTACTATGGCGAGTTTATATTTTAATAATTACGTAATTTTATATTTCCTATCTCTCCTCATCGTAATGCTAAGTTCTAATCTGTAGTCTATTAAGGTAATTATTCCGCGTAGCATAAAGACGCTTTTCCATGGACAAAATTTTCGATTTGGAGACACCGACGGTCGAATGCTAATCGGCGTTGATTGCAAGCCTGCGCAATTGTCCGTTTTATAATGCCTTAATAAGCCGTGCTCTTCCAGTTGCTTTTAGTTCGTCCGAGTATTCTTGAGGCTTCCATATTGAATTGGAAAGTTTTCGCGTTACTGGGAAACAAGCATACAATTTTTCTTTTAGTCTTTTCTTTCCGTGTCTCTTTCTGTCCCTCTACCGGAGAATGGAGGAACGTAGGACGCTCTTATTGCGTTATATTCGGAGCAGACCAATAATGGCGGGGATAATTGTCATTGTGCTGCTGGCAAAGTAGAGCGCCGGAAACTCACTGCATTTCTAGATACGAATATTTACCGAAAAGTGAATAAAAATTTAATATCAAGATTTGATCATTAAAATATCTTTAATCAATTGACCCTATCCAATTCGGATTCTACGACTAATTGATAAGAAACGAATCGACAGTACACAAATAGAATTAATGTATCGCTATTTTATTTTTAAATCAACGCATTAAATTAATTCAAAGGAGCAACATCCCACATTATATTGAATTGTGCTTTTCCGTACACGGTAATTAAATAACAATATCTAGTTATCCTTGAATGATCGGTGATGAACGCAATGTCATTAGGTATCACGTCATCAGGATCTAATGGTCAATAAATGATCTTACGCATTGTTTATTTCATATAAAATGTATATGCATGACTATCTTGAATATCCTGTACAAATATTATCACGTGTATCGCCAATCTGTTTTCTTCGTTTGACTTTTTCATAACTTTTGGTTATTGAATGTATAAAGTACACGCATGTATCAGTCCTGAAAGCAATCTGGATTTTTCATTATATCGTGCGGTAACGCAGTTACTACCAGCGCCTTTACCTCGTGGCGGCATTTATCAGCTAGGTAACGCGAAACGACTGATTTCCCAAGTGAGCGTGTTGCGTCTGCACATACTATAAGTACGTACTATATGTATATATATATTAATAAATAAATAAGTATATACACATGCATGCACATATTATTGGAATTTCATATCATACTTTGAGGACATATTATGGTATATAACAATACCGTTAGAGAAATTGTTTTTTTGAAATTAACAATTACATAATGTGAGTAGGTCATAGTTATTGTGTATAAATTATATGTTAATACATGACTAACGATCTTATAAAAGATATTAGAAGATCGTAACGTATGTGCATGGTATTGAAGAAGATCGTTCGCGACGTATCATATTTGATGGATCCTTGTGTAATTTTTCAAGGATACTTTCAAAAGCAAATTTACGAAACGGAGAAAGGGAGTCCATCCCGTGATTGAGAAATAGGATCAAGGTTGTATCCGTTTTTTTTCTTGCGTTGGTATTTATTTTGTTTCTTCTTCTCTACCTCCTACTTGATCTTCCACTTATTCGAGGTTCGAGGAAAAGGGATTGCAACGTTTCCAGATCGTAGCGTGTTGTTGTTTTTATTTTTATTTATTGAGGAGGTCTCCGTAGCATCATCCCCTGGGATAGGGTTGATGCAGGAACTCACTTCCACTCTTGTTTGGCTCGATCGTGGATTCCAGGGTAATCGCACGACCCCCGAGATTCGGGGATTTCCCTGGATTCCTGAAATTCTTAGGACCCCCCGTGAATAGTGGGGAAAACCAGGTCTCTTTCTTCTCTTCTCTATAAAGCATAGGATCTCGTAGAAGATCGTACGGCTGGAAGTTTCGGTATGGCAAAGGAGAAACAGAGCAGCAGTGGCGACGTTACCTCTCGTGGCGGACGGAAGAATTATTAGAGGTAAAAGTTTCGGTACGTCGGTTCTTTTCGGATAGGCGATTAAAACTTCCCTCGTCGAATTTACAAATTCCTCAGGGGTGGTAGAGACAGACATATAGAGAAAGAGAGAGAGGGGGGGGGCAGTAAGGAGAGCAATAAAGACTAAGAGAGAGATCAGGAAGATTCCGTTTGAGCGAGAGAAAGAAGCATGAACTCCTGGAGGACATTAGTTCCTCGCAGTGAACTTCGAGCGTTCGAATTAGAATTTAAATCTGCGGTTGGAGAGAGACTCTGCCCTCTTTGGTAATGGCTCAATTTCTTTTATCGCGATTACGTGGCGCTTTAAGTAGCCCGGGACACTCGTCAAACCAGGCGGAACAGTCATTTTCGTTTGCATGTCGAGAGTAGGTAACTGTGCATGTATAACCTATGACTCCTGAACTAAACAAGCTAATAAAATGACCAATCGTCATTGGAAGTTAATGTGACAAGTTAACCTTACTTTTTGAGATAATAATTATGTGCGTGTACATCACTCAACAAATTAGCATACATAACGTAAGAGTTTACCTGGGAGAAATAAAATCTGAAGAGCATCAGGTATCCGTTGTCCGATAACGTAAAGGATTGCACATACATATTGACTGGAATTATTTTCATAAACAATTGAGTGTCACATAGTCACGCTAATTGTCCTATAGATCTTGGTGTCCATTTTGTGGACTAAAACGAATATCCTTCAGAATAAAGAATACCGTGTAATAGGCAGCATACAGAATTCTACACGAAATGAGAACCGAGAACGTACGAGAAGCGCGGAGAATGGGAAAAAAAAAGATATGAAGACGGTACAAAAGATGCGAATAACGAGCGGTAATCGATTGCGCATGCGTCAATGGTCGCGTTACTCGGAGCGGGTCGTGTGTCTTCGGTAGTTTCCGTGTCTTTATGTCTGGTGGTGGGGATAGCTACGCGTCCAATGGAGAGGGTAGGGGTTGTCGAGCCGCGTGTCGTTGACAGGAGCGGCAGCCAGCAGGCTGAGTAAATTGCTTGTCGACAGTCAGTCGAAGCCGGCCTCTCGGCGTGGGAGCAGCGTCAATTTTTTTCTCGTGGATTTTTCTTACACAGTTCACGGCGTCTTTCGGACCCCGCATGCCCGTGAATCACACGACGAAATTCCGTCGAGGATACGTAAAACTGTATTTGAGAGGAGGGCGCGAGGCTTTCTTTATTCTTAACGCGAAGAGTAAACGATAGTAAAACTCTCGGGCATTAACTTCTCCCGCGTGAGAGGCAGTGATCGCTCTTACAAGTGCGTGCTCGTTGGAAACGTGTCCTGTGTGTGCCAAACACCTTCTTTCTCACTGAGAAATGAAGATTTTTTTTCGTCGTTGAAGGAAGATCATCAGAAGTTCATATCTTTGTCATTTTTGACTTGCTTGGTATCTTCGCTTGGTATCTTGTTTCAACCTGAATCTCTTGGTGAGTGTTGTTTATATATGTCGGAAAATGTCGTGGCAAAAATACTGTCGTGTCTTTTCATTGGAAAAGTGTCTGCTTTACTTTCACGTCAGAAATTCTTTTGAGAGGTTATGAAGCGTGCGAGCGTGACCGATTAGTCGCTGGCTTGTGGTTCTCAACCCTCGTGGTGAAACCAGGATACGTCACTTGTATATGAAATTGTTTATCTTTTCCTTATCTTCTGTGGTTCTTTGTACCCTGACAGATAAATTCTCAGGATAGGAAAGAACGCAGGATACTGACTGGAAGGTCGTATATTAATGCAAGGGACGATTCAAAGCACACAATCAGAGTTACCGATCAATTTAACAGGCTCGCGTGTCCATTATTCGCATTTTATCGGCCGAACGATTCTTACCTGCGCGGTCCATGCGTAAATAATTACCATTAGGTGGACGCGATTAGAGTTTCGTTTTATTTCTGCGTAATGTCCGTGGCAGCGTGACTCCTGTTGGAGCACCGTCGTAATTTTCGGTATTAAGATTGCGATTGTTAGATTAACGGTTTTGCGATAACCAGTTTGTTGGTTGAATGTACTGGAAAACTTGTTAGAGGTTATACGTAGCCGCGTGACTTAATTATATATTTTAATTTTTTTTATTTTCACACCGACCTGAAAGACGTATTTCGTTGAATACGTATTTTTATGCTTAAGGAACGTACCGGGTGTTTGCTTTTTTTTAAATCGATGTTATTTACTGTTTCTGTAATTAAGGGCTCGTCAGTTAATTTATGTACCAATCGAAATTACCTTACAGCATGGGTTGCGCACTCGTATACCTTTACAGATGATCCGGCTATTTTTTCAGCTTAATGAAAAGCTCTAATTTTTTATTCCAAATTCTAAGAACTCGAAGTTTCTTATTACGAGTTCTTTCAGGTCAAACAGGCAAAGGAGTAAAATTTATATAATTCCAGGAGCCACATTTCCTTCGATAGAAAACCGAGAGATACCTTATTCAGTGAAAATGGAGGCTACTTTTATTTTCTCATGTCTTAGAAGATTAACTTGTTGCCCTGTTCTCGCCTTAGGTTTATATTTTTAATAAAAGCAGGAGCTCGAATGCGAATTTACTCGTTGGTCATGCGACATAAAAATATACATATATATTACATCCAGACGCTTCATAGAGTATAACTAAATCACATCCATCCATGAAATTGATTGAATTCATTGATTATACTAAAAGCATACAGAGTAATTGATCAAATTTTCTTTTTTTCTCTCCCCTTTGTCATGACACGTTGTGCTTTAGTCTGATGGAACGTTTTAGCCTGTAGCATAGCCGAAGCCATTGTCTTATGATTGAAAATCGATCAATTATAATTTCTCTCCGTAGGGCTTAAGGCTGGATCCAGCGTCGCGACGCGGGTGCGCGTCTATAATTATCCCTTAGGAGGCGTCGTCTACTTCTATAAGAGAGGACGCGCAGGGCGTTTAGGCGTGACGGGTCTGCGTGTTTATTCTCGTTTTAGGGACCAAGCGCCTCGTGGTCATTGAGGTTAGAAAATTTGAGGGAAAGGGTCATAAATCCAGCCACAGCTTCGATGAATATAATAGAGTTTGAATAGAATTTCTCGTTTGAGAAACGGCCTTAAGGTTGTTTAAGGTCACAGATTATTCTCGTGTTACGCGACAGGATGACGATGACGATTATGTCGGTCGTGTGGATTTTCAATATAAAGTAGGCCCCAAGGCCGGTTTACACGATAGCGTAGAATTTCCTTATCGTCTGCTTCGCAGTTTACGGTACGCGTTTTCAATCGCTTTCATGGATACTCCCGTATCCAATGGATTTTCTGTCAATCTTATCGTCCTTGCCTACGCGCGCGCTATGCTCCCTAACGAACGTGTCAATAATACAATTGGATTTGGGTGATGCAGGCTTTTCCGGCTACCTGTGGAAGTTTACGATTAGTCATGAATATCATAATGGCCGATCGTTCTGCGATCAATTTTCGATGGGACGGCAAAGCCGTCCGCACGGAATGTGGAAGTGGAAACGAGAAGTCGGGGAATGTGGGACGCCGGGAAGCAACGCGCGATGTAATCAAGGATTTGCTTTTGTGCCAGCGGTGGTTGGGCTTCATTCAACTTTGGTAACGAAACGTGATGCATCTTTAATTAAATCTTCATTGCGGCTACCGCCGCAGCCGGAAATTTATTCCCTGCATTTCAATCCGTGTTTGGGTTTCATCTTGCCTTGACTTTTTTTTCCATTCTACATTTTTTTTTTCATTTTCCGTTCTCTGCTTTTTTTTTGGTAATTCTTTTGCCCTCACGTTTCTCTAATGGCGACAGACGTTCTCCGCTGTTTTTTTTAATTTAACTGGTCCTTTAGAAAATTTCTTCCGTCGAGTCTACCCGAAAACGAAATCAAGCCTGACTCCGTATCAGTGACGATTAATTTATTCGAACTTTATCTCTCTATATGAAAATATTTTTTTAACCTACTTCGTGTTCGATGCATGCTAAACCTCATTTTTAATCTCAGACTGTATCCAGTTAGTCAAAATACCGTGTCTACAGGATCACCAGCCGCGATGCAAAGTCGAATTAATTCCTAACCGTATCAAAGTCCAAGGGACACGTAGATTCGGCATGTAGAAATTTTTGCTTCGACGACGCTTAAAATCCTTGCAGTGGGAAAACCTTTCACCGGTTGCGCATGCGCAGAGGCGCGTACGCTAGTGGCCATCGGTTACATATTTACACTACGTTGGGCGGGGGATATTTAAAATTCAAATGTATATCTGCACACTATACAGGCACTAGCAGTTTTCTATGCTACACCTACGTGTATACCTGGTAGCGTGTATACGCGATTGTTGTGTGGTGCTAATAAATAAATAAATGTATATACATATATACGCCAGTGAAATTTGTATTTCTGCTATTTCTCCATTTTCAATCTATTTCATCGATCCAGTTGCTTCACTATGTATCAAACTTTATTGACGTTATCTCTATCGAATCGAAATGATTTCCTCTCCCCCGCCCCTACCCTCCTTTGTACTGGTTGCCACTCGCGCCAATTCCACTCAAGGAAATCGAACGGCCAATATAGATTATCGTTGTTTTATCAGAAATAATTGCTTTTCCGTACGGGCAATGCTTCCCCCACTCCTGCCTCGCCCTGTTTTTTTCCCCCCTTCAATCACTCCGCATCCGCTTTGTATACGTTACTATCCGCGCGTCGCGGTATTATTGGTATTTTTGAATGAAACAAAAGAAATTTCTCTTGGGCTCACCAAACAAGTCAATATCAGCAATGATAGTTACACGCGTGTCTGCCGAGCAATGGAAGAGTTTGAATTTTGTTCAATTCCCTTTTTCTTTTCATAATACTTTTGAGCAATTCTTTTTTCTTCGCCATTGTGATTTTTTTTCTGCCATTGCACGAAAAAAAAAATGAAAATTGCAAAATTGCCGTTTCAGACAGTCCGATCCGTTGCTTCCTTCTTAAGGTGGCTTTCTTGACTAATTTTGTCGAGTCCCAAAATTCGCTTGTTTGACGCGTGCCCGTTACCACCTACGAATTTGCTTGACGATTCTCGAAGGGCAACTTTTGCCTCTTGGGAAACTTTGTGAACGCGCCTTAATGCCCGTGGCTGCTTAACGGCCGGGAGAGAAGCAGAAATCCCTCCCCGTTTCTTAACTGCATAGCCTCACTGGTAAACATGTGGTCAGACCGGTTGATTCCCGACGGGTCGGTTTCCTTCTCTCCTCTGTCTCTGTCTATCTCTCTCTCTCTCTCTTTCTCTCTCTCGTTTCTGCCTCTCTTCTTCTTTCTTTCGCTCGAATACATGTCGCGCCTACTGCACGGCGAATATATATATATATATATATACAGCTAACCTGGTAGTAACTTTCATCCGTACGTATCTACCTGACAATGTGTGCGGATTTATTATTCTTATTGCATACCTACTCGCTCCTGGATGTACCTGACTGTGTATGATTAGCAAGAATGAAAAATAGAAAACTAAAGATATACATAACGGACACCCGAAATCATGCAAAATATTTTGGCTGTCAAGTAGCGTCTTGCCGGTTCGTTACTTCGAAGATCGTTAAACGTTGGCTCGATTTATTTTTCGCATTTTTGCTTTTAGATCGATTCGGTCACGTGGAAGCGGGTCAGTTGTTAACCCCGCGTCTGTTGATTTCGATCAGCGTACCGTGACTCCCGAGGAATGATTTTTCAACGGTGTCGTGTTGCGGAGCTGTTTTCGTCCGTTGTTATTATTGTTCATCATGTCGGCCACGCAGCGTCTCCTGGCTTAGATTCCCACTTATACCCGGCATCGGCTCTTGGCCTTGTGTCTTAGGTCAGGGTTCGTCAACTTTTACGGAGTTATTTTTTTTGACCTTTCACGCATGACGCACCAGGGCGCGTTACTTGTACCAGGCATTTTTTTTTGTATATACTTTGACGACGATTCGTATATCGGATGAAATTGAGTTTACGTGTATAAATAAATCGTCCGGCTCTGACCGTCCGATTTATTATTTAAACGAATATCAAACTGGCGTCAATGTGCGTTACGAAATATTTATTGTCAGCCTCTCCCCGTCCCATGTCTGTAGTAATTAACCGTGATCATTAGGGACTCTGTGCTTATTTTAATTTCAATTTTTAAAGGGGCGGCGGAGCGATAGAAAAAGTTTAAAGCTACTTTCAGTCCTTTATTCAATGTCCGTTCAACGTTAACGTATTCTCATTGGCTGTATAATTATTTTCTTTTTTTTTCCAATATTTTTTCCTTCGTATCCTTTCTTTGTATTTTACAAGCAACTATTACCTAAGCTTATATTATCGCCGTACTAATTTACTTTGATGCCGACGTATCGCCATTGGCGATGCCAACGAGTTGCCTCGTATCGATCAAACATTTTCATCCTTTGAAGGATAAACGTTCTTGTTGCGCAATTTGAGGGTACAAATTTTTGAAAAGTTGATAAACAAACTTACGGGCATACTTATTTTTCCAGTGCTTCGTGCAGATCTCGCGGGGGGTCCTGCGTTAGTGCGGGGAGGGGGGGGGGGGTGCGAGTGTTTTGGAAATGAAAAGAAAAGAATGAAAATATTACCAACTTTAACGATCTACGTAATCGGTAGACGTGGGCTTTACTTTGCCTCGCGCGAGAGACGTTTGTTTCGAGCGATAAGAGAAACGAGAAATAATCGCGGATTGACGCCGCCAGTCGCTTTGCCTGGACTTTGCAGCACGAAACCCGATTGCCTCGTGAGATTTTTGCCTACCGAACGTGGTACTTTTGTAGGAGGCAAAACAACGCGTCTACGAGGCGTAGTTCCCGCTACACGTCGTTGTGCAGGTCGTTATTAGAGGTTAGGTCGATTTCGTCAAAAATATTTCATGCACGTGCTACGGTACGTACGAATTTTCACTTTGGTATCGAAATCGCCGGTTTGGTTTTTGAATTTATTTTTCATCGTTTTTTTTTTTGAGGTTGGCATTTATTTTTGACACTGACGCGCGCAGCCTTTTGCGTAAAGGTTGGCTGTATGTAAGGAATTGGGGTCTGACGTGGGTCTGGGTCTGTGTGTACCTATAAGGACAATGACCCCCCCCAGTTGATGCGCCGTGACAGTCGTTACGAATACCTCTTTGCTCGTGATGTCTCTCTCTTTTTTTATCTCTCTCTCTCTCCTCACTCTAATGATTATTGTTCACTTCCCGTTTTCAATATCCTCATTATTGGTCCACCATACTTGGGTACTTGTCTACTTGGTGTAATTACTGTGTTTTGTGTATGGTAACTACTGTGCAATGGTACAACGTAAACCGTGGGTATACACGTAAGTAGGTATAGAGGGAGAGATGACCTGTGAGGTACCCTTTAGGTTGGTAGCGTTTAATCTTTTTTTTTTTCTTTGTCGTTATCCAGTTGAGTCTCCCTTTAACTTTATAAGTCGTGAAGTCACCCGGTATCTTTTTCCGAACGATGTCCGTCGGGATGAGAGAGCCGGTGGTCTTAATGGAAACTGGACGTTGAGGAGGAAGAAGAAAAATGAAATAAATAAAAGCTCAAATAGAAAATTAACTTTTTCCACTCCGACCCCCCCCCCCCCCCCCACTCTTAAGGCGCGTTCGCGCGCGAAATTCAATTTTCTCGCGGTGGTCTTTGTAGAATTTTTCTTTCCCCCCTCAAACCCTCTTTTTTCTCTTTTGACATTTCTCGTCTCTCTCTCTCTGGTTTTTTTTTTTAATTTTTCATGACCCTCGCCCTTCGATTCAATTATTGCACAGTTAAACTTCCGTCTCGTTTATCAAATTGTAGGTTACGAGCGGAAGGGATTCATCGTAACGGATCCCGAACGTCTGCGTTATTCGATTGTAGGTTATATACCCGGTTCAATTAACTTTGATATTTACCTTCTTAACTGGGAATAAATAATGCAGCCACGGTCTGCCGTCGCTCGATGAAAATTAATGCAGCTCTTAGTGTACCTCGTCTGCGTCGTTCGGGAATCTTCGGGAGCCGAAGTTAATGGGGACTGTGAACAATGGCGTGGGCATCTTTCTTTTTTTTTTTTCACAAGGTATATAGTAAGTTCGCGCAATGCATTGGCAAGCTGCGATCTTTTACCCTTTCGTCATTTCCCTGAGGTCTCTGTCATTCCTCCATTTTTTTTCTCTCTCTCTCTCTCTCCATATCTCTCCTTCCTTATCCCGTCTCCAGAGGGTGCTGACGTTCCGCGTCAAACTTTAAATGAAACTCTTCGTTTCATTTTAAGTTTTTACGAGCATCCCCGACCGCCAATTTATAAGCGTTCCTGTAACGGTCGCACTAGCAGCTCAAGGACGGTCGCCATTTTTATTCGAGATTCTTCAAGTCCCTGCGTAATCAACCTCAGCTGACCTGGTCTAATCATGGATGACTGACGTTTCTGAGAATTTTATTTTCCTTCTTCGTTTTTTTTCTCCCCCTTTGAATTTATTTTCATCGGTCTCTTCGTCAGCTGGTAAACGCTTGTTCTGTTGGCGCGCACCTAACCTGACCTACCTAACCTACATGCAATATCAGAGTTAGCCGAGTCTAATTATTCCGAATGCGTGTCGGCGAGTCCTCGTTTAACCACTTTGGGTTTAAACGTACGAGAAATCGCGGACGGTCCGAAGTCGGCGGGTGCGACGGGCTTTAACTGAATCGCATCGAGCGACAACTGCGAAGAAACGTGTCCGTTTACATGTTTTTCACGTTTCTATGTACGGGTGTTCCTTTTTTTTTTCTTGTAATCGGGTTGCGCGGCGTCGTGGGAGTCCATAACTCGATGCTAATTAATTAGGTTAATCTCTTCTCTCGTCGGTCACCATAAATCACAGGAACGTTTAGTGCGACAAGTCGCGACGTTAGAAACGCCTTTGGTATCCATTAATCGCACTCTGTGTATATATATATATATATACATACGTAAAGCGTTTGACATTAGGTTTTTCGAGGGGCAATCTTCTTATGCCTCGCAACGTTAACAGAGTCCCCTGGATCTCGTATCGATCATCTGGAAAAATTACCTGTAAAATTGTTCACGTAATTTCGCAGCTTCGCCGTGCGATGCTAATTATCGGTCCGTTTGAAGTGGGAAAATGAGATATTGTATAATAATGAAAATTTCCTTTATCAGAATGAAATCGTACCTCATGTGTGAAAAACTGCATCCGGCTAGGGCTGACTATTGGAAAATTTTGAAGTCGATAAACCCGAAGCTCTGTATTTTCTATTATTCAAAGTACACTTTTTGACTCATTATTTTTTTTTTTATTCTGGTTCGTCGATACGTTATCTTAATTTGACCTACCGGCTTTCAAGAACTGCAGTCAGTGCTAAAGTAAGTTTAGCGATTTATCCGCGAACGAGGACCCTCGGCGCGAGTATTCACATCCGAGATTATGAACGGCTTGCACTTTGTTCTCAAGTGCAATAGCTGCAGGCCCAATTAAAACTGCTTTTCCCGGGGGTGCAGTGCAGCTGTTACGATCCTCGTGAATTTTCGTAATTTTGCCGAAAGTTGCCGAGCTAGATCGCGCGGGGACTATTTGTACCCGAGCGTATTGTGCGCGGGGCTTAAGGTTGCCCGAAGTCGATAAGAGGCTGGTGCGAACTCTTGTTAATATCTTTATCACATATCTCAAGTATCCATCTACCTTGAGCCTTTTTTGAAAAGCCGGCGAATTTTTTTTTTTTTTTGTTAAACCCATTGGTTGGCCATTCTGCGAAAAACGATCGATTCCACGTCGATATTCCAATTTCTTATCGGGATCGTTCGATCGGACGTTCAATAAGTGATACGGCTCAGGAACGTTGTTACGTCACTTGTTAAAATTATGGCGACTGAACAGGACAGCCTTTATAATACAGGAATTTTTTCTGCCGATCCTGTAAACGATATTAGGCTCGTATTCATGATGCGATACAAGATAAAGTCAAATGAGACTCTTGAGTTGCCGTATGCAACCTGTATATATGTATATACCGCTATGCATTTAGGTTAGACGTACGACTGTAGAGAATCGCGTGTCGTCGATTTTCCTTCCGAGCTGAATATCTAATACGAGCAGCCATTATGATAACACTTTGAGTTATTCCACGATCGATACGTCGTTGCCGTCTCATCCTTGCGAATAATAGAAAATGGCGAGCTCCTCGCCATTCTACAAGATGCTACGGGCACGCTTATATCTGTCATTTATTTTTATATATCGTATATAACAGTTTACCGGGGCTCCTTAAGCGTGAAAATCCCCAATCGTCACGATTCACGTCGCGACGTTCAAAGCTCGCCCTAAAGAGGAGAAACATATGCTATGTGCCAGCGCTACATATATAATAATATATATATATATATATATATATATTGTAATATTTTTGTTAACTAACTCTGAAATAATTTTTTTTTACGTTTTATCCGTTTCAGGTGTAATCGCGTTGCGTGATCATTGAGTGTTTCATGGGATTGGTAAGTGAATAATTTTTGATTAAATTAAAAAAAAAATTTTTTTTTCCCTTACTGCCTGAATTTTATGATTCATTGTCCTTGTGATTATTGTTATTATTTTTCTATGCCAGTAACATACTATTACAGATGATACATAACAATGTTGTCCCCTTTGGCAAGGGGGTGGTGGTGGGTGGGCGGGATGGGGGATTTCCATAGAATCCCGGAAATCCCTTAGAATTACGTCACGTCCGAGAAGCAGCACCCTCGCCACCGCAAATAGTGACAGTGATCAATTGCGTTCGACCCTCGCCGATCGATGCGACTTGATTACCGTTAAACGCGAGCACGAAGTTAATTACGCATTCTTGAGGAGCCCGCTACTACGCTGGCCCGATCGAACGTTTCAGCTTTCTCTGTGTATATAGGGTATACGTATAATAACAAAGAGGCGACCGACGCCCGTAATACGGAATCGGGGCGTCGTTCTACGAGACACCGCGACTACGTCGGGCGTCGGACCCGTGGGCTTGCAATTCCAACAGGGAAGGAATTTTCGATTTTGCGAAGCTCGGAATATTTACGGTCGTCCAAAGAGATTCTTGAGATTTATTTAAAGGGCTCTGCTCGCTGGCGTTCTCTCTCTCTCTCTCTCGCGCTCTCTCTCGCGCTCTCTCTCTCTTTCTCTCTCGAAACTCAAGCTCACCTCTTTACGAAAAATTTCTCGCGATCTTTCGCCGAGCAAAACGATTTAAACAATTCCTGGCATAACTCTACTGTATCCACTGTTGAACTGCAGCCCAAGTGGTCTGGTGCATCTTGATGCAATTGCATCGTCTTACGTTTGTACTCTGGGCTGCACCGTGGACTCCGCCACGACTACCTGCCAGATACCGCATGGCATTTGGTTCCTCGAGTCAAAGGAAATTCCACTGTATGGACCTTCCCCCCCCCCGTGTATGTGTGTTGTATATCTTAGGTACTTATACTTCATGGTGGCTGTGTATATTATGTGCCAAGTTATATCTCTAGGTTGTCTATAGTCTATGGTGTCTATAAGCACTCGCTGCTCCTTTACAGTAAAGAAGCCCACCTGCCTACGCAATCATTGCGGCTGTTTCTTAATGGTCGAGGCACAAAGGGCTCCCCCCGACTGGTTTGCCATTGATTTTCTTCTCTTTGCCTCTACTTCACTTTTTCTTTCCTTTTTTTTTTATCGCGAAAGCGCTACTCCAGGAGGAACAAAACGAGAGAAGAAATAAAAAAAATAAAGGGATCTGCTGCCACGGCGTAGCTTTTGCCTTATTTCGGGATCGTTATACGTATAACCTTGATCAATTCTTAATGTACTTTTGAGAGAGATTTATGTATGCGTTCGCGAGTTGCATGTATACCTGCGGCAGGTCTGTTACGTACTTATGGGGATTTATGGTGATCCCCCCCTTTCGCTTTTGTTTTAATCCCACACCCTGCCGATACTTCCAGAAAGATTTTTAGGGCGGCTTCCAAATGAGCAAAACGTCTCGATTTTTCCTCGAGCCGCCTAAACTGCATTCAGTCGCTGTGGCGAATCATTGGCCGGAACGATTATGCGAATTGCAATTTCCGCGAACACCCGTTGCACCACTGACTAAAGGGGCTGCGAGGGGTTTACTCGTGGAATGGGGGGGGGGGGCGAAATGAAGTGCAGCAAACTCTTTGGGAGGGGGGGGGGGGGTTCGTCGGGTTTAATTTTCTCAACGAGGGCCCACCCATGCCGACTTCCATTGCTCGAATGTTGGATAAGCCGCACGGAGGGTTAACGGAATCGTTATCTTGCTGGGAATGCTTGTTGCTCGCGGCTGCTGGAGGAATTGCTGGATTCGAATTTTTTTTTTTGCGAATGACTTACGCGATCCGTTGGATTTATATCTGCGAGGTGATAAGAGAAATTTTTTTTCTTTTTGATTCACTATTACCACTCGTGGAACGAGTCAACGGATGGCTTCACGTTCCATTTACTTTTTCTCCTGCAGCCATTAATGGACTCTCGACTCTTCTCCCGTATGTACTTTGATGTCAGGGCTATCGCACCGTTTATCCACGTACTCACGCCTATCCTCGATTACTGTGATTATCGATCGAAAATTATCCATAGGCCTTGTCGCGCTTCGCCGCTGTAAATTTAAGGCTCGCCGTGCACTGTAAGTGGAATGACGCGAATCAGTCATTCTGGGTCGTCTGCAATTGGGTATCAGCTTGAGGCTCGTTTGGAATTATCGACGCGACTGATCGATATTTTACCAGTAATTTTAGGTCTTTGACGTTGAATTCATTTACGTATAAATTTACCAGGACACGTCTGGGTCGCGCGTGAATATTTTTAATAAATTTATGCTTAAGGAGTCGTCAATTTTTCAATTGCACTTTATCGCTTCATTACTGTTATTTATTATTCATTATTATTTCGCGCATACGGAGGTTGGCTATGTTCATTGCTTTTACACGTGGAAGTAAACGTACATTGCGAATAGTCGCGGGTGGGGGGGGGGGGGGGCTCTTGAGAAAATTTCAATGATCGTCAGAGACATCGCGTATGGATCGATTCAAAATTATTATTTTTCCAATTTCCGTTGTTATCGTCGTTCGCGAAATCAAGGCTGTAGATTCTCCATTCATACGCGATATCCGCTTACTTGGCGAGGTGTGAGATAGGGGATGCTCCTGGCGCGTCAAACGAAGAGGGAAAGTCAGTCTCTGGGCTGTTATTGCCCCTACCGTGTTATATGTATACGTGGGCGCTTGTACCGGTGGGACAATACTGTTGCGTGGGACTGTACTCGGATGTAAACGTTAGTAGGTGGCGTATCCTCGGGCTAAATAATTGCAACCTGCCACTGGGCCATTGTATCATCGCCATGTAAATGTATATATATATATATATATTTTACGCGCTGCGCGGCACTTGTATTACAGTGCTTTAACGACAATTAATGCAACTGCATATATGCCATGTATATCCTTGGAGGAATCTCGGTTCCCGCGATACGTTTCGTACGATTTTGCAATCGAGATTTGTTGCTCTTGTTTCTTTGTATGCGCTTATATATATATATATGCACGTGTGTGCGCATGCGCGTTTCTCCTAATTCACATAGAAGAAGTCAACGCTTTCGCGATGCATTAAACGTTATAGCGCTCTTTTGGTGCATTCGGAATGCGCTTTGGCTTTTTTTTTTCTTTCTTTCTCTTCGCATACCTTCGGTACCCAAGCCAGAGGATGGGGTTGCGTATCCCTGGAATTGGAGCGGCGAGCCATCCACGGTGATGGCGGCTTTTGAAAAGCGAAGAGAAAGATGCATTACAAATTCACAATGGCATTGTGCGCCACTGCATCGTCTTCATCCAGCGTTGCCCGGCGCTCTCGCCCGTTCCTCCTCCTTCTTCGTTCCATTAATGGCTTCCGCTTCCGGTCTCTCGATCCTCTCGCATTCTGCGCTCTCGACGTGTCCTTCTCTTGGGGTTTCGTGTTCACTCGTTTCTCGTATGGAGGCGACGCAACGAATGTTTCTGGCATTTTGTTTTTTTTTACGGAGTTTTTTTCTTTTTCTAATTTCTTTAATTTTTAACATTTATGGGGACAAAATCTGGAAATTTTTATTTTTTCACCTCTGGACACCGTTATCATATCTATTATTGTCCTCGTATACCCCCCCCCCCCCCAATATTTCGACGTGTATGGAAGGACTTATTAAAAGAAGCGCAAATTTGAAAAAAAAAAAAAAATCTGACGGTTTCCATAGCGCGATGCGAACCGAAACTAAGTTCCATTTCTAACTCATTCAAGTCACCCGTAATTAGTAAGGTCCCATTCGGAATTCATTAGACTTCAATTAATCAGATCGATTAGTGGCTGTTAAGGGGTGGGGGTCGGGGGGGGGGGTTTGGTGCACTAGTAGGTAATCGACGTGTATACGAAGAAACAGCGAGAGCCCAGGAGTATACAAGTTTCTTAAATAGCAGAAGAAAAGAAGGAAGAAAACGAAAGTTTTATCTAGCCAGTAACTCGATTGTCTGACAATTGCGACGGAGGGGGGGGGGTGGGCGGGGGGGGGGATGGCAGTGCCAAAAGTGGACTCGACCAATAATAATAAGCAGTCAGTGATTTAAGGTAGAATTAAGTGCGCAGTTGTCCACATACACACATATATACATAACGCTAATATATACATATATATACATGACACTAATAGCGTCAAATTTGCCATCAGCAACGGAAGCGTACACTAAGTTTCCTGCGTTTTTTTCCTTATGGCTGCCTTCTCATTGAGGCGATACGTGCCGATAGAACGGGTGTCGTGTAAGTATCCGAAACCTAACTCTGCCGAGAAAGTCTGCGAATGAGGAGGTGTCGTAGCGAACTTTTGTTCTCTCGCAGTGAGACGAAATAAAATTGAAATGTATTAACCGAATGGCCGCGATGGCGCTAGTGTCGCGAGACTCTGAATGGCGTTAAGCGGAAGCGCGCCCGGTAGATGCTTCCTTGAACGACGTCGTATTTATACGTCTTCCGGTACCCCAGAGAAACGGAAGCTACTTTGCGGATGATGAAGCGATCTTGGATATCCGTGGCTTCTTTGAATCCGGCGCTGTGTTTTATATAGAAACGTGGGATTAGCGATTATCCCGTTGACAGTGGATTAAGGTTTCGAATTCCGTTCGCTTAGGGTTAGGATCGATAAAGTCCCTGGCTAATCGCCATCTACTTTTCTTTGTGTATTTTCGCCAGTTTTACGTGAAAAATCTTGAAAGGACGTGTTTTAATTGCGCTGAAAATTAATTTTCGTTTATGTTGTATTAATTTCTTCTTTTTTTCTGTCCATTTCTTTTCTCCTCTCCTTTCGCCGCACACACGGCCGAGGAGACTTTGTTTTTGCTTTGACGGAAACAAAAATGGACGTTTTTTCGAAAAGTATATTTTTTTTCTCGAAATTATTTGTTTACCCGGTATCCTTTGTGCGAGCTTGTCGCTCTGACTTCATTATTGTACCTTTATGAAATCCCGGGCACTAGCTGCGCTAGTCGGGAATGAAAAAGACGGAATTTTCACGATCCGTTCTACCGGGTCGTGTCTTCTTTCCGATCTCTCGTGTACCTTCGCTATGTCTCGGGAATCTTCGTTATTTTCGGAATTTTCTTTCTCTATCTCTCTCTTGCCATCCTCCGCTATCCTCTTTGTGCCGGCTCTTGTATCTTCTTCCTCTGATACTCTCAACATGATAGTGCAACCATCTAGGCCTTAGTTGGTATTTATTAAGATTGACATTTGCAAAATGGCGACGAGAGCTGAATATCGTCACTTCGTTTCTGTCCTTCGGTAACGTAAGTAGATACAGTCGGCGTGCGAACGACCAAAGCTATCCAGATCGATGCGCTTTCGCAGGGCTGATGCATTTTGGTCGGTTTACCTTTCCTTTATGAATGCACAGGAACTGCACTCGGCACTGGTATATGTACACACGTGTGGTTTTGCCAGTGTCGAAACGGTTCACTCCCGTAACCTATAGGGTTTCTCGCCCTCGTCCCTTCCATCGCACGTTACTTCCGGTTACCAGATGTAATTTATGGAAGGCCTTTGAGATATTCTCGACTGTAGCTAACGTTTGCTTTGCTGCATTGCTGGATGCATTTACGCCGACGTCGAGAGGCAGAGGGGGGAGGGATCGGGCGATGCCTGGAAATACCCTTATCGATAAATTCCAAAGTCTAACTTGGTCCTCAAGCACGGTGACAATTTTTCCAAAGTTTCCTGGAATTTTGATATTGACAAAAATTTTCACACTAATGACGTAACTCCGGTCTAAGTTAGGGGGACGGTGATTACGTAATAGTGCACTGAGGACACGAGACTCGATATTGTATGCATATGTCATTTTTGTTCACTGGAGTCGAAGGTCGCGTGTTAAATGAAAGCCTTAACAGGGCACGGTCGATGTAAAATTTTTGTATCGATTGTACATTTATAACGGGTAACTCGATTGGTAATTATTCCATGTCGCTATATAAATTTTCATAGAGGCTCAGCTGCACATGTAATTAAAAGATAAGTTTGATGGATAAAGACGTGGTTTTCAATCACGTCTTACAGCTTGGATTTGCCTTTTTAATATACTTCTCAATGCATTCTTATCTGTTACATAATTTTTCTTCAACTTATCAGTCTCTTTATAAATTCTTCAAAGCAGTCACGCTTCTCGTGCGACGACTGTGCGCTGTTATCGCTGCCAGAAGGGAATTCTGAAAATTGTTTTTTTTTTTTTTTTGGAAGAATTAAAAATTGTCCTTTGATCTTCGTGCGCGCGCACGGCTTTCCTTTTGCTTTTTTTAAAAAAAAATACTCGTTCATTCCTTAAGGCGGACTTTCGCGAGATTCTTGGCTTCTCTCTTGCGCAGGAACTTGGATGAGCAGCAATGCTGACCTCGACATCCACATTCGCGAATACTTATGTACGTGCATGGCGTCGATATCAAGGCAATCGGGAAATAAAGGTGGAATCGCGCATTGCGGACGATCCTTTCACCCTACGGCCGGTAAATCGCCAGAAGTAAATGACTGTCATTGGCTTAATATTATTCCCAGTGTAATCTTTTGATCGATGTTCCTTTTTTTTTTCTTCGCAAAAAATTTAACCTCGACAATTCGAAATCCGTACAAAGTTCATGCTCAGTTATTGGCCAATGGTGTCAAACGAATTTTACCGTACGATCACAGGGGATCGAATTTCGCAAATATTGAATTATTCAATTAATCGCGAAATCGCGGATCTAACTTTGTCAATATGTCAAGGGAACACCGTGCAAAATATTTTCGCGACATCCGATCGACTGTTACTTCATTGGGCGCTATGCGTAATCGTTATTATTTTCCACAAAGTACATTCGTCGTAAGTTCCAATTTCTTTCGCGAAAAATATTCGCGAAAATTTCGCCGGCCAATGTATTGCCCCACGCGTCGGCTATATCTCAACGACCACCGGGCCCATCCTGTCGTCGGGAATATTGCTCGAGACCCTGGAGGAAATTTTGCCAGGATTTTGCATGAGGGATGACGGAGCCGGGGAGGGGGAAGGGGTACGGTAAAGACACGAAAGTTTATACGATGCATCGCGCGCATAAATTCAAGTTTGCAGTCTCTTCTTCTTTCATCTTTCTTCGCTCCTCTTACCTCGTCCTGCGTTTATGCGCATGTATGCTATAACGCGGATGCATTATATACATATATCCCATTCACCTTTCACCTTTATGTGAATATACGTGTGTATATATATATATATATTTTTTTCATTTAATTCCTTTTACCAGGCTCGGAGACTTTTTCATACTCGCGACAGAGATTCTTTTTTTTTTTACTGATAATTAATACAGGTGTCAACCGTGCTTTTCATTAATGGGAAAAGTTTATGACTGGCCGCGATCTATCATTCATATTGATTTTACGCTTGAATATTTAGTTTGATAAATTCGAGTAATCTTTTAAGTCGCTATCTTGTTACTAATAATTTTATACTTTTCTTTGTCCCCGCGCAAGGCTATGTTGATGCTTACCTTCTTTTTTTTCGACTAGATCGATGGATACGTTTAGTTCGTATAAATTTTTTTTTCGAAAATAAAAATGCTCAAGATTCGATTTTCGCTAATTAATAATTATATTTTCCCGAGTCTGACCAGATGATAAAAATTTGTGTAAAATGGAAATATGACATTTTTCTTTCCTCCTCCCCCTGTAATTCATAATCTGAAACCTGATAACTTCTTCGTTATCTGGCACGGTGTCGTCAGGTTTGATGTACACCATTTTTCATCAATGTTCCTACTACAGTATCAGTAGGTTTACGCTCAATGCTTCTTCCTGTAGCTCGCGAGAGATCCGGCGGAGGAATCTGCAGTATCGAGTTACTATCGCGAACGAACTATAGGAGACTCGTATTTCATTTATATATCGTCTTCACTGACGTGTACCGTATTTTCCCAACCGGGGCTACCTGGAAGTCGTACCCCCCCCCCCCCCCCTTATTGGCCTTACTACCCTCTTCCCCACCTACCCCCCTCCCCGCGATCTCTCATCCAGGCCAAGTGTCTCCCGCTCGTCCGACCGCTGACAAATTAGCCTGTCGGGTCGCCGAAACTGGTACAAGTCGTGACCGATACTGCGGCCCATTCGATTCATGGAAACTCACCCTAATTCTAATTGAGATACGGAACCTTGTCCAGGTTCTAGGGTCCAATTCTAACCGTAGCACTATAATTCATTCGAATTAATCACTCACTCAGTCACCCCCCCTCCTCCTCCCCTCCCCACGTCCAAGAGCAATTAACGATAACAATGAAAGATCATGACACGGCTGATCGGACAATCAGCCAGTGTCGTTACCTGCAAAAAGATCACGCTGAATGGCGCTTTGTGTTCTGTGACTGTTCAGGGGATGAAGTAACGCGCAGTCTTTCTTTTCATTATTGTCAGGGATAATTAGATAAATCTTTACGACGTTCGGCAAAAGAATCCTTTGGTCTGGTCTGGTTGTTTGCCCTTTTTTTTTTCTTCTAAAGTTTTCATTTCGTCGCTGCAGCTTTAGCGTCAGATTCATTTTCAGCTGCAACGGCAATTGGATCCACGTTGCATCTGGTCCAGGTCTTACGTGGCTCTTCCTCGTTAACGGGAGAGATTTCAGTACGTTCACTTTTCCAGTTCCACTTGAGTTAGGTGTGTGTGTATGTATATGTATATATATATATCTAGTTGGTACCTGGGTCTCTTTTAATGGCAGTATATTTCTTTTGCTCTTGTACCTCTTAGGGTGATCCCCCAGGGTGAGGCTGTTTGGTGCAGTCAAGTTGATATTTGAGAATTGTAAGAGATTTTGAAAATTTAATGACGAGGTTACGTTTGAATTTGCCGACGCCGATAAGAGTTTTGAGGTCTGGTTTGAATTTTTGGCGCACTTGAGAATTAGTCGTGTATAGGAGGGGAAGTGACGTCAGCTGGATTCCCATTGTGTAACGAGAGGAATGCCGTTTTGTGGGCGAGTGACGGAGAGCATGGATTAAATTTTTTTTTTTTCTTCAGGTAGATGAGCAAGAGAGAGACAGAGAGAGAGAGAGAGAGAGTGACAGACACAGGAAATAACGAGGAGGCGAAGGGGAGGAGGAGATTCGTAAAATGGAGCAGAGAGCGAAGAGCAATAAATTTTTGGCACCGACTACACCGGCAGTCAAGGGCATCCATCCCTATGGAGGAGCTTAAAGCTGTCGCACTGAAGCTTTTTTTTCCTTCTCTTTCGCTTCGCTTTGTCTTATACGGCCTCTCTCTCTCCCTTCGTGGCAATGGTTTCTCTCTCTGTCCTTTATTTTTATTCTCCTCATCTTCCTTCTCTCTCTCTCTTTCCTGGATTCCTGCGGCTTACGACAGGCTCTCTCTCTCTCTCTCTCTCTCTCTCTCTCTCTCTCTCTCTCTCTCTCTCTCTCTCTCACACACACACACACACAC
>JASANN010000004.1:1432262-1460031 GCA_031762395.1 Calameuta pygmaea | reverse complement strand
GTGGCCCCGGAGGTAAAGACGTGACCCCCCCCCCCCCCCCCCGAACACGATTTCCTTGGTGGGTTTAGCCGTGGCCTTTATCTACCCGTGTCCATATACATATATATATATATATATATATATATATATATACTGTACGGGCTACAAGAGAATTCAAGCTAAAGATATAAGAGTCAAGGTAGACAGATAGACAGCCATCCCCCCTACATCCACACACACACACACATATATATATATATATATAGGGGAATTCACCACGCTAGGGGTAGCTACGATCCTTGAAACTTGGCAGACGGATCGTACCCAGGTAATGGCGTTTTCGAATGCCGCTTCCTTCTGAAGGAGCTTCTCGAAGAAGGTGGTGGCGCCTCCCGTAGGTTATGTATATACACATATATAGTCGAGACCTAGGTACAGAAGACCCAGTTGGAGGCCGGAGGTTGCAGCCGTTCCTGTTCCTAATAGAGGCAGCAGCAAGATTTATCGTTTACGATGCAGCAGCTTCTCTGGGTACCTATCGGATATATCCCCACGGCGTATTCACTGGCGGAACTAAAAAGGAAACGCGTATCCAGGAGCCACACTCTGAATACCAACCAGTCGCTCTCTTCCGTTAAGGTCCGTACGAGCGTCCCGACGCCTATACAACTGGCTACCGCCGTATCGAGGAATTCGATTGGTCCTAATCGATAGCACGCTAATAAATATATCTATATGTATACCTCCAATATTAACGTGTACACGTATACATATAGATACTGTTAGGTCACAGGCTCTCCTCTTTGTCTCCCTGGCGATTCCCACCATCCGTCATCCCTTAATAACTCTGAGGGAATCGATTTCGGAAATTCGGCAGATTGACGATCTGCAGGTGGACTTCCCCATCCCATTTCGACTTTTTTTTGCATTTCACCAACTGGCACCCACTAATTTGTGTCGCCATTCCCTCCCGGTTCTTTACTTTGTTTCCCAGCCACATTCAGACTCTTTTTTTCCATTTTGTTTGAGACAGGAGGACCCCTCGTGCTCTAATTCAATGACCGACGACACCTATTCTTGCTCTTTATTTCATTTTTCGTTTAACTTTTCAAGTCAATTTCGTTTATTCTTATTTTGAAATACATCTGGCTCCTTTGATTGGTAGCGTCAGGAGTTCATCGGCACCTTCGCCGATATCTTTTCGATTTACAGCACAGGAGGTCGTTAACATACAGTTGTATATATATGTATATATAGGTTGGGCAATCAATTCGATTATCGACGTCGCGACGCTATTAGTACGGTATGATGATTCGGAGTAATTTTTTTTTCATCCCTATAAAGTGCATCGGGCTTCGAGCAAATCGATGACATTTTTTTACGATATGTCCCACGAACACGTGATTTCAGGTGGTAGGCGTGGCTGGAATGTGGGGATGTTCGATACGCATATAGGTTGGACCTTAGGATCTTTGCATATATATATATAGTATGAAGCGTGGTATACCAGGTCCATCGTCTCGGCTGCATATCAAGTAGCCAGTGTATCCAACCTAAGATTAATGTAGACACCATCCCGATCCTCGTTACGCTTCTGGGGGTATAAGACGCTTACGTTGGTACCCGTGAAGTTTGGTATATCCTTCTGCGGGGATTATTATTGTAGGGACCCTGGAGTAAATCATTCCTGATACCCGAAGTAATTGCAACGGGCTGCGCTTATGTATGTATGTCGTTCCAGAAATTGCAACTGGCGGATTGGATCGTTGGGTTGGTATTATTGTTTCATTAGATTTTCCACGATTTCGCAATATCCACGCGGCCGGATTATTACTGTTAATTGAGTTAGCAATTAATTAATATATTTTTAATGATTTTTTTAAATTCTTCGTCGAGACTGCTTATACAAGCGTGCACGATTCGTTCTTGGATTTACTAGGGATTTTAGTGCGAGTGTAATAGGTTGCTCGGATATCCCTGAAACGATTTCTGGTACTTTTTTGTTGTTGTTGTTGTTGTTGTTGCTGCTAGAACCAGTAGGCATTGCAATCAGCAGGGAGAGTTTGCTGCAGTTTTCATTTTGGCTGCACTGGCCTTGTAATTAGTTTGTATTGCGCTTATAGGACTGTTTGCTTCTTTGCTTGGTTCTACCTTGCTTTGGCTATGGGAATTCTTGACTTTGCTCTAGTTTCTCTCTCTCTCTCTCTCTCTCTCTCTCCCCCCCCTCCCTCCCTCTCTCTCCCTCGCCCTCCGCACTCCACTCCATTCTCATTCAGTTAAGCTTCGTCTTTGGAGATATCGACTACGTGTAGGGGAATTGAGATCGAATTCGATAAACTAAATCAAGATGGCAAACGAAACGAATACTACGTAGTAGTAGTAGTGCTAGTAGCAATAATACTACCACCCACTGCTACTACTAGCAGTCGAGCGTTAATATCGTAAATCACAGTGCTCTAAGCTGCCGTTGCTCTTTACAGTATTTTCACAGGACAATCCTTAGTTGCAACGTATCAACCGAAGAGGCATCTAACTCGATGAAATCAGCAAGTAATACAAAAATAATGTTGTATTAAACAATGTCAAAAATAAATTAATTCGTGTTATCTTTTAATTTTTTCGCGAATAACTGTTATCGTTAATGTCCGAGCAACGTGGAACTGCTTAAGTTATACGGGGTTATTTCGGGTCAAGCGTTTTACCGATTTACGTTTGATTTCTAACGTCGGCCGATACACGTGGGTCTGTGAATACAATATTTTTTTGACAGCTCGTAAACAATGCAGTCCCTAGAAAATCACACGTGACTCCTCATACAAAACACTGTGTTATATGCTAAAGCACAAGAGTTTATATCTCAGTACAAAACCATCCACCGGTGTGCCTACTTCGTAAAATGATATGCAGAGCCACGTGTCTGCTTGTTTGTGGAACTCATTGTTTTTTTTTTTCATCTGTCAAACAAAGAATCAGATTTTTATCACGAACCGACTGTATCTACCGTAACTGTGTATACGTCAGTATACTTAATTGGATTTCCTGTAGACTTCGGTAATCAAGAAATAACATTGCTCTCCGTTCCTACTTGCTTTCAGTATTACGTTTCTTCTCCTGTAACCGGCAACGTCATGGAAACTCGTAAATGCTGCTGTACGTGATTTTTTCTTATCTCACTGCAATCTTTTATGCTTAACTCTTTTTTTATGCTTATCGCTATCCTATAGTCGGTTTCGATCGATACTTTTAATTTTTTAATTATACAGGGTCTTATGCCCAATGGATTTCGTTACGTATCCTTAAACATCCGACGCTTCGATTCGCAGAGTGATTTTAGGAATATTAATTATCTCGCCGTTTGTTGTATACACGCCAAAGATATCAGGTCTTGATTAACATCTTATCGTAGCTCTACCACGCGATGTAATTATCGGATGCGAGTATCTTGCTAGTTAACCGTGTCAGCCTGTACCTTTGTAAGACCAGGGAATAAAAGGGCACTTCGAAGCAGTATAGCTGTGTATTACGTGCTGTTAACTCACTTAAAAGTTCTTATCAGTATACATTCGGAAATATCTTATCGAACAATGTGGATCCTTATCGATGGCAATATCTGGGGGGAAGAGGGGGGGGGGGCTATGTAGGAAATTTCTGTTCACAAGGTGAATCTTGAGCTTTTCGAGACGATCTAAATATTTATGTAAATCTATATAGATATAGATTTTCTATATAACTTAAAAAAATTATAACGTTAAATTGACGTATGATGTATTTTTTTCTCTTGATTTAGATTTTCGAAAAAAAAAGAATTTTTCACCCATTTTACTAGTATTAACAAAATTTACGGTTTCTTCGATAAGCGCTATCTCAATGCTCACTTCCGACAATAAAACCTGTTTAACGAGTTTTTTTTATGGCACTACTGGTCTCTTCAAAAGCAACAAAAGTTTTTAACTCTGCGCTATGATTTTGAAAAATACTGCTCACTCGCACAATGCGAGTCGCATTATAATAATTCCTCAGCACTCTCGTAACGGCACGTCCAGCCTTCATTACAGAAACAACCACTAACCACTTGCCTCTTCCCCCAAGTTCATTTTTCTTCTCTTTACTACATTCCCCTTATATCCATTTAACTATTTTACTATGCACGATACGTATAGGCTCGATATCGGGCTGAGGACTCCTTTTTGTTCCCCTTGCTGAAAGCAATGGACATAAAGTCCCTAGTGTGTTGTTATCCACGTGGCGTAAGGGGGACTCAGTCGAAATTGATGGAATTGTTTTAGGACGTGATATATACCTTCGTACAGGTATCCTGAAATAAGGGTTTTCCAATAATCTATACGTGTATATATATATATATACAAACAACATATAATAGCCTATAAAGCTGAAACCGCCACAGTGGAAAATCGAAATAATATCTATTGCAAAATTAGGAGCCATTTAAGAGCTACGATCGAGTGCAGCGATAAAAATTTTAGAAATCCATCCTTTTTGTTCAATAGCTATTGCGGCAAAATTTTAAATGCCATATTATTTTTCCATCGTGATACAAGTATAAGGGATTCCTTTATTTGGTTAAGCACGTGAATAATTTGTGGCGGTTACAATTTTTTCATTGACCTGGCGCCCTAAGGGGGTTTGACTGAAGCTGTAAAATTTTAATTGGGGCACCTAATTAGCCTCGAATAGCTCCTAACTTTACAATCGATTTTATTTCGATTTTCCACTTTTGCGCGATTCCGCCTTTACTGACGTTTCTATGTAACGGCTCTTAGCTCCTTGGGTCGTCGCTGCTCCAGTGCATCCTGATTGTTCCTAGTTCCCATTATTGTTCCAGTTCTCAGGTATTGCGAGCGGAATATCTTGTCAGAACTTTGGTCATTTCGCTTTGCTGTCTCTGCAGCGTCTATTCGGGAGGGGAGTTTGGCCAACAGACGAGGAGGACGCGAACGGCAGTTGGGTCGGGGTCGGTTTTCCACCTAGTAAGATTCTATCGCGTCGCTGACATTGAACGCCTTTAGGTACTACTTGGGATTCTTGGGTTGAACCCTCAGGATGAATTTCGTACCGGAGGCCGTAACGTTCTGTCTGCTGGGTTTTGTTTTTCTTTACCTGTTAATTTTTTTTCCTGGCTAACTTCCGGCTTGCCGTTACGCGAATGTCGTCACGGACAATGCTGCGACGTGAGGTGATTATTGTGATTATTTGTTAATGACGACTTTTTGGGATTCGCGGTTTTTCTTTTTAATTGTACCTCTGTGGGACTCTGGAGGGATCCTTGATTATTGTTATGATCGTTGGGGTCTGTATTGGATAGGGGGAGAGAAATAATTTTTTTTTCTTCTTCTTTTATAGCTCCTGCACTTATGCATTCTTTAGTTCCGTGCGAACTCCTGCACTTGTTGGACGAGCGAAACACGTACACTTTTTTTTTCTCTTTTTTTTCCCCTCATTCAATCGTTTTCCATTTCAATAGAAATGCACACAGAGCCTTACAGGCTCTGTCTATTGTAATTGAACGTGAGGAGCTGTTGCTTCTTCGTGCAGGCAAGTATGTATATATATATATATATATATATATGTATATGAGTATGCCCCCATATCCGATTCGTAATAACAGTAGCTGAATCTCTATCTCGATATATCGCGATTTAATGATTGCAAACAGGTAAGAGGCGACGCGACTCGATATATTAAATTTCGATCTTGACGACGATATCATATATTTTTATTGATTTTTTTTTAAGTCAAGTATCATCGCAACGCGATTGCCGTGAAAAATTGAAAAAGTGAGTTCAAATTACGTTATATAAGGAAATTCGAAAAATTATTGATAGAGAAGGAGAAAAAAAATGAAAAGCAGGATTAATGATTTTAGGATTGACCCACGCGTGTTTGACCTTAACGAAAAGTTAGTGGAGGATCGGCTGAGTGTTTATCGCTCGTTATCTCAGAGATTTACTCAAGACTTTCTCTCTTCTTCTTTCCTCTTACATCACTTGCTCTCTCCCTTTAACTCTTACACTCTCTCCTCCGGCTTCCCTCTTTTTATTGTCTGACTACATTACCTAGGTATCTGCTCTTCGGGACGGTCGTTCGTTTTAACACTTAATTACGCTCTGAATCCCCCCTCCCCCCTTCCCCCCTTCCCCCACCTCTTCCCTACAGCCTCCCTGTTTCTTTATCCTTATCAACTTTTTCCTTCCACCTGCAACAATTTACAGAACTTGAAATTTCTTCCTGTCCAAATCTCTCTCTCCTTCCCCACTATCCCGATAACACACATAGATAACGATTTCGGTTCACCGTCACCTCCGTACCGAACGATCCTCCGCGTCTCTGCTTTATCAACCCGCTTCACGAGCTTATCGGTAACGTCAGAACTTCATTGACTTCGCCCCGCAACCCCTCATTAATTAAACTTCTCCTTTGGCCTCCGCCCTCTCCACCCTCTCTATCCCCCCTCCATCCCCCTCCCTCATTAATACTACCGCCATAAGCGAAACCTCCTCGACTCACTGTGCCTTACATGTCCCTACTACACCTGCCATCCCTTACTCACATTTTCTCCTTACAGCTCCTCCGAGGGGGGGGGGGGGGGAGTCCCCCCTCAGCCCACCGCTTGCGTGTTTCGAATTCTTGCGGATCTCAAAGTCTCACGGGTCTCCCTCTGCCTCTTTCCGCTTCCCCGTACCCCAGCTCGCCTAT
Organism: Calameuta pygmaea; assembly: GCA_031762395.1. Classification (NCBI taxonomy): domain Eukaryota; kingdom Metazoa; phylum Arthropoda; class Insecta; order Hymenoptera; family Cephidae; genus Calameuta; species Calameuta pygmaea. The sequence goes on along the minus strand of JASANN010000004.1, from coordinate 1,453,338 downwards.
GCACCTGAACTTTCATATCCGTCGTGTCGTTCGGCCATTTTCATTGCGCACGCGAACCCTTCGCAGTCGCACGTGCATCGGGGCTGCGACTGCCAACTGCTCGACACAAGTGTTTCTCACGCAAGACTCGTGCTACTTCGGCTGACATTTGTTTCGTGGATTTTATTGGCGATTGTTTCTCGTTACGATAGCCTCTCGCCGTAAGGCAGTACGGAAAACGGGTATATCTTCTTGCCCGGCTAATGAATTTCGTTAAGACTGCTTACGTTGGTAATTACTTCTACCAACACTGTACTTACTGGCACTGCTGGGTATACACGTTACCATAGATATCGTTGACTCGATAGATAACCAGCCAGGGACTGTATACACTGCAGTCACTACTGATTGAAAGCTATGAACATATAGTGTGGCTGCAGTATCTTCAATCGGTTTTATTTTTTAATGTTCCCCGACTGCCTATATTTTCTTCATCTCTTTCCCCTCAGTTGATTTATCACAGAAACGCTCCCCGTGTAATACGAGTTATCATGTCGGGAACGCGTCATGTACGTAAGTGAAATATCCTTGTCTCGACCCGTTAATCCGTCCGCACGGCTAACCTGTGTAGGACTCTATCCACTGCGAGCTCAGACGTTTCTGCAAGTTGCCAGCCGCCTGCCTGTCTGACTCTCTCTGTCTTTACCTACTCTCGGCATTTCATGATACCTTCTGTCGGCAGAGTTCTTGACTCCCGGCAATGCAACGGAATATAACGACCAGCAGCTTCATCGCTTGGGACTCGTATGGATACTGACGAGACGATCTCGACGACAGTGAAGAAAGACGACGACGTTTTTGAGTCGTATGTGAAATTTTGAAAATTTTCCAATTTTTTTTCCTTGCACGATTGTTATTATTATCGAAGTTTTCGAGCTCGAGTCCAGTCGTTTGTCACACTCGGGGATTGTGGGAGAGAGTAGAATGTTTTAGTTTTAATTTTTCTTTTTTTCTTGTAATATATGCATAATTTATAAAGGAGGATATATATATATATATGCTTTGGACAATGGTACAAAGGCTGTCGCATCCAAGCCGTAGCGTGTGATTTCTTAATTAAAGATTATTAATTACGTGGGCCGTAGGTATGTGTGTGTGTATAAATATACATATACTATTGCAGCCCATACGGCTGGAAATGATTCGTCGCTATCGCCCTCTGTCCGCTAATCATCCCATTCCCTTCCGGTTATAACGGGTGGCAGTCGAGAACAGTTCACTCGGCGCGATAATGGAGAACCGTTTTATTTCCGTGCTGTCCGTTTACGTACTGCCCGCCGGCACGAGAGTTTCTTCGATGTCTGGCGTCGAGTCGTCGTCCTTTTAATTACCTTGCTTTAATCGTACTGTGCTTTTACGAGTCCTTCCATTCGCTATTACGTGCCAAATTTTGCTCTATTTCGACTTGACTTTACTATGTATATATATATATATATATACATTGTACGTTTAAGCACTGTCCGTGCGTATATTTTCTCAATGGAAAAATGATGTATCTGTATAACGATTGTAAGTAATGTAAATGTTTTCTAATACGACAATCTGATAGTCATTATGGAATTGATGACGTTGCCAATAGTAACTATGGCTATTTGAATTGTCGGAATCGCGCCAACTTTATTCGCAATTCCATTACAGCCGGATCCAACTGATAAGTCTTCCAGTACGTAAAAGAGCTGAACCATCGAATTTCTATGCAAAAGCAGGCTGCACCGGTCTGAGAGGGTGGGGGGTAGTCATCCAGTCAGCAAGTTGGTCCCCTACGGCCCCCCCACCCCCTCCCCGTACTCTAGTCCTGCTGCATCCTCTATTTTTTTTCATCCCTTTTCCGCATCGAAAATCCTTGGACGAGTGGAAGCGAGTTGAAAATTCTAATGGAATTCGGGAGGGAAATTCGTTTTTACTCTGTATACGTGTAGGAGCAGGGTGGACTGAGTTTGGACTCCGTGAGCGCTCGAAGCGACTAGAAACGACGCTCGGCGACGGCGACGCCTGGAATGAGAAGCTCGCGACAACAATCCTCCAAGAGGATTTATGAGCGCTCGTAATTACGAGCGCCTTTACCGTATTTCGCTTATTTCCCTTGTTACCTATTTCAGTCACGTTTTTTTTTCTTTCAATTTCCAATTCTGCGCATGCGCGACCTCATCGTTTATTTTCCTCCACCACGTACACGTCGATCTCGTATTAATTGCGATATTAATATCAGCCGTTTCATGCGAATTACTCGCAGATCACGTAGCGCAGTAGGTAATAAATCATTGGAATCGCGAGATTAATAATTTTCGTTTACTCGTATAAATGAATGAAAAGACGCGTTGCACGTCGGAAGGCGATTTTTTTTTGGATAATTTTTCTATTCTCCAAAATTTTGTAATTATATTCCCTCGTCTGGGACTTGAGTTAGGTTCGCAGAAATTTTTCCAATTTTACACGGATTATCGCGACGACCCACTAAACTCCGGGGTTGACATTTTTATGGGTACAAAAAAGTCTCGGGGTGCATTTGCTTCCAGGAGGAAAGGGTTGATAACGTTTACTCCAGGGATCGGCAAGGTGGACGCGAGGAGACGACGTATATATCGCCATTAAAAAAAAAAAAAAATAAGTTTCCGCCAACGGCGTGGTATAAATATCTGTCGTCGTCGCGACGCCCTGCGTCGTATCTCTAGCATGGTCGACGCCATTAGACGACGTCGGAGGTGAGAATCCGGCAGTATGTGCATCAGCGTGGATACACACCCTTTTCTGGCTATAAGCAGCCCAAGTGGCCTGCGCGAAAAGTGGAGCAAGAACGACGACAAGAAGAAGAAGAAGAAGAAGAAGAAGTGGGAAAGTACGGTGGCTTTTTAAAGCGAGGAATGAGAGTAGCGAGAGACATGGTGACTTTTAAGGGTGGTTGTTACAAACGGCGCAAAAAAAAATGACGTCTCAGCGTTTTTCGAACTTCTGCAACGAGGCCTACCTGCCAAACTTCGATTTCGCTCAATATTCCCTTTCATTTGCATTTATCCGGGATCGGCGAAAAATTTGAATACGTTTATGTATATCGCTTCAAGTTGGACACACTGACGGATCGGACGGAAGACATCTTTGTGGACAATCGCACGTAAATCGAAATCCCAAATTTTACTTTTATAAAACGAAATATCTATTTTTTCTATATATATTCAGGGGGCTCCCGTAACTTTGCAATAAAAAGTAAAATTTTTCAATATAAATTTCATTAATCCAACCTTGACATAACGTATATGTATATATAGGTACGCGAGAAAAATTAAATTTTTGTATATATTTAAAAAAAAAATTATCAAAAATACAAATATTTTGACATATCAGAACAATAAGGTGTCCTATAGATCACGAGGGAGTCCCGATAGTCTTGAGTTTTTTTTTCTTCTTTTGTTAAGCATGAAACCACCCTGTCGATGAATCCTCCGATTCATTACTCCGCTTCGTAGCGTTTTCAACGAAAATTGAATCGCTCTCTCCCCTCCCTTCCCCTCCCCTCTCCATTCCGCGGATGAAAAGATATTTTCATTAGACACGCTCCAACGACTACAGAGACCTTCTTACTAATCCAGGATAATGCTTTACAAACGCGGGATTCACGAATGGCCAACCCTTCATAAAATTCGGGGAATTTACGTGGAGGCGGGGGGGGGGGGGGGCTACTGGTTTCTGTTTTCACGGAGGAACGAAAGTCCTACGGGAAAGTCCGATGCGTTTGCTACGAGCGTCAGGATTGCCGTACCCGTTACCCGAGAATATGTAGAAGGGGGATTGCCAGCTGTCGGGCATTGGATTTTGGAATTGACTTCTTTCTTTCTTTCTTGTTTTAGCCGGGGGGGAAGGAACGAGCCCCTATTTCTTTTTCTCTTTAATACCCGAATAGAAATTTTTCGTCGACTTCTTTCCTTCTCTTCGCTCAACGTTATTAGTATATTTTCCTCCTCTTCTTCGTTCCTTATACTAGGATATCACCCTGGGCACTATATATGTGTGTGTGTATATATATATATATAGGGCTCGAATATATTGTCCCTTTAAACGCTAACAAATCGCGACGCGTCCTTTAATATTCCAAAGCACTCGATCTTCGGTTTCGACGGATTTTCCTCGACAGCAGTCTGCTGCCACGTCGTGAACCTTCGCGTGGAGGATTCAGTCTCGGTTACTCAGCTCCTTTAGCCAGTGCAGGAGGGAGCGAGATGCGGGACCCTCGATATATCTTCTTGAAGGTTATAACCTCCTTTCTGCTTTTCTCTCCCTTTTCTGTTTCTCCATTCGAAAAGGGCCTCTGTCCAGCACCCACTGCGTCTTCATCCTTCAGCCAAGAATCGGAGATGCCTACGTAGGTGTTATTGAAAAATCTGTTTTTTTTTTCCTCTCTTTTTTCTTCAAATAATCTATCAGACATTGGCAGCACTGAAGTTCGCGCGACCCGATATCCTTAGTATACGAAGACTCTACGTTCTATATAGGGTTGTTATGTACGTTGCTCGGAGTGAGATAATTTTGCCAAGTTTTTCCTGAAGGTCTTGTATTTTTTTTTTGTTTCAGAAGGAAAAGAAGAAAAATCAAAGATAAAGTCAATCTCGACGGTCTCTCGAAGGCAGGAGAAGAATGTTTGTGAGTTTCTTGTTTACTGTCTCTTGCTATTGTATTTTCTTCCTTTCATTCCTGCCACTTTACGGATAATACCGGTTTAACGATAACTGGAATCGACACTGCTCAGACACAGTCTGATGATTGAAGTTCTATGGATAACCGTAAAGGCGCGTTTCGAACGAAACGACACTTGCGAGGCACACTGGGGGCTATGTCGCTGTGTCGCATGGTCGGTTGCGTGATTCGACGCTTTAAGCTCCCTGTAGTCCTCATGGGAATTGAGCAGCTTCGCGACTCCTGGAACAACCTGGGGTTAGCGTGTCATGAAATTCCATGGGTAGTTCTCGCAATTCTTACGATAACCTTTCTTATTTTTTTTTTTTCATATCAAAATCCGGTCACCATGTATATCCCTCGGATATGTATTTTTAATGTTCCATTAAAATCGCTGATAAGATTAATTTCTCAAATTTATAAATGAAGATTTTTTTTTCTCTTCAAGATTTGCGCAGTTTTGATTACTCGTTGAAAACTTTTTTATTCAGAGAAATCAGTGAACAGGGATGCTGCGTTATCGGTAGCTACACCGATAAGATGACTGACTCGACTGTAATGTATTTAATAATCTAAACTTATCTACTATCTACTATTAGCTACGTACTTTCACAGTTCGGAGTTGATATACACTCGCGTTGACTTTCTAGTTCGAGTTAGCGCCACCAGATGCTGCTTATCAAGAATTAATTTACGAACGTCGGCATCTCTCGTTATTAATGAGACCCGTGACAAAGTTTCTAGAAATTTGGAAAATTTCATAAATAAATTTGACGCGTTATCTGCCTTCTCACTTAGTCTCATTAGTAAAGGATATTCAACGAGAATATCCATATCAACATACTTGCCCCAGCTAATTCTCGTAATCTCTAGATATCCGCTTCTTTCCCAAGACCTCAAAAGGTTGTAGGTCGAAATACTTCCAAGGCCCCGACAGTTTGCTACCTTCCTTTAAAATGTTTTCCACGCTCCTCCTATTTTCATCTTAAATATCCTCGTTACTCGCGAAGAAGCTCGTGTTTGCCCTCCTTTCACGATTTCGACCCCCTTTCGAGACCCATCTTCATTTTCTCTCCCCTTAATACACCGACTCTCAATCGAGCACCGTGTCGACCGGGAGTTCAAAATGGCAAATTGAAAGATACGAAATAGAAAATTTTCATTAACCTCAAATTTTTTTTTTCTTTATTTTCGAAAACTCACGAACCACCATCATATACGCGTGACATGCTTCATGGCGATTAACGAAAGATATTTTCGCTTGTAAAATATCTTCCCAGCTTCCCCTTCTCACCCTATTAACCCTCCCCCAACGCAAAATGAGTCTGGTAACTGTAACATTCCTGAAAACGAATGACCCGGTATCCAATTCGTTCTGTCCACCCCGACACGCCAAGTGGTAAAGTACCTACGCTTGTCTCTGCTCATATAGCAACGACGTCGCAGAGGAGAGCGGCGTCGCGACGACGAGCCCGAGAAAGTGGTGTGTCTGGCCCGATGACGTCATTGATCAAGACACTCCCCGCAATTATTTAGCTGTCAGGGGGTCGGATTCTCGAATATACCTATATATACCGACGCGAAGGCAATAGTAGATAACGATAGCAGTAAAGGCGGGGGTCTCTTCCCTGCCACCAGGCTACAAAGGGGGGGTTTGCTTTGTTCTCAGAATTTCCGGTAACTATGGGTCTTTTTTTTTATATGGTGTCGGAGATCGTTTCTGCGAGTGTACGATGATGTGTTAAGACCATAAGTGGACTTTAGTCGAATTAGGGTTAGCTTAGGTCCCAGCTGTTCTTACGGCTGTTGTAGCGTTCACAGTGAGCGATACATATATACATACATATATATATATATACCATATTGCAAGAAGTACATATCGATCGTAATATTATATATCACATTACTTAGCGCGTATCAATATATAATATATACTGTATGTATATTTTATCGCGTTCATAAAAATTCCACATATTTTTACGTGCAAATGGATATCGTGAAAACTTTTCAAGGAAAATTGTCGTTGCTCTCATTTCAAGTGGTTTGTCACACTTTTTCTTTTCTTCTCCTCTCTGCCCCCCCTCCCCCCCCCTCCAACTCTCCGCCACCTTGCCCGACCCAAGCTCTTTTTTATTTTTCCTTTTTCTTTCAGGTCGAACGTACGCGCCTGTAAAAGGTATATAACGCGTGTAGGATACTGTAGACCCTCATATGTCTCCTGAAACATGACAGATAGGAGAGTATTGCTTATCGAGTAACTACTTTACCTGACTACCGTATCTATTTATCCACCTAACCTGACAGCGGGCCACCCTCGTTCGACTCGTCCGATAAAGGTGACACTGTCCTTGTGACTGTGGCTACTACGTTTGAATTGTTTTTTTTATCGTCATCACCGTCATTGACCTTGATATTACGATACACGCTTTTTTTTGATACTTCATTTCTTTTTTTTTTTTCTTTTCTTTTCTTTAGTATATCTTCCTATAGTATATTCGTGCTGCGCGTTCCTATAGTACGTTTGGGTTTGTAAGTTTGATGCGTATATAGATATATCTAAGGCACGTCCTCCAGCCCTCACTACGATTGCCAACAGTAATTCCCCACTAGTGCTTTAATTACCCCGCAGCAATAATGAAACCCTCCAGCAGCCTGGACCGACTGTTTCATCCGGAGTGATTACCTGGCTGACGTGTATAAGTATCCATACATAGCGCAGGCACATACGTCGCCCGGGATACATGGACGCTGGAAAGACGGGCGAGAGCCAAGGGCCAAATTAAGTCGAGTATATTTAATGGGGATGTTTTTCGCGAGGGGCGGAACGCTACCCATTATTATTATTTGCCCGGGAAAACGATATATAAATTCTAACGGCAGCGACACATTCCGTTTCCCAGCTAAAACCCCATATTTTTCGTAATTCTCTCTCGCTCCCCCCCCCCCCTCCGACTTCTCCTCTTCGTCACCTCCCCTCCCGCATCGCTACCCTTATTTTTCTCCTTCCCCTCCTCATCTCGTTCCCGTCTATTTCGCTGTTCGAAAATGTTTCCACGACTACACGGGGAAATTGTAATTTTATACGTGCATTTTTCGAATTCCTCTTCTCTATCGTGTTTTTCATCCAATCCTACGGGACGATGTCTTGGGGGAAGGGGGGGGGGGTTGTTTTTCACCAACAACCCCCCTTTCGTCACGGATATCGAGCACCTCGCGAACCTGCTCTGTACCTATGAACGAAAAGACAGGTGGAACGAGTGTTAAGGGATGATACCGTTTTTTTTTTTCATCCCCCGTTAAACGAAGATGCACGATGATGCCCGAAGATTCGCGAGGGCCCGATTAGAAATGAAATAATTAATTCGGGCAAAGGTGCGAACCTCATCTCGGATTCGCATTAATCTTCCTGCACGAGTTATGCCACATTACTTTCATCCCCTTCCACAGCCTCCAGTAGCAGAACGCTGTGGGATGGACCCCCCCCCCCCCCCCCACTGTACTTCCCCAGTTACAGCGCTGTTACACGTCAGCCCTGCTTTCTCTGTCTCAGCGAAATAATACACCCTTGGCTTCGATTAAATAATGCATCCACGTCGGCTCGACGTGAAACTTCATCTCGGCCGGGTGTCGCGCGACGCATTAATCTTTCTCGCCTATTTTTCTACGTCGTGTCGTGCATGCATGCATACAGTCGGGTGGTGCCGGGTAGCGCAGCAAGTGGAGCGTAAGTAATGCAGAACTCGGATAGTGTAATATTTTATAGACGCGAACGATACGTTTCGTTCGGTTTGTCGTCGAATTTGACGTAGAAAATGCACGTTGAATTACACACGTATCCTCGATGTTTCGTGAGCGCAGCTCGAAAACGGCGAATTACGATTTTTTTTTTTTTTTTCGTCCTCTCGACTTCGTCTTTCCGAAGGTCTTATTCCTTACGTGTGCTGGAAAATATGAGCGGCATAAAAGTGACGTAACGCCCACGCAAAACAGGCCGTCCTGGATCGTCGTCGTCGACCCCCACGACGGGGACATCTCGAAGCAAGAAGCAGGAGAGGATGAACGAGACTCTCGTAAATCGTATGGCCGTGTTGCTGAGAGAATGTGTCTTGTCTGCTTGTTTCCGGGGACGTGTGAGAAGGAGAATTGGGGTGAGAGTAAGAGAGAGAGAGAGAGAGAGAGAGAGATGGATGGAAAGCAAATATATTCCTACTGGAAGAGAGAGGGAGACGAACGGTGGAAGTAGAATAGGTGCGTTGATGTTCAGACAGTACGAGACATGGAGATTCCTTATCGCAAGCGTAAGCGATGTTGGAGTAGAAAAAAGGAAAATTGAAAAAAATTTCATTTCGATATTACGAAAAATGGGTAATGAAATTTTTTTCATATTCGACATGAACCAGAGAAAATTATTTCGTACTCTTTTATTCGCGAAACTGGTAGTAGTTGTGTTTTAATTCGCATATTTCCGCACAGTCCGACCATTGGCTCTTTCATACGTTGTCTAATATTTAATTTTCATTAAATAATACAGTTTCGGTTAACGGCGAGATGGTTCGCCGAGACTCGTAGGGGGTGGATTTGTGTCGAGGGGCAAGGGCGGTGGGATGTCATATAAATTCGCGAAAGGAAGTTCGAAGGTGGTTAGGGGAAAGGAAAAGAACCCTTTTGAATTTTCATTAGCGTCAATTTTAATCACACTTTTCTCCACGGATCTACCCCTTTTCTCCACGGATCCTCCATTCATAATCCGGCAAATCGTCATTCGCAAGAGATCTTGAAAATCGTGATTGCACAAACGTCCTCTAGCGCCACCGCGCGAGGAACCCGGTTTGGCCGAGTTTAAAACGGGGAGAGTCTCTTTGAGCGCTAGGATCGGCTCGGGAGACGAGTAAGATGGCGGCTGGTCGAGTAAGACGTTGAAGAGAAAAAAAAATGAAAGAGAGAAAAAAAAGAAAAGAAACCTAACCGAGAGTGTAATGGACGTTAAGGAAGATATAGGGCGACTGAAGTGGCAAGGAAGACTCCGAAGACGTCGCGTCAAGAGATCCTAGGGGTAGTTTTGAAAGGGATAGCCGTCCAGGACGCGGTTCCTGGCACAAAGGAAAACCGTTCGTGATCCTTTAATGGCTTATTAATTACTTCCGGAGGGGAGGCAAAGGACGCGAAGAAATTAAAGTGCAGACGCAGGTATAAAGTGGGATTAATTATAAATTCGTTCGGGGAACGATAGAACGAGATTGGGCCACCGCCGTTGTGGCTCGAAGGGTGACTGAGGTCATACTCGGATTCGAATTACCCAGACATGCCGCATTCAATTCCGACTATGTAAGACCCAATCTTAAATGCCACATTTAAGTATGCAGCACGATAAAAATCTCTGTATACACGAGCATCGTCCCTATTCATTCAGCCTTAATTGAGTGAGAAGGTTTGGGTTACTTTATAATCGTCGACTGATTTACACGTCATTCGTCCCCTCTTGAAAAGTTGAAATTCAATGCGATACCCTATCGGCCATCGGCAACAAAGCCACCCTCTCGTATCTCCAGTCTTATGTCATACACTAAACTACCCTTCGATAAAAAATCATTCCCGGGCCTTTGGGACCCGCTGGAGAAGTTAAATAAAAAAAAATACTTATCTAATCTTGTTATAAACTTGCTCATCCAGTCCCTGGTATATGTCAGGACTAATCTGTATTAGAATCCGGATTATGTAATATACCTATTAAATTTTCGATCAGACTGTATCCGTTACTTTGTACAGGTATAGTGCGCATGGGTAGTCGGATTATAGGTTCGTTCATAAAGAATTTAATGCATTGCGCAAAGGCCATGTTTAAATTGACGCTCGTCTTGCTTTCTCGTAAAGGTCGATTCTCATAGTATGCTATTCGGCTGAATCTTCGAACTTATGCAATACTTTCCGTCCACGTTGTTACTGTTATTTGCTGCTCGCTACTATGGTAGTAGGAAAGTAGTGGGACGGCAACGATCTCCTGGATGAAGACCTAGAGAGTCACAGCAGGCAGTGGCTGTAGTAATCGGGTCTCTCGAGTCGAGTCAGTGAGTCAGTCAGTCAGTCAGTCAGTCAGTCAGTCAGTTCGGAGCGGAGCGTCGAGCTACGACGTGCTTTCTCTACTGATTCTAGCGTGTGTGTCGACTATACGTACGAGTCCCGATAGTTGATTTGTCGAGTGAGTGGTCACTCTTGTGTGTTTGACTATATCGTGGAGGACTCAATTAGTAACCGGAACGTCGTGCGAATTGAGTTTATATGGTCGGTCGAGTGTCCGGGTAATATAGTGGTTACTGTGCTGGAATTCTTTCAGGACGATTTTACGCTGTGGGAGATACCGACATTTTTCATGGCTTTTGGGTAAGACAGAAAACTTTTTTTTTCATTTCTTTTTTTTTTAGTGCTCTGTTACACGTCATGGAATTTGACACGTGTAACTTTTCTTTTTTTTTCTCGTGTCCTTTTATACGACGCGTGCGTGTACCTCGGGACACGCGGAGACAGTTTTGTTTGATGAACGAATTAGGAAGTTCGTACGGTCGATTTGTTTGGAGTTCTTGGCTAATAATATGGGCAAGGCGGTACTAACATCTCGTTGGGGAATAGTCCTGGGGATTTTTTTTCTTTTTCTTTTGAACTAGGGTGGATGAATTTTCAGGGATTGGTTTTTTTTTTGCTAGAAATAATTCGATCTTTTTTTTTTTCCGATTTCTACGTCTCTCCTGGTCGCTTCCATTATTTCCTTTCCACGTGGTCAAAAAGTAACTGTAGATAAAGATTGGTCTACGGTAGAATTATTAAGAGCTCATTAATACGTATTGTCTTATGTATTATTCATTATGGCCGCGTCTGCTTGATTGGCGGCTTTTTCTACTTGCTACTCCCATCTTCTTGATATATTGGAACACGGCTATATACTGTATATATATATATATATATATATATATATATATATATATATATATGTATAATGATACTACGTGTCTACCGCTACTATTACTATGGCACGTCCGAATATGAGATGCTGCAACAAGAGCGGATAACTGTTATGATTATTCTGCATTTCTCACGAGATTTGCAAATTCCTAGTAAATCTTCTGATTTGATAGCCCCCCTTCCCCCACTTCCGGTTTATGTATTTTTTTTATTTTTGTGATAAGTTTAATTTGTTCATCTCAAAATTGCATGATCCTATTTATTCTGACATTTTTTGTTCTTTTTTTTTTCCCGCGAATTGAATTTCTGACGCAACTGGATATTACGTCCTTCCGCGCGACAGAAGGACTCTACAGCCGTCTTTGCAATTCCTTTGACAATTCCTTTTCTGACAATCCTTCCTGTAATCAGATACGGATTTGCCTTCAGTGATAATTCCAATCACATTCTGATTTCGCTAGTGCGAATAATCCTGTATCTCGTTACCAGCTGCAATACCAGTCCTAAATCTACTTATGTCAAAGTTCATTTCGGATTCACATTTCTCGCACAGAGACAGAAAAAAGTTTCATTAATTATCTGGGTTTTTTTTTTCACGCCACGTATTCATATTTATAAGTAACCCCCTTTCACATCCCCTATCACTTAACGAGAGTATTTCAAAAAGCATGAAAAAAAAAAAGAATAACACTGAAATCCAATACACGATGGAACGTATATTAATTTTTTTTCCCAAATTTTTAAATTCCAATAAAAAAACTAATAAAATTTGAAAAAAGCATTGGCTTCAATTTTCGCTTTCCCTTGCTACTTTCTTTTTCTTTCTCAATCTCCCCCAGTTACCATCTTATTCGTAGAAAATAACGAAGCTAGTTACAAGTCAGTCCAGACAGTTGGTCGCCCAAAATCCCTAGACAGACCTGGATTCCCTATAATACAAATCAAATGAATAATAATTAACGAGCGACAATATCTTCAGTGACGTTTTATCAATTTCTGTGTCTCCTCTATATATTATCTCTCTCTCTCTCTCTCTCTCTCTGTCTCTCTCTCTCGCTCTCTTTATCTCCTGTCCGTAGTCGCTCTGTAGATCTTCACATCCGTTTCCCCTTTTCCGCATTTCCGCTTATCCGTCCTTTCCGCCTTTACCGAACGGACTCTGAACGCGATACTTGTCTGCCCGTCACTCTTTAGCTACACTGCCTCCCTACAAGCCACTCGACTCTCCCGTACCAGTGTCTGGCATCGTTCCAAAAACTCACTTTTTCTACTAGCTTCACGGCGGATTTATACGCGAGTCCTGCGCCCATTGTTTGTTCCCCTGCTCGCGAAGCATTTCAATACATCTCTTGATTGCAATGTCAATAGTCTGCTGCGCTGCGCCTTGACAACGACGGCTTACGGCCAAATTGGTTTATCGGTAGGTGCATTGTTCTTATGGCGTGCAAGGGGAAAGACTTTGCATTAGCCAGACTAACGGATATCAGTGGTTCTCATTGGCTCCGAATTTATCGTACTTGGAAAAAAATTTCAATCGACGTCAAAAGGAAATTGACTACCTTGAGTCAACGTGGTTTGTGCTTGTAAATTTTTTATTTTTAGACAAAAATTCGTATACAAAATTTTACCAGCCAGTTCGTCGTAACGTTGCGAATTTTTTCGTCGATAATATTTTTTCATAATATTTGCGACACTTGCATATTGTCGACGTGCAAGGTTACGAGTGTCGATAGGAACGCGATAAATATACTTGCCAATGACGCCTAAGTACGTTTTCATGTAACTGCACACGTTCGCTCTGATGCTTTAGGCACGATTTTCTCGATAACTGATGATCTGACGTTTGAACGAGTTTACTTTGCTTCGACTTCGTTTTACTCACGCGTTTTCAATTTTTATCTATCGATATCTTCGCCTGGTGAAAATTCTTAGACTTACGCCGAACCGTGGATTCACGCTTGATAACAGCTCGGATAAAAGTCTTGTGTCTTATCGATTCCACTTGATGGCACTCAGGCGTGGCTCCTGGAAAAGTCAGAGGAATCACGTGGCGTCCTATTGTTCTTGGCTGTGATATACATATATACTTTATTTGCTATATTCACGTATAGCTATTATTCACGCGATTTCTTTTTTTTTTTTGCGAGACCAAAACGAATGTATTTTTGGCGATGCTACCAATCATTCTGATAGAATGAATCGAAAAAAAACTTTCACTTTTCAAATTAACAATGGGCTAAATGGAACGTCCGAAAACCGGTTGTCTGTATAAAAAAAAAGTAGTAAGATGAAAAAAATGATTTTTCGAGAGATCACCGTATTTTCGAAAATTCGCGATCACGAGAAGCATTATCTTTTGATTTCGTATAATCGCATTAAAGGTCTGGTTCAGTAGAGTCAATTTAAAATCACTCAACGATGCAGATACGAGACTGAGGTTGGCGTCGGGACGCACGTTGCTTACAGATACATTAGACGTCTGCCGTGGGTACGCCGACGCCTGAGAACGTAACGGCTCACGAGTACGTGACATTTCTTATGTATAAACTCAAAAGCAGCTACAGCTACGAGCATTCGTGAATGTCGGATCCGCGGTATGTGCTTATCACGAAATTGATATATTTTCAATTGATATAAATTTTTATTAAAAAAAAATATTACTCGTGCCCAGCAAATACGAAATGTTTTTTTTTTAAATTTCGAAAATAACGAAATTACCATCACTTAATTATTTACGGATTTGGAGTAGAGAAAAAGAATATCCAGCTTCCCGAAATGGATTCCTCAGATTTCTCATGCTCTCGCGTCTTTTGTGCAGCCTTTTGTGTACACGGCAGGCACGTATGTGTGCCGCCGGGCGATGGATCGGCGTCGCGACGGGGATCGGCCGTGTATAGTCGCGTATAGGCGAGGGTCGCGTAAGGTCGCCACGGTTGGAAAGTGTGCCGTCGAAAGGTCACCGTTTACTCGTTTCTGCGGGAAAAGAACGTGTAGCCGCATAAAAGAGAGGTTAGAGCTCTGCTCATCCTGGCGTCTGTCTCTTCTCAGTAGGTACAGTCCAGTCTGTCGTCTCAGTAGGTCCAGTGGTCGCGGACGGTAGACGATCAGACAGGGAGTTGAACAGGAGTACAATAATACGGGGCAGTGGAAATAAGCTGGAAGTAGATTGAGAACGAGTCTAGTCAGACATGGGATGTCAAGCGGCGAAGGTTTGACCCGTTTGTAATTACCAGCCATTTTATCGAAATAATCTACTTGCGGAAACTGATCACGTAGCGGGTACCCAATCGCTGTCTTCTTATCTTCCTTACCTTCGACGCCGCTCACTTCACTCGATAGAAAACGGATTGGTCTGGGGGGGGGGGGCGGGAAGTCTATTAAGAGTTTGTTGAATGCGCATGCGCACTGGCACGTCTTCCGTTTCCTTCTTCATTATCTTCTTACTTCCTACTTCGTTTTACTACTCCCTTCCAAATCCCTTTATTCGCGTGAGATCTTTGTTTTATTTTTTTTTACCCTTTTATTTCTCATTCCTTCTCTCTGGCTGCGATCCAGTAGGTATCGCTCGAACGCTGTCAGACAGTTTGGGTAAATGCCATTGTCTGTCTGAAATGTCGGATTCTTATTGGCGAACCAATTTATTCCAGTTTCGAGATCGCTCTGGGAAATTTATTGAGGGATGCTGCCTGGCGGTAATGTGCTTTTATTTACATTTTTTTTTCTGCGCACAAATCGCACAATGTTTTTCTCACTGATTCGGTAAAATTGAGGTAGAGATTATTTTGGGGAAGAAATTTTTTTTTTGATTACCAACCACTCACGCGCTTGAATATTAATTACAGGAGTTAGCTAATTTCTAGATTACCTTAGTACATACTGATCGATTTAACACAGCCTGTACTTGCAGCAGGTTTAGATTAATAGTACACACTGTATACATATATACCCCGTATCCCATATTTCGTAGCACTATGGATAATTTCACAGTGCCTGACGATAATTTCTCGCAGTCTTTTCTGCGCTACCGCAGAGCTGACTTGCTTCACTTTTATAAAGATTAAAGGGACAGAGAGGGCGACACCAGTCGTATACGATTATCGCAATTAGTCTAATTTCACGTTTGAAAAGTTGCTGTTCTCCTGGATCCCCGTCCGTCACGCTGCAAAGACATGCCATTAAGTTAAAGAGCCGACCTGGGCTCTAAGCTACGACGAACAGTCCGCAAGGAAATTAAGTAAGAAAATTATGAAGATTTTGCCACCGTCTGCAGAATCCCATTGCGTATCACGCAACACTTGGACCAACCTAACCTAACCCATTCGTTCCCAAGCGAAGCTCCAGTCTGATTGGATGTGGTTTTGTAGATCGTTTTCACTTTTCTCATAGAAATTTACCTTCGGTCTGTCTCTTCGCTGTGCAAACGATTCTGTCGAAATTTTTCTACGTTAGATTCGCTGAAAAAAATTTTTTTGTTATTAAAAATAATAATTTGTTCTTACATTGTTATTTTTTTTTAATTTTCTTACCTCGCTCCGTCAGGATATCTCCGGGTCACGTTCTACTGGTTACCAATGTCTGGCTTGTCGGAGTGATGCTCTCCTTAAGAAAGTTTTCAGCTAATCCACAACGATTACTTCTGTCGTACGGAGCCACAATTGGGTGACGAACACACTGGCGCATTTCCACGAGGAATTTATCCGGTTAGCCGCTGGCTTTTCCTAGGAAGTTTAGTAGTGGGATAAAAGCGAGAATCGAGTATAGTGAGCAGAGACTGTTTCTCTGTTCCTTCCTATTACTGTTGTGTCGCGTCGGATGGTTGTCGAAGTACTATATATGTATATATATATATATTGTATGGTATAGTATATACCGGGATTAAAGTATCCCAACATGTAGCGATTCAAGTTGCCATAGAAATTACGTGTATTAATACGAAGGGAAACATGAAGTATAATGATAATAATCAAAATACACGTTTCAGTGACATCCAATTTATCTGATATCAGAGATGATCAGATAATCTGGTTATAGATGGCGAAATACTTCACTCTCAATCATTACTGATATGTGGATACATTTTTTATTCTTATCTTGATCGACGATCGTTTTGAAAAATATTCGACTTATTGCTGAACACGAAAGCAACGTTCCTCGAGCACGTCCGTGGGTTATAACATCTTTTTCTCTCTATCTTAATCTTTTTTTTGTCAGTTTTATATGTTGCATATATATATATATATAGGCTTTGGGATCAGGTTATACCATCTTCCTCGTAACATTATCATAATTCATACGAGATGAAAAAGTAACGAGATTATGGCCTATGTATGCGTGTCATAGTGGTTTTTGCACAGTGTCGAGAGACTACTTTCCCGGCTTGAGTTGCGAGATAGGAAAGTAGGTATATCCCGAAACGACTCAGACACATCCGACCTATTCCCAAGGCCGTGTCATCTTGTTTCCTCTCGGTCCAAGGGATGGAGAAACGAAGGGACGAGAAAATAAGAGCAAGGGTGGGCTGGGATAAAAAAACAACCCCTAGTAAGAAAGTGTGGTGACCCTGTCCAGTTAGCCACCGGGATTTTAGTTCGGAGCACTTTTTGGCACCCTTCGTGTCACAGAAAATCCACCCCGTGATTCGTGACGGTCACGCGATCCTGGACACGCATTAGGGATTTTTTTTATATTTATTTTTGTCTGTTTCTTTTTTTTTCATTCTCCTCTCTCTCTATCTTTTTCTGTTTGCTTTCGTCGCGTTTCTCGTTCGGGCCGGATCTTCTTTTTTTTTTCTTTCATCGCGAAATTCTTACCTATTAATTAATCACTCGCTGATTAATAGGTCCTCCGTAGAGGCGTAACATTGCAAAAGGGTGACAAACTCGGGATTAAACTTTGCACGTTTATCCACGTGAATTTACGTGAATCGCGTGACCAAGAGGAATGTTGGAACTGGCCGAGAAAGCGTTATAAAGATAAAAATACATTTTACCTCAGTTCCCTTTGTCGGCCACTTCTCTTGGTTTCTCGCTCTGGATTCTTGCTCGGCGATTAGTTCGAATTAATTCAAAAGCCGCTTTGGCTGAGGGTCGTTGTACGTCGACTTGTGTAGCGTGTTTCGGATTGTATACATTGCTTTACTCTTGTGTCTACGATAAAGCTCGGTACGGCCATGACCCAGCCAGTAGTAAACCTACCCTCTTGGTCAGACGTCCTCGTGACCTCATTTTTCAACCCCCATCATGATTCTTTTACTTTTTTTTTTTTGTTATTCTTACTTCGTTTCACGTTGGAAGACGCTGCAAGCATTTTTTTGTTTCCCGGATCTACGCTCTGTGTTTCTTTTACGTGGTATCCCGTGGTTATATCGTGCCCGAGCGTCGGGACGCTCTTTTGTTAAGGGATGCACGCCGACAGTTTCCTTTGCAGCTGTTGCACCTATTGGGACGTGTTATTTTTTTTTTTTTTTGGTATTATTATTTTCTTTTTGCTTTCGTTTTCTTTCTTCTTCACTTTTTCGCGAGATCGCAAGAAAATCGACAGGTCGTCAAACACGAGAGAGAGAGAGAGAGAGAGAGAGAGAGGAAAAACCTTTGTTAGAATTTTCTCGATAACACTCGCATTCGTATGCAGTTTGAATTTTCTTGAAAAGCTGCTGCCGATGCTTCTCACATGTCGGCGACCGTGTATCCTGCAGGTATACAAGTTTAGCGAAGCGTGACATGTCAAGAATAACGTTTTCTTTTTTTTGAGGGGGGAGGGGGGGCGGATTTTTACGTATATTCATATCTTTGTTCATCTTTTATTTTTTTTTCACGTTCTGTTTTCCCAACAATTCCCATGCACAAGGTACCAAAAGTATCTAGTACGTTCGAAGAAACAATGATTATAGGATCCAGCCTTTAGTACATTTTACATTATTAATATATTGTTAGAATATATAAATATATATATAGTATATATTAGATCTATGGTTCGCAAGCATGAAAATCTCTGAAAATATCGAGTGACATAGTTTTCCTGGAAAATTCAGTAGCTTCGGATTTTCTACGCGCTTCAAGGCTTAATGTCTTAATTAAGTTAGGTTAGGTTAGGTTAGGTTAAACCTAGATAGGAGTTTACCTTGACTTCCCCCTTCCATCCCTACTCCAACGTAACATAAATCCTTCCGGTATCCTTGCGCATTTTCCACCAGCTTTCATCCCTTCCCGACGTGCCTAATCCCCTACGTTAGAGACTCCCTCCAGTTTTTCCTTTAAATCTCTCAGTTTCCACCTAAGACACCAAACACCATAGAACTGCATCTAAATTCAAATCCTTATCAAGTAAGACTATCAATTCGATAACACCGTAACAGCGAACTCTCTGTCTATGGATTAATATGAGCCTTGGATTTTTCAAATAAATAAAAAAAATGGTTCCTTCGTTTCTTAAAAAAAAATCATCTGTTCCTTTTTTTATTCAATCATCACAAGACTCAATTTTTGTGTTTCTGACAATTTTCTTATCGCTTCTCGTGTCCTCTCGTTACTTTCTACTTCAAGTGACCAAAGTGGTATTTTTTTCTTTCCGACGTTACTTTCAATTACCAGTCACGAATTTCAGGACTTAATCTGTATTGCGTCCTGACGAAAACATACGCATGCACATATATATGTATGCATACACTTTCATATGGGACTGTATATGCTAAGGGCTCTTAAAGATGTTAATACACGTACCGCTTTCAAGGAACTTTTACGACTCTGCAATCGAGACACGAAATCGTTTGGCTTTTGCTCGCAGTAGATACAGACCGTCCCATATTCATAGTCAGACTTGTATATGCATTTTCCTTAAGCGATTATTTCGATTTCTGCTTGGCCACGTAAATCGAGACAAGATCCTTGTTTATAGACGAATGCTTTGTATTGGTAGCGATGCTTTGCTTCTGATTTACTTATTTTGATTTTTCATTGCGCGTGTGTGTGTGCGTGTGTGTATGTGTATATTTATGTGCATATATATAAGTAGATAAAAAGAAAAATCAGTGTCTGGCTAATACTCTCCCTTTACCTTCTACGAAGTATCTGTATTTTGTCGTCGTCGCGACGTCAAGAGTTTTCAGCGGTGCGCTTTATCAGGAGTAGAAGGGGAGCGTCGTTTAACCGAGCAAAGGGAGCATTCTCCTTCTTTAGACGTCTCCAAGGATTTGTTCCCGACGTCGGCGTCGTTTCACGAGTCGAGCAGGGAGTGGAAGATCCTTTCTGCCTTTACGATAATGCCATTGTCTTTACTGTGGCCTAACGTCGTTTTACTTGTCGCTGTTTTCTTTACCTTTTTTTTTTTTCTTTATTACACTTTTTAAACTTTCACACAAACATTTACTTTATACTTGTAAATCAATTTTAGGCGCCTGGTGGCTTGCTCAAAAATTATCTTTATCTTCTTACCAATCGTCTTTGTAAATTTACTATGAGTAAATGTTCGCTTAGGAAGATATGGATTTAAGGGTCGATTACCTGCTGAGGTCACTTCGATGTATGAAGATTGTATGTGACCCGATAAGAAGAATATGACAAAATCGATTCGTTATTCTCTGATCGATAAAATTGGTGCGAGGTATTTTATAGTACGTGATCGATAGTAGGGAGTATAATAAAAAAAAAAGTAGAAAAAGAAGTTCCTGGTCCGGCACGTGAATGCGTCTAGTGGGATAAGGTGACGTGGGATGCGAATGAAAACCTGGTGGAAAAATTTGGTATCGTAAGAGAGATGAGGAGGAAAGAGTGAAGGTTGGTTAGAGGGCGGAGGGGCGGGGAGGGGAGGGGAATGGACAGCACCAGTGGCTGGTGGATACTGATGAGATTTTGAAAAAGGTTAAAGGGGATCGGCTTTCGGACGAAGTGCGTCTACGTTCGTTGGAGCGGATGGATATTTTTCAAAGGGCACAATGCCGAATTTACATTGTCGTCGTGGCGTCGCGACGAAAGAAGCCGATAAAGGGGGAATCGAGCTTGGACCGTTTCATTCGTCAGTTTTGACCTGCGACCTCGACGCCGTTTACTCACTGTCCCGCGAAATCGAGTAGATCCGGAATTTTCTCAACCGACAAATTCACATGGCTACTCAATCTTGGCGTCTGTGTATAAAAGGAGCGTATCTACTGAGAAAAGTGCTCGGGGGCTGATCTTTGTTGGTTTCACGCGATAATTCAATTTTATAATTTTAACTTAGGTCTTATCCGGTCATTGAACATATGAATTGTTTATAAATTTTTTTCACTACTTTAAAATTGTTACTAAATACAAAAATATATATGTCAAAAATATGTCATATATATATATATATATATATATATATATATATATTGTGACGAAAAATTTCTTACATTAAATTAAGATCTTTACGAGAAACTATCCGAAATTACTTATCCGAAAAC
>JASANN010000004.1:1357034-1432162 GCA_031762395.1 Calameuta pygmaea | reverse complement strand
CTGGAGTTCCTGGCCGGTTGCGCGAGAGTTACTTGGAAAAGGGGCGTGAATGCGTCCCGAAGTTGAAACACGAAAGTTAACCATACGGGACTTTTTGTGACGTCCAAAATAACGTCACAATATATATATATGACAGCTACTGAAAATGAAGAATTAGATTTTTTTCTTTTATCATTTTTTATCAGAATACATTTTTGATTGATAAATCCAGGGCTTTCGGGATTTTCTTTGTGGAGAAGACTGAGAAGGTAAAAGGTCGCTTATGGTACAACTTGTAGTAAAGCACGACCCAGAAGCTCCTATACTTACAACGATTCTACGTAAGCATCCCTACTAGTAGGGGTTAAAGGTTATCCGTCATTGTCCTTCATACAACCCACTCACTTCCGGTCACGTGTTTGGCCTTCAAAAGATCAACTCGATATTAATATAAAACCGAAGCATTTTCAAGTTCGGATATCCGCTGAATCGAATATTCGATATAGATCAAATCGATCAATATTTTTCTTATCAGTCCTCTCCCTCAAGTTATCTCAAAAAAGTTACTCTCCAACATTAATCATAGATCGATCTGCCCCGAAGTGTATCAATGCCATTAATAATATTGCTTGTAGAATTGCATAATTGACTTTCCGTCCAAAGAATGCCATTTCCATGAAATATTAATATTCAACTTTCGTAGTTTGACATAAGCATATATATATATATATATATCGCATACATAGATAACGTCGACCAAGAAATTTGTCAACGACGAAACGTAGCTTTCTGGACTTTACTGGAAGCCAATATGGCGCCCCGGGGTATTGTGTTAATATTTGAGGAAGCAAACTCGTCCCTAGATTTGAGGGTGTTGATGGATGGCGAGTCCGCGTGGACTAAACTAATCACGCTTTAGATAAATTGCGGATTCGCGCTGTTTGGAGGTTGAAGCTACCGTCACGGAATTGTCTCCTGGACACGTGGGGTCTCGTGATCCTCGTGTCTCATTCAATTCGTTCCGCATACAGGTATACAGCCTATGCATGCACTGCATTGCATTCTATACGCATACTCACCATGCGAACTTCCATAGGTACCCAGCTTATTATAAGGTCCGTATAGAGCCGGAAAGCATAAAGCGTAGTCTGAGAGTTTCAACCGGAAGTCAAAGCCGCCGTCGTCTTTCTGTAAATGAATGCGAGTCGTTTTTTTGTAGTAATACCAGTAGCAGTCATCATTAACGTATTTCTCTTGCAGTCGGTTTATGATCGTCTGCTGGAAAAAAAAGAAAAGTAAGGAGCTTGCCTCGCCAGTGCCAGGGCGCACGCTGGAAACTGGCCTTTAGAAAAGGTTCGACGCGCTGGATTTATCTTGCACGGATTTTTATCGCGGTTACGTAAACTATACGCGACGTGCTCGCGTGGCTGTCGTTGACGGTTTCTTCGTCGTAACTCCTTTACTCGATATTTTTTTCGCCATCCAATACCGCAGCGCCGACCATACCCCTTGCGTCACGATCGTAAACTAATGGAACACACCTTCGACCCCTTTCGCACTCGATTTACATTTTCGCACTGGGGTTGATTTTCATGAGGCTTTTACTCGTCGCTATCAAACGGTATATACCTCTGATTTATCTGTAACCTATAGCCATAATCCGTTTGCGATAACACAGGAATTTTTTTTGTATTCATTTGTACGTGACATTAGATTTTTTTAAAATTATTTTCATGAAAATCATCCTTGATCCTCACTCGTGACCCCGTGTGCTTATACGTGGGGAAAGATTTTTTTCGCACTTTTCTTTTTTTTTTTTTAACCCTTTGCCATCGGTTTTTCTTTCCGCTGGGACTATACCAGCTAGTCGGAGAAATTGCGTTAATGAAATTCACTCGCTGATTGGTTCTGGGCTGTAAAAAAATTTTTTTTTTTGCTAATTACACCAGACGAAAACTTGTCATTTATCGTACGAGCGTATATCAATGATAATAATCGTGCACATTGTACACTCTGAAGAAAGAGTATGCAAGCATTGAATATTCGTTATGCTTAAAGTTCAGGTTCGTTTATGATCCTTCATTATGCCTTTGGTGCCATTTTGGATACATCTCGTTAATACTATGTAAATTTTCAGGGACTTTGCCATCACATTTCTCGTAGTGTGTGTGTATGTATATATATATTTAACTACCTGGCTCTCTGAGGATTCTCAAATAACTCGATATGACGACTCTTGGAACTTTCACTGTTTGCCAACTATCCTCAATTTCACGTGGGACAGTCACAACGAGAAATATTCACTCTGGACGAAAATTAATGATTCATACCAGAATTATACGTGCTCCGTATATATAAATATATATAAGCGTATTCAAGTTGGAATTTACTACCGAGACGCATAGAACGCAGCGTCGGTACTTGATACAGTGAATTGTGGCGATGACGAAACAACGTGTTATTGTATCGAGACTTCTTGAAGATTTTACAAATTTGAACTTAACAAATAGCGCGAATGGATTATGGTTTCGTTTGTAATAGATAAGCGGGAGGGGCGGCTCTTTGTTCTGGTGGAAGAACAATGGAGAATTCTCGACAGTACCCAGAGTTGCCGCTTAACGTCATAGAATTATGAAAGGAGAGTTTACTGTCTCTCGCTGTAGCATTCTCTCGACGATTAATAATAGACAAAAGGTGCATTGAAAATTTGTCTTTCGCTTACCACTTTTCGAGGGCAACTGTAGCTCCGTCACTGTCGTTTTGAAAGCGCGTTCCTATTACGGAGGGTAGTCGCGGTTATTCAGTATAGATGGCAGCAGCCGAGTGGCTTCTTGACGAAACAATGTTAAATACCTACCTATTAGTAGGATGTCTCTTTGTCAAAGAAGAAAAAAAAAAAAAAAAAATGTAAGCCTTCCGGACTGAATCAAAGTGAAAAACTTACAAGTGGAAGGAAATAATCGCGGCGGTGACTGTACTGCCATTGTTAGGTCTGATTTTCAACGTTGACGTTTGAACGTAAAAAAAAAGTCGTTCCGATAGAATATCGAAATAAAGTTGGATAACATTGTAAATTGTCATGCTTGATTTATATATCCACTATACGTGTATAGTTAACGTGAGTAAATTTGCTCCAAGGATTTTGACCCGAGGTGAAAATCCTGCAATTGCGACGACGCAATCGAGATCCGGTCGTCGGGGTGTGAAAATGGCTCGTGGGTTAAGTAGGAAACTGCAAGATGGGGATATATAAGGAAAGTGAAGAAAAAGAATGTAGCAAGGATCTGAAGAAATAGAATGTGCTAGCGCGAGAAATCCTTTTGGCGCGTATTCAATTAACTTTTGAGAGTCGTGGATGCGGGTAACGACGCGAACTGTAAAATGACTTTTCAAAGAAACACTTCTTCCTACCGGAAACCACCTGGACCAGATGGTCTCTGGTGTCCAACTTGCTTCTTCCCAAATGACTTTTTAAGTATCTCTAGTGGCGCTAAAGATGCGGCACAGTAGGCTAATAAGTATCCCGGTCTTACCCGGGTCGCTGTGACGTTCCGACGTTTAGTCTGAGAACTTTTGTCGCCGCTTTGCGATACGCTTTATAAACTGCTTCCTGTGTACATATTTTTATAGCATTTGTGATATATTATCTGCGAGAGAAACTTTCGTTGGTCACTATATCCTGTTCGCTATAACTTAATTTTTTTTTTTTTTTTCTTTACAATGCCTTTCTGTATTTATTTTGTTTTATGCTTTTCTTAATATTTTCAGTGTACATTGATATACCTGTATATTGACTCTGTACGCACATACATTGTCAAGCGGATGGACACTGCTGTGACGTGCACGACGATCGAGGTCAAATGTCAAAATTTGACAGACACGAGACTGGCGTCTCATGAATAAAATACCGATATACAGTTATTTTTTATGCTATAATTTTTTTTCTTTTCATTTTTACGGAAAAGACGTATCTGGGTAAAGATTTAATTTTACGTGTACACTGGTGGATATGTAAGACGCGGTAGAGACTGCTGGCAAGTGTCGCATAAGGCTACCCGATAGTAGAACGACGTGGGGGAGGGTTGGTAGCCGGTTTGTCGACGTCGAGACGCGACATTCATAACTACCCAGTCTCATCGTGATCTTCTTAGTTTTGAAAAATAGCGCACCCACAACGCGGCGTCTTCAAACAGGCTGACTCGCAGACATTGAAAAAGCACCCAACTAGGCATCCCAAGCAGGCAGGAGCTACCACTACTGATATGACTCTACCACCCGTAACCTTAGCAAACAACCCCTTACCTGAATATCCGGTCGCTCACTCGGCTGATTATCGCGATGGTCGAGTCGCGCTTGCAAATCAGCCTTGTCAGCAAGCACGATGACCCGACTGGTAAGAATTCGTGGAAAATTTGTCTTATTAGATTTCGTCGCGAAAACAAATAACTACCCGGATCAGCAGCGGATGCGTTAATCCCACTTGAGATTTCACGTATTTCTCTAAAGGGACATCGCTATTCTGGTAGATCAGGATTTTTTTTTTTATTCAAAATTTCACAGTTGGTTAGTCTTACTTTTTTTCATACACTGTACAGTCGCTCGATTACCATACCGTGGACTTTGGTCTCTGGTTATATTTTTTGATTCCCCCCATTCATTTCCCTCGATTCGTACCCGACTTCGTGTCTCTTCGCGAATCTCTTGCTGAGCTCGTGAAAGTCCGGATTCCTGGACGGTTCGTGTGCCTTGCGCCTTTCAAGGTCGTCCGGTATATTTTTGGACGTTCGAGGACTCCTCCTAGAGAGTTCACATGGGTTGAACGTACGTCGTGACATGTGCATATTGACTCCTTACAATCATTGACTCTCTAGATATGCATCTTTAGCCTATAAGTTCTGCGTGCCTAATGACGGCGACGTGTCGAGTAGCTGTGATGAACGATCTGGCTGGTCTGATCGTGACTCTTTCTACTAAACTCCTCTTGATCCTTTCCCCACTCATTTTTCATGGCTGCTTGTCAATAACCGCTTCCTAGGAGTTTTCCAAACAGACGCCGGTTCCCTTTTTTTTTTTAAATTTTCTTTTACCTCTTCGCAGGACATTCTGTAACTTCAGGATTTTCCCGCTGTCGGATACGCGGCGCTGCTGTTGCTCGTTTCTTTAACTTTCATTCGGGTGTCTTTTCTCTCTTTCTTTTCCGTTGCCTTCTCTCTCTCCCTCTCTCTCTCTCTCTCTCTCTCTCTCTCTCTCCCTCTCTTTCTTCCTCTCTTGTTTCCTTTAGTCCCCCAGCGTGTTTCTTCACTGAATAACAACTGCATGACGTTTACCTTGCGGAATCGCAACGTCTTCTCCTTTCCCGGGTAATCCTGACGTTATTCATAGCCGTCCAAGAGCGTCGGAGCATTACCAAACTTCCTAAGTAGGATTACCGGTAGGAGTGGTAACTTCTGGGAGCCATGAAAAAAAAAAGAAGAAGAGAGAAAGAAAGAAAGAAAGAAGAAAAGAAGCTGGAGAACTTCTTAACTGCTGTACGCCATCCCTTAAGAGTCTGCTGCCACCCTTATCCATTCTTTCTTACTTTCCCTGGTTATTTCTCCCATTTTCTTTCTCTCTTTTTTTTCCCTCTTATTTTCTTACCTCTCCCCGCACCCTCCCCTTACCATCTTCTGTCTTACTCCCTTAGCACCTCGTCGACCTTCACTTTTGCGTCGTCCAACCGCAAAACTCCTTTCGCTCATCTGAGAAACGTCCCTGGTTGCTGCTGGCTAGTCGGCTTGCTGCTTACCTTATGGCTTTATCCACTTTTCATTTTTCTGTCCTCCTCACTTCTTCTTCTTCTTTCTTTGCATTTCTTTTTTTTTCGGAAATAAAAAAAGTATCTGAAACTCATCCAGCCACTCGTCCTAGCTGATACTGTACTTCAGGGATTAAAAGTATCTGCTATTTATCCTATCCTACCTATACCTACTCATACATAACTAGCCAGCTTTCTGTATATTTGGCTAGTTTTTCGTACGTAGGAAACTATTTGCGCGCGTGATTCGAAATTAGTAAACTAACTCGCTCGGTTGCGCGAATTTTTCATGCTACGTTCGGTGCCTTTCTTTATGAAGGGATACATTAGTTTTTAATGTGGTTTAAATTGCGCGCGCTACTTGCTTCGTTCATACGTTCATTTTCGCACGTTATTTACGTAATTACACGGAGAGAAGTTACTAGTTTAAATTACCTTATGACAAGGGATAAACCAGGAACGAAGTAAAATGTTGTACAATATTATTGTAAAAGGGAGAAATTTTACACGTAATTACTTTATTTCGTAGCAGCGCACGAGCCATTAGAACCTCGGTTGCTCCTTATCTACCTTACCGACACCTCCTAGCGTTACCGACACCTCGAGCTGTATTCATAACAAATGTGAACCTGGCGGCTGACTTAAAAATATTTCAATTTTCAAAACGCGATTCGATTTTACCCCGTTTGTACTTTCTTGTACAATTTTTCATTTCGTTTGCACCCCAAGAGGTATGAAATTTTCAAAATTCACCAAGAGGGTAACTCCATCATTTTTTGAGCTAGCTCAAATCTGCAAACAGGAATTTATTTAGAATAGTTCGTACCGGTTTGTAACACTCGTAATTTCGTTTGTACCCCCCTTCTCCTAGTACCTAACGACAGATTAACTTACGTGATTAATTTCCTTATACGTTCCTAAATCCGTTTCGTGACTGTTCCACTAAATTCATTAAAATTACCGGTTACCGATATAACCTTTTTTTTTTCGTCTCTCAAAGATAAGTTCTTTCATTCCTTTTGTTTCACTCCGTGCTCTCGAATGAAAAATCAAATTCCATGGGATTCGAGGTCTAGATCGTATATCGTCGAGAGTCAGGGAAAATAAAAAATCACCCTCCGTCAATTGAATCACGCCCGGACTCTTCTGAAGAGCGACGGTGAAGTGAAAAAAAGTGGACAAGTAGATTGGGGATGATTTCAAGTCCGAATCGTAAAATATTTCTCTCTCGAGTGTTCGTCTATCATTTGAAATTTTTTGCCCTTTGATTTTGACATGTCATTAAATATATCCGTTGGTATTTTCAGAGTGAAAAAATTCATCGTAAAATAATTGATACTGGAATCTGATTTCCGTATGCACGTAAGTCACGAAAAAAAATTGTTTAATTCAAAATTTTATAAAAACTTTTTGTACCACGCGCCTACACCGAATTCGTCGCATAATTCCCCGACAACGATAATTGGAACATACAGAAAGACTCGTCTACCGAATGGCAACGTTGTCCACTCGATATTCATACGTCGTTGTGAAATGACGAAATAAATCCACAGTTGGCGATTGGATCACCTTTTTTTCACTGTTTTCATATTTATCACGTAAACACATCGTCCGGTTAACTCTCCATTTTTTATCTGTTTCAACATGCATCCCCTATCTATTTCCCACATACCGACATCTCTCTATGCACGTCAAATACGCATCCTATTGTTCTTTCCCATTGTGGAGTCGTATATTCAGAAGCGAAATAGGGCCGGGATGCAGTTTGACACGATTTTTAAAAAATTACAATAAATCAAATTTCAGTCTCCATTGCAATCCGGATACTCGAAACAGTGCTACCAACCTGTGCAATTCTAACAATAAAAAACTACAGCTTCCTCACTTGCCACGTACGTCAATTATAAGTCATATTGCTTTTACAGTAGATACTACCCGTAAAACACAGACTGTACCTATCAAAATTGCCTATCTTAACTGTATTAATCCGTACCTGTGTGAAGCGAACCCTCAAGTATGAATTTTTATAAATTTTTTTTTTCACGTCGTTTGCCAACCGTTTGCTAAAATTGGCACTTTTATTACTTCCTTTTTGCACCCGCACAGCTTTTGAGGTACAGCAAATTTAAATTGTGGGGGAAGGGGGGGGGGCAGACTCACGCTAGCCCCTCAAGTTGCAAAATTGAAATTTTTATCGTTACGAATCGATTTGAAATCCATACTTAGGCAGGCTAACTTCACACAGGTTTAATCCGTCAGATCGTGTCTGACCTATTCACCCAGTACCTACTTCGATCCCCATTATCATTATTATTATTATACACCAACCATCGATCCGATATCAAATCCTCTGTCCAATCATCCTTCCTCATTGGTCCAGCCGAGATCTCTCGATCAAGTGAGATTATTGCCCGAGAATTTGCTGTTCCGTAGTTAGCGGTCAGAGCGCGACGGTCACCGACCGTTACCGAGTACAACCGAAGGCCACGAACTAGATCTTGGCCTTTGCTATAGAAACCAGTTCGAGAGGCCGTTGTAACGGAGCTGTACGTAGGATCTATTCGCCAATATATATATATATATATTCCTCTAGTATCTCGTGTTAATAGTCCACTGCGCAACTGAATCCAAGTCTGATTACCTTTCCGAGCTTCTATGTATTCTTTACCAGTTTTTAGCAGCCGCCATGTCTGTTCCAAGCAGTCGTCTGCCGTAGATAGAATATACGTGTTGATACGTCTGAACATTTTCGTCTGATCGTATTCACTGTGCACGTGCATTGTTTCGTCGGAGTACGTGGCGGGCTAATTAAATTCTCTCTAAACCACACAGGGCCGACTGTAATACGATTTCGGATTTCACGATTCCAGAAATCGAATTACACGTACCGAACCACCAAAATTCTCGATCCAGTCGATGCGAGGAATTAGGATTTCTTAGACTGGATACATATAAAATTTAGATTTGGCTCACATCTATTCCGTGCTTTGGCATGTCGGTGTCGTTGGGAAATTTATTTGATTAATCGTTATGGAGAGCCCCATTTTCAGTAACCCATTATAGTAATGGATTCCTAGTAATTGCGTCAGTGTTACCTTAGCTGTATTATCGAGAGAGCTTTGAACGCGGTTCACTCGATGGACATTTATTAATAATTTTGGGGGTTAAAGGGAGGGTTTCGTTGATTTCATTAAATTTTACCTTTACTTTTTTCGATATCCGCTCGATGCGATCGATCGTTTTGCATCGATTCTTTATATATACTTTTGATGGCACCTATGAATTTCATCCACGACCTAACTCGTATATGTTCAGTGATCGAGTCATAAACTAGTCAGACAGCCATACAATATCTCTATCCAAGAACAGTATCCAATACGTAAAGTTTATTTGGTTGCAGTAGATCAGCTACGTTGATGGTCGGACTTAACTGTACAGAATCCTTAGCACGTTTCATTGAGTATGGGGCTGGGAGGTTGGTTTGGTAGATACCGACGTTATAGGAATTTATTCGCGAAATTACGAAACTGTATTTCTGGTAATTGGACCCTAATTTGGGGCGGCGGCTGCCACCTTGAATTTTTAAAGGGGTTGATTTCCATGAAAGTGGTGAGGGTAATAGATAATCAGCCACTTAAAAAATTCGTTAATAACAGGCTGTACTTTCTGTATATGTAACAGCCGTGATCTCGGGAGCTTTGGGGTGAGGGTTTGTCGAGCATTGACGGGGGGGGGGGGAGGATGGGAGGGGGACGAAGAAAAGGGATCGAGGGGGTGAATTAGTCGAGGGCTTATTACGCGACGCCATCTGGTGTCACTTATTGTGCCGTGATTCATCCGACGGCGTTGTTATTGTCAGTATATGTGAAAGTTAGCGCGGAAGTCGACGTCGCGACGCTTTCGGGTTCTTCGCGGCACGGATTAGTGGTGGAATCAGAATGTTAAAAATGCAAGAGAGATAAACGAATCGTTTAAACATACCTTAAGGCTCGTTCACAAGCAACGGCGAAATTTCAATTGTATATTGAGTGTACTTGAAATATTTTCTGACGGATTTCAGATTTTACGTCGGATAAGACGTCCTGATGTAGGATATACGAAGGGTGAAAATATAAAACGAACTTGATCTTTTTTTTATCGTACTTTGAAATTTGGATTTTGAGTTAATGCAGCATGTCGACGAGAATTGAAATACGTGCCAGTGACGAAGGGTGCGTCATTCGGTAGGGTACTAAGAAATACGATGACGAACACCTGGACAGCAGAGAAGATATTGGGATATTACAAATGAGATAATTTGAGAAAAGTTGATTACGAAGGGTGCATTTTTGTCTGATATATATATGTATAATTTATATGTATTTTGTGAGCCCGACTCGAATGCGCGATGTCTGCTGAAAGATATTACGGCTAATTACTGTGCTTTTATTCACTTAGCGTTTACACGCTTGGCGAAGTAGTAAGCGAGGTAACCACGTGACAAGCTGACTTAAGGGGGAATAATTTGCTGCGTTTCAGAGAGTCGAGGAGCACTTGAATTATTTCGACGACTTTCTTGTATCCGGATCCTTCGTTTTGAATAATTAACTCTCCTTACGATTGATTCGATTAAACTTAATCATTTAACGAAACCGTCAACTCTGGATTTTCAGTTCTTAATCACTCCGAGTATACTGATACTCGATTTGGCAATTTATTTGGATCCAGAAATAGAGTTGCCACGGAATGCTATCACGCGTATCTGAATCTCAGGCGAAACGTGCAAAATCCTATTGCGATAGAAACGCATGGAAACCGTAGATTGTACATGGATAATTGTAGGTACCTAAGAAGGATATTATATAATGTATTAATGGGGTAGTAATAATTATATTTTAGTGTTGGATTGAATTAAGAAATTAATTAATAATGAAAAATTGTTTGATTCTCTAGTGTTATTGGCATAATTTTTTTTATTTATTTTATTTTGTTCTGCTAATTTACACAATTTCGTCCGATTGTCTGCTGACTGGTAGCTGCTAGATTTACGTGACCCGATTGCTGAGCAAGATCTTTGTACTTGACGCCAAGTGTATTACATAATTTAGCTCTGCACGCTGCTGGCGCCTCCTGTAATTGAAAACTGGAATCCATAGTAAAGTAGTTCCCGGCAAATTACGTGTACCTAATTGCTAAAAGTATTAGTCTGACCTGCACTCGTAACCATTTCTGACACGAAACTGAATTAACGTTGATCGTCCAATATGAGCTCTGTAATTCGACAGAAATTCTTCCAGTAATGAAAATAAGAATTCTACAAAATAATTTTCCATTTTACTCATTTCGTTAGAAAAATCATAGTAAGAATGCAAAAATATTTTTTTTCTGCAGTTTTTGCAAAATCACAGTTTGTCATTTACACAGGCAATCGCAGGGATGAATCACAAGTAGAAAGAGACCGCAACCAGTCAGACACAATGAAAAATGTTATCGATCAGTCCCAATCGATCGATATATCGACAAATTTGAATATGCAAATTTATCCAATATGCATTTTGTTCGGAATATTCGAGTTTCCGGAAGTATCGTTGAATATTGTTTGACGTTCCGGAAGTTCCTCTGCTACGTCGTAACATAGTAAACAGTACAAAATGTCGGATTATTCGCTGCATGGTCTCTTATGTATATTTTCTATTGTAGTCATAGTTATCTGCATGCACGTGGTATATGTTGCATAACCTAGAAGGAGGTTCGAGTTATGGGCTCTTGAAAATCTGCAAGTGCAGTATCGTCCTCAGGAACATGGTAATCAGGAAACTAGTGTCGTTACTGTCCTGTGACAAGGATAAACTTTGTGGCTTTGTTATATTGGCAGATGTAAAGTGAAGAAAGGTTAGGTTGGGCAGATACTGTATATTCGTTACAAGTAGAGCGTATATATGCTTATACGTATATATGCTTATATGTATATATGCAGACGAGTCCGGACTCTTGGCAGAAATATGGCGAAAAATTGCATCGTTATTAAAATTCTTTTTCAGAGCGAAAGATCATAATTTTTCTTTTTATGAATATATTGTAGACAGTTTTTTCATTGGGTTATCCTTTTTTTTGTATTTTTTTTTATTTACTTCTTTCTTATCGCAAAAACGACCAGTCAGCTTTTCCTCGAGAGCTTTCTGAAATCTGGCGAAATGACGTGCTTTATGCTAAGTAAGCTCATGCCACTTACGCTGACGTCATGATGAGAATTACCAAAGATCGGGTGTAACCATATATATATATATACACGAGTTCTTGAACTTTTTAACAAGTCTGTATTTTTTGCCTCTATTGAGTAAAAATTCGTGAAATCTTTATCGAGCACTTTTTTTGTGTAGATTTCTAAAAATTTCAAGACTCGTCGCATACCAGGGAAATTAATACGTCGAGAGTTGCAAAATAAAATTTGCATTGACGGTTAAAATTTTTTTTTTCATAGTTACAATTTTACGTATATTCCGCACGTATCACGTTATCGTGGTGGTGTTTGTTTTTTCAATTTGTTTTTATCATTGTTTGCAATTTTTTTCTGTTACGCCCACTTTTTATTTATACTGCAGTCTCTATGCACTTTTTAGAAATAAAGCACCCGGTCCGGATGCTGCGCTCGGCGCTCTCGATCATAAATGCAAAAATATGGTAGATAAACGCATAATAACCGCGTAGAGAAAGAGAGAGAGGGGGGGGGGAAGGGGTAAAAGAAGGGCAGTTGTGGGAATGCACTTTGCCTGCATGCGATTGTATCCGCTGTGATGTTTGCATGCATTCAAAACCGCATCCGCGAACCGCGCCGATTATGAATTTATGTATCGCGAAATGCAACCTGGTTTCTCTCTATTTTTATGCAGCTACTTTAAAACTGCAACGCCCCAGGTCTGGTCTGTTCGAATGGACCATTTTCACGTACGTCACGTGCATCCTGACAATTTGTCGACGGTCGATTCCATTAACCGATGCAGTATTCACGACGATGGCACTGCTTTAGAAAATCGTTTATCCATGCATAACAATGCATTTAGATATTTCGTCACATCTACATGCACTTTAATAGTGACATTGATGCACTTGATTAACACAATTTTTGTTATTTCAGAAAATTCACAGTTGATTACAATTGCACACAATCGCATTTCGCATAAGCTGTTCGTAGTAACTTTCACAGCCTTGCTAATGCAATTAAGAGCACAACTTCTGCGTATATGCAGAATGAGAGAGGATTTGGCAAGATGCATTTATATGAAAGACGTTAGAAAATTGTATGCAAATAAACAGAAATTTTTTTTTCCATTCAAAATTTCCAATTCCCTCATGAAAATTTAAGGGCTGTCGAATGCGTCTAGTCGCAATTATCGGATCACCCTTTCTGAAGAAACCACCCCAAAAACGAGTGTGGTGGACCCAGCCAGGGTCCAAGCTGGGTCCACCACCCATCCACCCCCTAAGAGGGTGACCCCTAAAATCAAATATGGGGTCCAAAATTGACCCTAAATTATGCAATAGTTCCGGGTGAAAAAAATCAAATGTGATGGATCCAACTTATTTCACATTCCTTTTTTTCAATGGAAGAACGTCGCGACGGTTCGTTATCACGAAGTTTCTTTGACCCGAAAATAAATTAAAAGACACATATTAGTTGATACGTTTTGTTTCACCGATATCGGGCGCACTTGATAATTTATTTTCCAAATTTCGAAAAAAAAAAAAAAAATCGAATTTGCCATAACCTTTGGCTCTATTACGTAAAGCATTTCACGCGTGAATCTTATCTTGATCACCTCTTTCACCCTTTTGCCAGATAACCTATTCATTTGCCATTTCGAGAGTGGTAATATCGGCGCTACCTCAGAGCGTCTTTACGAACGTGTAATAACCAGCATAGGCGTCGCAACGAAAATTGCCATCCGATCTGGACCGTTTTTATTTCAATTTGTTCCAAGATTTATGCGGCCGTTATTCGCGGCCATTTCAGGTACGTTTTATCCAAGACTCAGAGGGGGGTAACAATTCGCCACCCTATTTTTCTACCCTCTGTGCAACCACGCCTTTTCTCACCATCTTGCCATCCAAACTCCACCTTGCCAAAAGCTCTGGCTAACTACCATTCGATTTGCATTTCATCCAATAAATCTCACGCCGCCATATTCACCACCTTTTCTTTTTTTTTTTTGTAACGCTTTCTTCCCTCTTTTCTCTGTTCACCCCTACCCTCAAAAATCTCGAAAATCCTGAAAAAAATGTGTATTCAAGTCCAGTCGTTTTTCACGTGTTATCCTTCGAAATTGCAGGAATTTGAAATAAGAAAAGACAACCCTCTAACGTTCACGGAGTATATAGACTTAAATTAGCATAAGTATAATGTACACGTATACACTGCAATATTTGTGAGATTACAATTTTTCACTGCCATTAGACCAGATCTAAACGTCATTTTATACCGATAACAAAAAGAAAGACGCGATAAGGATTTTCGTTTAGACTATTTTCCAAGATACTTCGCCATTTACCTCGCGTTTCCCGATGTCGTGAATTTGCGAAAATTCGCAAGAGATAAACGCGATTACCTCGTCACTCGAATGCCTGTAAAATCGTACAGTTAAATTACAGAAGCGGCAACGGCGCTGACTGTTTCACTTGGATATTGGTAATGCACGCAGCCAATTCAGTACGATCGGATTTATGTGAAAATAAAGATTGCCGAGGGTCGTCGAGAGGGGGGGGGGGTGGGGGGTGGAAATAGCCGTTTCACGGGATAACGACGACCGACATATTTTTTACGATCGCCCGTACAATCGGAAAATGCGTTTATGAATTTTCCTTCCCTTCTTTCCCCGAGCGAAAGCTCTCTCTCTCGCGTCTTTTCGTTTTATTTTTATTTTTATTTTTCTCCTCGAAGCGATCGCACTGGAAAGCATTTATTGCTGCACGGGAAATCGACAAAATCATTCGCCGCGTGCGCGCCTTCATATTTCATGGAAACACCTGCAGCCTCTGTAGCCGCTGTAGGGCAGGATGCGTGGAAGGAAGGGAGGTCGTAGGGGATGTCAGTTCGGGTTGGGTAACGTTTTTGGTGAAAATTTTTTTTTCATTTATATTTTCTCGTCATTGTTCGAACTGAAATGTATTTAGCGACATCAGTCAGCGACAGCAACAAATCACTTCAAAAAACTTCATTCAACAATTAAATTGGGCCCTTACTTTTGTACTGGCCGAGGTTGCCTAACGTGTTTGGTCATTGGTCGTGTATTGTATTTTTGAATTTATTTATTTATTTATCCCAGCTCCCCGTCGCTCGTTATCGCTGGAACGAACAATAAATCAGAGAGGGTAAACGTTTGCCTGGCGTTAATTACATTTTAGTTTGGTTGGACATTTTTTTTTTTTTTTTTTTTTTCAAAAACAGCCAATCGCCAAAAAATTTTTCTCGTATATGCACACGCTATATTGTTACACGTTGGACTTCGCGGTTTATTATAACGTTGACCGTGACTGGTTGATTTAATTTTTAATTAAAAATCGGGCTTTGGCTTTAGAATCTCATGGCGAGGTAAATTTTTTTTACAAAATGTAAATAACAAAAAATTTACGCACATATAAGTATATGTATATCGAGATTAAGACCCCCTTAGCTACCGAAGGGTGGCTGAGCGTAAAGTTTCTCTGCTCGTAATTTCAATCCCCTTTCCGTTTCGCACCGCAGGAATATCAGCAGACTCCGGCGAGCTACCCCCTCCCTCCTACCCCTTATATATATATATATATATATACCACCTACCTTCCCATGCAAGGATTTCCCGTGTCTTATCATCCGCGACTTTACCGCCCGATTGTTCCCTGGACGGCAGACAATGCTGCTCGCCCCTCTAATTTGACTTTCCAAGGATGTCCTCATGTAGCAGAGACCAGGGACGGATAAAAGCAGCCCTTTCCACTTACTTAGAATCCGCCCTTTTTTTTTACCGTAGGAACCAGTCGAGCTTTTGTTGTCGGATTTGCACCCCTTTTTAAGACTTCAACGGTCACACGAAGCAGGAGAATGCGCCACTTTTTTTGCTCAAGTCGATTAATAACACCGAACGATGTAACATTTTTTTCAAAATTCATTTCAATCGACAGGTAAGATGTTGAAGGTATTAATTAAAAATTAATGAATTACAAAATAGTTGAAAAAAAAAGAAATTTTTAATTATCATCATCGAGGTATCGATTATTTTTAATTTCATATAATTTTTATTAAAATTTAATCGATTCTCACGAATGACGTTTTTATCGATTACCTTATCGCGTTATCGAACAATTACCCGCAGCTGATTATTTTTATTCATTCTCACTCTTCTATAATTATTATATTTGTTTTATGTAAGCGGGAGCTTGCGGAGGGGGGGTCATTGTTTTTCGAAAGTGGCTTGAAAAGCAGAGGGCTAAGCCAGCGTGACAGCTACCGCGACGAAAACCGCTTTCCGAAAGCTTGCGGAAGCTTTTCCACCCGTCCTAACAATGCGGAGTGCGTCGCGACGCGGAGCACGGTTTAGCGGAAGTACAATGGCGCTCGTGTACGTTATACGCTTACCTGTTATCATCTTACGTCTTAACCAAGGGGATTAAATTGCAAGCACCATGGAAAGCTCTGCTGTCTAGATTAACGTACAGTTATCACGAGTATAAACGTAAGTTATCAGAAATTATATTTTAATCCGTTGTTACGACTGTGCCCATTGTTGGGTATTATCGTCATCGCCGTACACGAGATTTATGCACGAAATATTCTAAACCATGCTCATTAAAATAATTAATTTTTGTATTTTCGAGAAAAAAAAAATTTTACAATATTTTAACCACTTTTTTCTCGTTACTAGGCATGTCTTTTATCAAGTACGAAGTTCCGTTAGCTCTTAAGAGAATGTAGCAGTAACGATACTGATCAGTATCCTGCACTATGTATTCATGTGCTATATGGCCAGACGCCTTTCAATGATTCATCATTTAGTATGTATAAATATAGATATAGTTTGAATATCAGGTATTTGCAAAGCTTTTGCTACTTTTGTTCGATCATTAAATACGCAGTGCAGCAGAACTACGTTCGTATTTCCAGTACCTAATCAGTATGGACAGTTATCGACTTGAACTTGCGAGCTTAATTCTTCCCGAATAATTTGTCGGGAATATGTAAGCCTTTTCACTGACGATACTTGTTTTGTTTTTTTTCACTGAAGATACTTGGTTTTTCACTTTTTCAAAATCATTAATTCATTTTGCAGTAATTATTATAACGGATGCATGATTCAAGTTAGTTTAGGTTGAAAAAGAAGAAGGGGAGGTGTAAGAACGTCTTTGCGACAAGTTTGTGAACTTGGCGTCTCTTAATATCTATTCGGTAGCGTCACGACGCCGAGAAAATGTATGAGAATGTGGTAAAGTTTATTTATTGAATTTTTTTATTTGTTCCAGTGTAATTGACTTTGTACATGAGCTTTTATCATTTTTATGGAAATTTCTGTCTACGCGTCAAAGATTCGAAGTAACCTTTTAAATTGCCAGTCGGATCGGATCGGATCGATACATCGCAATAATTGGCATGCCAACCGATTTTCATCATCGATATTACCCGTAACGCTGAAACGGGGATCAAAGGAAAATTCGGAGCCAGGTTATCATCTTTTTGATTTTATGATAGGGGATGAGATACGGCGGAGAAGAGGGAGAGTAAAAAAAGAAGCGTAAAAATTGGATAGAACGTGGAGGAATAAAAT
This sequence comes from Calameuta pygmaea, assembly GCA_031762395.1. Taxonomy (NCBI): domain Eukaryota; kingdom Metazoa; phylum Arthropoda; class Insecta; order Hymenoptera; family Cephidae; genus Calameuta; species Calameuta pygmaea. The sequence goes on along the minus strand of JASANN010000004.1, from coordinate 1,414,618 downwards.
CAATGTAATGTTAAAAAAAAAAAAATAAACAGGAAATTGGAAATAAAATAAAAAATAAATAAAACGTCTCTTCAATCGGCAACCGTTAACCGAGAAAACCGGTTCTACGGTATTTGAACCGTTTCTGATGCCGTTTCGACGTAGCGCTTCACGTATGGTTCATGCACGGACTTTTAATCGTTTCGATTTACCGCACGTTGCAGCTGTAATGGCGTACCGACAAATTGCCCGGATTGCGATTGAATGCAGCATCCCACAAATCTCTGTGCTCCATCCTGAACACAGCCATAGGCACATATACGAATGATGAGGTTCAGGGCAGAAGTATTAGGTAGTATGGGAAAGCTGGTTAAGCTGGTTTAGTTGGTTGGCGCTGATGCTGCTTCTACCGCCGTCGGGGTTAAATTCAAGAAAAAGTTGACATTTAGTTGGCACATTGGGATAGGTCCTGGTTTTAAAATTATAAATAAAATAGCTGTCAGAGACAAAATTCAGATATTAAGGGATGACTGGGCGGCTGCTAGATGCCATTTTTTAATTATCAGACTAACTAGTTTTGAATTACAAAGAAAATCTTTCAGTATTATTATATGTATTGTATACCTGCGATTTTGCTGGTGAAACCCACAAATGTCGAAATGGTCCAGCTAAATTATCTACTGGATGCTGAATTGACGATCCACTGCTCTCTGACTCTCTCCCTTGCATCCCTGCGGGATTTGCGAAACGAAAAAGTTTCCGAGGCGTCGCAGTTAAATTAAATTACCTTCCGGCTCGCTTTTCTCATCTGCTATCGTCGCAGAGGGCGCCAGTAGCCAGGAGGAGAATCCAGGGTAGGGTTTTCACAGACAAAGTACTATGTTCGCGTCTGACCCGAAATCTCTCTACCTACTTATGCTTGCGGAGCTAGTTTTCGACTAATATTACTTACGCCTGGCTGAAATGTCTAACTAGCAGTCTCCAAAGAAAATTAATTTGCGAACCAGTTACTGGTATCACTTTCATGCATATATTATACACTTCTACACTTCGCAACCCCCTCTTATCATAATGATTATATACTTTAATAGCGTCAACCCCTAGCTGGTAGATATTATAGTCTGTACTCGGTAAGTCCTTCAATTACCAGCATTTTCACTGAAACATATCACTTCGTGAATACTGGCCACTCTAGGGACAAGTAGTAATTTATCCCACAACATATCAGCACCCTTATATACCTAAGGATATTTTGAAGAAAAAAAAAAAAATCCCTGAAGACGCGAAACGTTAGATTCACGTTGCTTCCATACAGAAAGTAACCAGATTATTTTTCTTGTATTTTTACTGAATTTCAAGATCCTTCGTTTTGCAGGGGGTTGAAATAAAGCAGATGTGATCTGAGTAGATAAAATCGAAAGCGTGTGTAAAGTCATACACTCGGTACCAAATTATAGTCGATTTGATGAATAAATATTATAAAAATTTTTTTATATTTTTAATGAGTCATTATATATCCTTACTACGCGAACCTCCACCAGTTATTTTATTTTTCTAGATCAAGAGACCCGTCGCGTGTTCCATTTCCGTCGTAAAATTCTTTAATCCAGATATCACAAGAGGTGCCATTGTTCCCTTCCCATTCGGGGGCATCCACAATAATGGGCTTAATTATTGTACAATCCAACGATCCTGCCATCCTTTTAATTATCTCTTTCCGAATGCCGCACACTTTTGTAGGTCTTTCACGAAATTCGAGGGGTTCCGTATTACGTAACCGGATTACCTAATGAGATCCGATTAGCCACGTACCACCAATTCGGTCTATTGTATTTACGATAAATAATAATTTCTCGATTCTTTTGTTACAGCCCACCCGTTAGTGTACTCTGACCGTGCGGAATACGTGCGGTTTATGTGGTACCATCAAATCTCCCACGCGAACATAGCAGAACAAGTTCTCCAGGAGTTACGACGTTAAATTGGCAAATTCCTAAAGGAGCGACAGGTGGGTATACAACGGACTATTATACGACTGTACTGTAACGAAGTGAACGACCTCTACAACCGTTTCTTTCGTCGCTGTTGTATCATTTGGTACATTTATTCTTTTTCTCCTTTTACTTTACCACCTCAGACTGTTTTACCGACAGAGTTTTAAGAATCTCAAACTCACGTTTCACCTATTACCTTATCAGATTTTTTTTTCCATTTTTTTTGTCAATCAAAAATTTACGGGGAAAAATATGATAGCGTTTTTCATATCGTGAGCGCGTAAGGATGCTCATGATAAGCTCGGTTCTCAATACGCGAACGAAATGATTATTCGATGCAACGTATACGAGTGCAAGAACAAAAAGAGATAAAAGGTTGATTTACGATGTACCTATTTTCTTTGTCTCATTTCTCCCTACTCGTTTCAGTGCTTCTGTTTAAACCGGATGTACTCATGAATACTTGCCTTTAAACGGTATCCTAGCGTTTATTGCGGAAAGCTGCGCACTGTGAATGGAACAAGTTGATAACAAAATGTCATCGCCGAATATTAATGTCGTGTAAAAGGTGCTGTTGTTGGGAAGGGAGTGAACGAGGAAAAGGGGTAGAGGTTTAATAAGTCGGGGACGTAATGAAAACCATTCATATAAAACTTTTGGTGCTAGGGCTGACATTTTAATTGAACGACTCTTGCCACGCTCGGGTAGAACTTTTTGCTTTTATTTTTTTTTCCCTTTTTTATCCATTGCTTTTTTCTCGCACCCCCCCTCCCGCCCTCCCCTCCCCGAAACAAACATTTTGGGGCATCTCAATTTTCCTTTTGCGAGGACACGCGTACGGACTATACTTTTAACACGGTTGACACATAGTTGCAAAATAGTATCTTCTGTTTCTAACCCTTTTTCATCACTGTGCACTTGTTTTATTTATTTTTTCTTAGCTTCTCAATGACGCAAATGCACTTATAGGTGCTCAAACGAATTCCGGTTGTTGGAATTTTTTTAAATTATTTTTCTTTTTCTTTCCCTCACAGTAATTATGTCATGTTTTAATTAATTAAATGATTTTATATTCAATATTTCACATTCACGATTCCATCAAGGGGCTTCTTGTCTCATATGCACTATAACTACTGAACTGCATTCTAGTTAGCGTGCACTAATTCTGACGAGATATGGAAAATCATTTTTTTTTTAATATAAATAATAATTTTTGTTTCCATTTTCTGTGTAAATATCAGCTAAAATTCCTAGTGAATTATTGTCTGTCTTATCTATAAAGAAAATCATGATAAGGTCGGATTCTACGCGATTTAATAACGTGCGCGAAGAGTGATAAGGCTTCCATGCGATACGATTGAGAGCTGATCACAAATTAGTCAACGTAAAGTCAAAGCGCGCGTAAGACCATCGTCAAAGTCGTCACGAAAAAGTGAACGCAATGAAAATTACTCGACTAGTGAGTGTGAATATATTTGTAATATCTTATACATGAAAATACATAGTGACAGATACAGTAAATCAAGTAGTATCACTGATAAGGTAAAATTTTTTACGTAAAGTTGAGCATCAAACAAAAAATTTTTTTTGACATTCCAAAGGTTGATTTTTTTTACGACCTTACCTATTTCTTTCTTTTATCTGCATATTTGCTTATCAATTTTTCGCATTCCGAAATGACGACTCCACCGCTTACGTACAGTTAATAAAATTAGCCCCGACGACCTCGTTTCGGTAAAAAAAAAAAAGCTTAGACTGTATCACGGGAAAGTGATAACGTAATGCGTTACCTGCCTTCAGGAGAGATAACTACAAGTGATAATGTCGCGTCCCTGATAAGCCAATAATTTCGTCACGATACATGTTTTGGACTATTTATTTTAGTATACGCTTAATGAAACAGCCTAATCATATGTTTATCACCTTACATTTTTTTCTCTATTTTATTTTGGCTGATTGATAATTACCTTATCACTGATAATTACTGTTATCGTTAACAGTATACAAGATGGTGCTACTCCTTTCAATGGGATATCGTTGTTTATTGTAATCATTCGAAATGGTCATTGCTACTGGTGTAACGGGAAATGTCTACCGAGTTCTATGATAATGGAGGAAGAGCTGTCATAGGAAGTGATAAGATTGAAACTTCCTGCTCCAGTAATTTCTGGTTTTGTATCAATGCGTAGTATTTCCTTATAGCCACATTGTTTTCGTAGCAATACAGTTCCATAGGTGTCATATACGAATGTCTTATACGGAAAGTGGTTGTTTAAATAAAATGAACCTGCTAACTTCACACGGTGCCAATATTCATGAGTAACACTGTATAGTTTTATATTTCATATAAATAAATCTGAAGAAATTTATTTATTCACGTAACACGTTGATGGGTAATTCATATAATTCATGAGCGTGTTATCCTTATCAAATGTGAATTTGATTCATTAGAAAAAATTTGCATAATCGTTAATTATAATTAAATACGATCAGATGGGTGGATTAATCAGGTAATTTAGAGCTTTAGACAAAAAAATATATATATATATATATGATTCAAGGCTTCGCTAACTCCGGAGCGAACGATCGGCTCGAATGAAAAGTTAACGTTTAACGATTTGTCGAGAATGCTGAATGAAGGATAAAGAAAGGGAAAGAGGAATAAAAAAAAAGGAAAATCAAGAAAGCAAAGATTCCTATGGAAACGCAAAGGCAAAAGTTCTTCGTTATATACTTACCTCAAAGCCTGTATCCGTGTTTATACGAAAAGTTTCGCGTTCTCAATGCAAATCCGCGTCGCTGCCGAGTCCGCTTCATTACCAAGAATTGTCAGTGAAATTCCAACTACGGATACGCGTACTGTCCTTCGCCGGCGTCGGCGTCGAAGACGCGCGGAATTTCCATTGTTTCTTTAAGCGAGATGAAAAGTCGGTAAGAAAGTTTCAGCGACGTCTTTGCTTTTATTCGATTTCTACGTTGCAACTGAGTGTCGGTTGGTACTGTAGCTAATCGCTAATGGTTTCGTCGACATTTCCAAACTGCCTGTACCTGTGCGACGGGTTATGCTATTTTTACGAGAAAAGTATTCCGAACCTTTTTTTTTCTAAAATTCTTAGTCAATTTTTAATGTCCCCGTTTCTCAACTTCGTAATATAAACTCCAACGTGACATAACTTAGTTTTTCACCCTCGATTTTGTAAATCTTAACAAAAATAAGATTTATCTAGATTCGATGAAAATTCACCTTTACTCAAAATTTCGATCATTAATTATTTCTATGGGTCATTTAACGGTCGTATTGAAGAGTGCATAATTAAATTTTTTTTTTTTACTATATCTCAAGATCTTCCCACTGACGTCATAATAATTTTCCAATCAATATACCGACCTAGCCGCGACTCACGTAATTCATATTTATTCGATAAAAATCATTCTTCACGTGTAAATATTCGAAGGAATAAATTTTTTATGCTTACGTTGTGCCGCACGCACAAATCGGCGACAACATTTGCGTTACGTTCTTTTCCAGCGAATGTGTTTGCCTACTATGCTTACTTATATCTTGCTCACCTATCTACCTACCTACCCATATAACCACTCGGCGAAAGAGCTTTCCCCGAGTCGCTCCTCACCTGACAAATGGGTCGAGAGCTTTTCCGACTTTGCAAGCTCAGTAGACACGTACAGACTCTACAGATCGACACAATGCATTCACTGAGGTATAAATTTTCTGATGTAAAAAACAGTCGTCCCCCCCTATACAAAGTTGGCAGTTGGTCCACGCGCGGTATGCCTCGAGTCCTCTTTATTTTCTCTTTCTCTGTTATCATTTTGCTTTTTCCGGTAATCTCCATACCTTCGTTCTTTATCCTACCTCGATAAAGCATAAATATCACGGATGCGATCTGTCGACAATGGGATACGAAGTAAATGGTTGAATTATTCAGAAATAAGAATAAGAATTTAGAGTGGCGAAGGGGGGATATTCACGCGTATTATTATATCTATATTTATCTTTTCAATTTTTTTTTTTTCCTTCAATACGATTAAACTGTCCTGTCCTTACTATCTATCGCGTTCGGGATATACGGTTCGAGCTATCATTTCCGGCCTATAGAATATTTTCTTGCGCGACTAATCGAACTGAAATATCCGTGAGCGACGCCACAAAAGACCCACGCGGGTCTTTGTGTCCGATGAGCCGTGGAAATATCGTTGAAGAATGCTGACCTATTCTCACGGGTAATGCACGATAAAGTCGATTTAATTCGATCGTGTATCGTAATTGCACCTTTGGTTTTTTTTCCTAAAGATCGAAGATGGTTGGTTTTAGAGGAACTAAGGGTTGAATTTGATCACGTGTCGTGGTCAGTAGTGAACTTAATGCTATCGGGGTATAGCTTTGAAAAGCTTTACTTATTCATAACATAATTTAGCATACCGATTTCTCATGGCAATCCTTGAACCTGTTATTAGATCGAAATAAATGTTTGGCAATTATTTCAAATTTTATTTTGGCCACGCATGAATTTTTCACGGGTCATTGAAAAGGATGACGAACGACCTCACGCTTCACTGTTAAACACAAATAAAATATTAGCTCGCGTGTTCACGACGTGCCCGGAAGTACCCCTTCGTGTTGCTGTCACGTGAAGGGCTCTTTATCGCGACACATTATCCTAGGCTTCCTATCGCCTCTATTGTCATTTCCCTTAGTCTGACCTGTACATGTCGTTACTACTAGCCGGTAACTTCAAACGGGATTACGTTTGCGAATAATCGTTAGTACAGTGTTATATAATAGTACAGTTTCGTTAAAAATATCCTGGTCTTTTTTAAAATTTCATTAAAAAAAAATTTCCTTAATCCCTGCCTTATAAAATTTTTTCGCTCCTTTCATTTTCTACGCCGACTTTGAGCTTCATAATTTATCCTAGATTAATGTGTAATCTTTAAGAACGTCCAGCCACTCCACGTCGTTTCGCGAAATTCCGTAAAATTAATTAACCCCGGTTGAGCTACGATGGACCTTTGGACGTGGTCAGCGGCCGACCTGTGGTCAGCAGCCTCGGGAAACCGAGCACGGATGCCGGAGCATCGTCCCTACGCTCTGAATTTGATTAGTGACCGTGTACCAGGGCAAATCGTATGCGTTAAGCCCTTAGCGTGAGTTTCCATGAGGGAGCATATCGTCGACGACAGTAACCCACCGTTTGACCGTGTACGTCACAGCGATAGCTGCCTGAGGCACCGTTGCGGTTTCAACCAAAAGCATCGCTTGCGCAAGTCACCTCACGAAAACGTCTCGGGTTCGATCCCCGTAGGTGGCAATTTTTTTTTTTTCATTTTTTATTTTCAACCTCACAACCTGACCTACCTGGTCTGCGCTAGTAACGTCCCACGATGCATTTCCACTTCTGACCAATCGATATTCTACCCTGACGAAACGAGGTCGTGACCTGGTCCTGGTTCCTCGCGATACTTTGCACCCCTCTCGAATGCTTCAGATTGGCCCTATTGTTTGCGTAGGATGTGCTCGCTTTTTTTCTCTCTCTCTCTCTCTCTTTTACCTTGCAAATATTCTAACCCGGATTAATTGAAATCTTCCTTGTTCCTCCTGACGTCAATGCATTTATTTGCATTAAAAAAGTACAGGGTCACTCATTTGTTTTATCTACCCGCGGAGCTACTTGCTGAGTCTGTTTGTTGTTATCATACCTATTCTCAACAATGGGTAATTGTGGGTACTGTCTTATTGTTAGAACTTTATTGCTTGCGTTAACACTGGCCATAATAAATTTCCCTCTGGAGAATGGGATGTTTCCCGCTAACCAGTATTAATGCACGGTATTAGTCACTGTAACGTGAACTACGTGGTTGATACAGAGGCGATTAGAATAATTTACATATCTTTATACTTACTTGTCAAATAACTAAATTACCGTATTGTTATTTCGTGAGAGTCAAAAGTTATGGGTTTTTTTGAAAAAAAAAAAAAAAAACAAATTTTCGTTCATCATTTTGCAAATTCAACGTTACTCGTATTATGCGATAAGCGGTAGGTTATTTTTAAGACGTTATCAGTAATCTCATATCATGGATAATTTTCATTCAATCTTTTCCTTATCTATACAATTATTTAACAAAGTTGATAATTACCAACTTTCTGATATCCCTCGATGTTATTCTGTACTGTACCGGGTGTCGAATATAGACCCACATTACGGCACGTGATGCCCATAAAATGGGACCACCCGCCGTGACAGACTTCACGTCTAAATCTCGTGATAAGAAGTCATTTGTTAGGGAATGTGATATGAGCCAAGAAGGGCGGCCTAATTGTGGCGGTTCGGATGGGCCAGCCATTAATACGATGAAACCAAGCAATCACTTTACGTCAGCGGATTTGCAACGTACAAATCGCGAGTCCCATTAAGATCCTTATCTGTAGGCCGGCTGGGCCAGATTTGTACGACCGATACGCGTGTACCAATCAAATTGCATTTCCTCGCTATTTTTCGATATCCACGTAGCATCGATAATCTTTTATCCCCAATCTCTACGACCCTTTTCGAAAAAATTACTCTTTAATTTCATTTTAAATCTTTATCCTTAAAAAAAAGTTACATTTTTTCGTACAATTTACATGAACATTTTTTACGTTTTCTTTCACTGACAATTCCTCGTATTCTCCCAGATTTAGTTACCTATGATACATACATATACATGTACGTATCGAATTAACTAATTTGGCAGCGATCCAATATTTTTCTGCACAGTGAGAATGTTCATTACTCCATTATAGGTTGGCCTTTTAATTCTTTACAATCTGCTTTCATAGGAACCCAGTGCGTTTTGCAGTCGACTTTTCGTAATCCCAACATTGTCTGGGAATAGCGTTATTAAGAGTGGCTTTTAGTAAATTTCGACAAGTAAAAAGGATGGGAGATAAAAATTAATCAGATGCGAGTACCACGACAGCTTTTAATTTTACGAACCGTATGCAGCAGTAAGAATTGTTGGCGTTAAACAAGAGAAGTATTGACCCCCAAAAAAGATATACAAGAACATTTGTACGCTTCGTCTTCTTGAATTGCACGAGTTCATTGCTAAGAGATAGCTAAGTAAGTAGTTAGCTCTAGTGTTTCTGTTGTGTGTCAGACAGAGTGGTACAAGCCACTGGTACCGTTCTACGTACAGGTTTTAGATCCGCGCCTCCGTTCGCAGTGAACGGAAGCGGAAGAAAAGAAAATAAGCGGAAGTGGGTCTGGTGTAATGCGGATCTGTTGAAATAATATTGCCTTTAGTTTGGCGGGTTCGAGTAAAACGCGACGGTTTAAAATGACGATTGAAAAGAAAATGGTGAATCGTGTTTTTAGAATTCTATCTCTTTTTTTTTTATTCCCCACTACTTTAGCTTTTACGACTCGAATGTTTTCGCAGTCTGATCTTAATCTGCTCCTACTACTTAAAATCCAAGAAGCACTTAAAGCCCATACTATTTCTCATGGGTCGATTATTTTTTCGACGTTCTTTTTTTTTTACCTTTTATCTCGCTTGGATCTTGTAAATTTCATTTGTCCTATCGCGGGTCATTCCTGTCCTAGATTTAATTCATGGTCGGAATAAAACTCTAGAAAGCTTTTTTTTTGTACCTAACGGTACCCATACAGTATCCGCCATTCGATTCGATTATACGTCTCACGTATCTTTCCTGCCATTTCTCCGCGTATAGAGGTTCCTTCGGGAACTACAGGTTTTTTTTTTCTTTCTTTCTTTTTCCTCTCTTTTTCTCTTTCGCGTAAAATAATACCAAACCATCCCGAATGACTGTTTCATATCCGTTCGATCTACCCTGCTCGAAGTAGACAGCGACGACTGTGTGTAATCTGGATTCTGCTGAATGTCGAACGTGACGTTACCACTTACTGCAACATTCCCACCGAGAACTTGGTCGTCGATGGGCGAACACGCAACGAAAATAGCATTTAGCTTGAATAAACAGCGACAGGCGACGAAAATTTTACTGTGGTATGCGAAGGTTTTTCAAGAATGTAGATGAATCGACATGCCAGAGTAACCAAACTGACTACTAGCTGATAATACTACTTGTTACTATATATATATATATATATTGGCTTGTTCCGTCGATAGTTTGACCATTACGACCTGTATCTACTGTCGATTTAACTACCGTTACTATTGATTTTTCATTCACTTGTACTTCTCTCCTCAATACAAACACCATTTACTTTCTTTGTTTGCCAGGCAATGCCTAATGACACTTAAGTATGACGGGCATTCTTTGCCGATAATGCTTTCGCACTTTTCGTGACTATTTTCTTTCACGTTTTCCTCAATATGCATATTACGGCTTTTTATTGAACAACATTTTTCGTTGTATTGACGGTCCGCTTCGATCGCTCAAGGAACACTTGTGGAATTTGTCATTTTACGAAGAGCCGAGTAAAATCTTTATTTCATTAGTTGCTAACTTTCGCGATACTGAGTACACTGGTGTTCTTAGAGATAAATAAAGAGTATAGATAAGATAAATAGAGATACGAAAAATTCTCCAAAAATTTATACGAAGTTGTAATAAAATAAAAAAAATAAAACGCGAAGCACTAGTGACGTTCATAGGTATATTTTCAATATACCCATACGGTGTCCAGAAATGTTTTTTTAAATCATCAGTGACTAAAATACAATATATTTTATATCGTAACATTAATATATCGAATCAATATAAATATTTCGATTAAACCCGATAGAATTTCCAAAACCGTGTATCCTTTGTCGATGGTCTTTTTTGTTTTTTTTATCGATCGCTTTGAATTCTGTCGTCGCCCTCGGCGTTTGGGGCACGAAGACTTTTCGAAGACGCCTTAAGGATTCGACGTTTGAATTCTTTATTATCGGCAGAATGCGATATTCACGTGAAGTACCATTAAGTTTTATTGGTTTATTCGGATAATAAATAGACTAAATAAAATAAATCCCAAACAATCTCTTTCTCTCTGTCGACATACACACACAGTGTCTGGCTATGTATTTCTACGACTACTACTCTGTATTTATCCACACGTGATTCATGGTATCCAATAGATAACATCTATGGAGGATGCGTCTCCACGAAAAGGTATACCCTATTCAACTAAGTAGATAAGTCCTGAGGGAATTCGTGATACGGCACACTCTCCAGACCTGCTTTGCTAGAATGTATACATACCTCTATAAGTATATACAGAGTAGCAGGGTGATACTACAAAGCGAACCTAAGCAAAAACGATACGAATACGAATGGCACGTCTAGTCGACCCATAAATTATTCGTAGCTCACACGACCTTCCCTCTCGTATAAGATAGAAGGTCAGGTTAGGTGAATTCCTCTCTGGGTGAAGGTGCCAATGGCTGGGCAATTCTCTTTTCAGTTGCGCGGAAACCGCCTCCATGGAAATCTATGGAGTAAAACGTGACCAGCGTTTCTATGCAATTTCGTAAAGTTATATTTACATAATCTAATCTATAGTATGTAAATTATATAAATTTATTACTTATGTACAGTACGTACAGCATACGTACGGAAACGAAGATACGTATCTACTAAATTGACTAAGAGTCGATTAGTCAAACATATGTTAGGAGGAGTTGGGGGGGGGGGGGTATCGGGATGTCATTGGAAAGGGTGTGAAGAAATAGATAAAAAGATTAAGGTCGAAAAGTTCTTTTTTTTTTACTTCTTGCGAATTCACCGAATGACTTCATCTTTGTTATGGGGCGGATGGGGGGATGAGGACGTCGAGTTTTATGGGAAGAGGGACTTTGGTATTCGATTTAAAGCCGGTTTCGAACCAATTACGTATCCCTGAGAATTTATGGCCGTTAAAGGTAAATAGGGGTTGCGCTAAGAATTGACATTTTTAGTATGACTTTTGGGAATGCCGATATACATATATATATATGTGTGTGTCCGTCGGTGCAGTTGGATTAGTCGACTCTTTTTTTTCGCTACGGAATTCACGGCCTGGACAATGGTACACGGTCATTGTGGATTTTGCGGTTTGTTTAAAATCCACTTGGATGCTTTTAAATATCGAAATTCGCATTTCGATGAAAAACCGTGGGAATTTCATTAGCTTAACGCTGTTGTTGCGAAGGTTCCTCGTGTTTTCGTTGCATTAACGTTGCGCGAATGAGGGGATGAGAGATGCGACTGCAAACCAAATATATGTGTGTATATATATATATATATTGTATAGAAATGCAACGATCCTACTGCAGGCGTCCGTGCGAGAAGCGCCATAGATTCTACTGAAATCCTTCTCTACTGGTGGCTAGTCGCTGGCAGCTAGTAGGTTAGGTGGCTATATGCACAGACGAAATGCCTGACCGAAACTCTCGTGAATTTTCGTGCCGGAATAAATCTTGTATTGTCTCATATCCTTATCTGTCCTTTCCCATTGAGTTACGACTATGAGAACGTAGGTTTGCGTTCCGCCTCAACACTTTCTACCCCTTATTTATGAACGTGCCACAAGAGTAAACAGAAAGAGCCTTCCTATTTCAGGGATCCAGTAGACAATGTAAGAGGCTCGTCAATATTTTTTCAATTTTTTTTCTTTTTTTTTTATATATTAACATTGATTTTTTTTAAATTGCTTAATGAGTAAGTTTTGACCTGATGCTGTTACGATTATCAGTGCTCGTCAATGGATCAGAGTTAATTTTGTCGCGTCGTCTGACTAATATAAGATTTCTCTACTTTCAATGTTTTCATGTAATACCTAATATTCGCTATTAAGTTTCTATCGCGTGTCAATAATTGCATCATGATATTATAGGGCTTTTCATAACGAGTGTCCCAAAATAGGTACTCTGTGACATTGCCAGGTATATCTGACTGCTTCGAAGTTCCAGGAATCAGCCAGAGGGAAAGAGAGAGTTACGAGTACTTTTATAAGGCTTGGTTTAAGTAGTGGCAATTAGTGAGTCATTAGTGAATCGCCAATTAAGGTATTCGTTATCGTTTTAATGCAGCGATAGGGAGTAATCTCAGTTTTATTTTATTATAGTTTCATAGATTCGCGTATAGTGCGAATGAGTGATAAAAATTTTTTTTTTATAAAAATGAAAAAAAAAGTTATAATTTGTCTAATTTTTTTTTGTTTCAGCTTCCGGAGATGAGTTGACGTCCATTTTGTAAATCACAATTTGCGAAGTGACATATCGCACGAGAAAAATTTTTAAATAGTCAATTGAAAAATTAAATTAATTCTTTTAATCTTTCTCGTAACGTAAAGGGCCATATCATTCTGTTACGTGTATTAGCATCAGTGTCCTATGAAACGAGCTGTAGATCTTTGAACTGTTAATGGGCTAATTATATTTCCATAACATCGATTCGGTAAGGACTGTGATAAAGTGCCATAATTACGTGCTCCCATTCGAATTCTCATCAAGTGCACACTGCCCTATAACTTATCGATGACATATAATTATTACCAATCGGCTAATCGATTAATGTGATAATTGATATATCTGTACTAAATGCATGAACTTTCGATAAGGAGAAAAAAAGATTCTCCAAATTTTCTGTAAAATGTTATACCGTAATTTCCCGATTTATCAAAATTTTATGATCGATCAATAAAAACGAGTGGAGATCGAATCCACAAAAATAATATCAATCACCTCGATCGGGTTTAATCAGTTATCGATCTGGTGATAAAGTTACATAATCAAAGTCGAAGCACAAGAACGCGAGTGTCTTTTCAATGATATTAAAACTTGAAGAATTTTCAAAAGAAAACTAAAACAGAAATATAATAAAAAGAAATTTATTGATAAAATATTAAAAAAAAAAAGAGTCCCAACAAGGCTTAGCCTGTACAAAGGGATGAAGATGTCACGGAGATAACGTAAAGTTATCCTCAATCGTACGAGATCAACGGAACAAGATTGTTCTGTATTTCAAAGTCATCAGGTCCAGGACTAAACTGCCATGGGGATTATCAGAAGAAGATCATTGTGGTTAAAATTGGCCGTATTAGCGGGTGCAGCGTGGCTGACAGTTTGCGTCCTGCTTTACACCGAAGACAGAACAGTAGCAGTCCAGGGTCTGGCGCCATCCGGCGCCGCGGCGCCACAAGTGGCAAACGGTTTCGTACTACAGGCATTGGCACTCCGAAGAGAGACGCCCGGAAATGGACAGAGCAAGTCCAAACTGAACCAAGCTGGTCCTGAGCAAGGTACGAGTATACTATATATATATAGTTATTATCACAATTACAAAATACAAAAAAAAATCAAACAGTACAGTCCCCTCTCCCTCATCCTTCTGATCCACTTGTTAAAATTCCACTCACCCCAAAAAAAACCGCTTACAAAATACAATGACATTTTTTCTCCCCCCTAAAACCAGCTCAATGCCTTTGATGAATGATCCTAATAACTGTAATCCACTTCCTGAATTTTAAATACGTAATTTTATTATCCCCCACGGAGTCATCACGTGTTTACCCCAGGGGTAGTTTAACCCCTCTGTATAACCTACCATTATTCCACCTGTCCATTCCCATTGCTATACTTCAGGATGCGTGCATCGTAAGTACGCACGTGCGTGATAACATCCGTTGACAAATAGGGAGCTTTTGCAGTAAAGCTCAAGAAACGAAGGGGAGCAAAATTTTGCAAGCTCAAGACATTGCATTTTGTTGTATGCAAACGCGGCAGACCTGACGCCACTGCAGTGCGTACAGTGAAAGTATAATAAAAATATAATACTGTTTCTCTTTTTGTTATCCAGGTGGCGGTGTACTCGCAGCACCACGTGATCAGGACTCCCTGGCTCCTGGTGAAAATGGACGACCGGTTGTTCTGCCTACGAATCTTACGGCTGAGACGAAAAAGCTCGTCGATGACGGTTGGCTCAATAATGCGTTCAATCAGTATGTGAGCGATTTGATATCCGTACACAGGACATTGCCAGATCCTCGAGATCAATGGTAAGTAGTCAATGACGTATTGTCGACTAGTAAATCCATACTAGAGGCGTGGAGGTCTGCACCTTTACTCCGAATAACGTCGCTTTATGGTTTAATGCACTTTGATGCTTTGATTCTCATATAGCATAATACGTTATAACCTAAGTGCGTATGGACGTTTCGTTTACGTCGGATTCAGGTTTATGGTTCGGTCGTATAATGCAGAGAAGTCAGAAAGGTGGACGGCCATGTTATTTTATTGCGAATGGTCAAGAATTCACGTCGCTTAATCTTTAATAAAATAAATTGAGTCGCAGTATGGACGACAGTCATGAATTTCTTTCCCTCTGTTCTCCAATGCATTTTTCTTCATATTTTATCATTGTTTTCGGCTGCTGCTTTCCCTCCATCAGAATCGTTCGTTTTCTCCTGATTTTCGTCCCTTGTTCTTGGCACCCCCGTTACGAAGCATACGTGTAAAACGAGATTGGTGTCGATACAAACGTAGCCTTTTCTTACCCCGCCTGTCACACGTGTGTCGAGAGAATTTTCATGCGAGCTTTAAATCATTTACGTGATTTATCCCTTCGAGCGTTTCACCTCGAGGAAAATATATATTGAAATATTCTCGAACCTCTGTCCGTAGCAGAGGGTCACTGGGAAACGATCCAATTTTTCACGTTATATTAAATAATATTTTTCTGGATAGATACGTTACGATTTGCTGATTGGAACTTCTTTTTTTTTTTTCTTACAACCATAGAAGATTCCACTCTGGGTATTTTTTTTTTTTCTTAAAACTGTTTTTTCCTACTTTGAAGATTTCGCTTGAGCGCAAGCCAAGATATGCGTTGCTATAGATATCAGTAAATATCGCACCCCTCCTGGCATCCTTAGTTGCGGTGAAAATAAACCTTAATGAAATTGTCGGTATAATCTTCCAGGAGCCTATTTGGTATGAGGAAGCCCTGTACTATTCCAGAGTTTATACACGTGGGATACAAGGCTGGCTGGCTGGCTGGCTGGTTCGTTCGCTCGCTCTCGTGGCAACGAAATATGTTTTGCAGAGAGTCCCGTAAATTCGCGTAAAACTTTCCCCGTGGAGCGTGGCCTGCAGTAGTGAGGTCGCAGGAGTGGGAGGACTCGAACCGCAGGGCCAAATTAGCCCCATGAATATTAATAACAATTTACATGATATTAACCGACATTATCAGGACAGGTGGACAAAGTTAGAGAGCATCACATACATACATATATATATATATATATATATCTATTCATTCCTACACTCCACATAATTATTATCAGTGTATTGTTGAGACTGGCAGGTCAACAACCGACCATCTCTACTTGACCAGTCAATTTTGAATAATTCAAACCAATACAGTGTTTTTCTCAGTACCATAAGTAGGCATATATAAAAGTAGATTCTTAGAAGATATTATACGGCTATGTATTTATTGATCGTCCATAATCGTGTATATATATATATATATATATACACATATATACCATGTCTGCACATACAACTGAAATTATCACTTAACCCCTATTCTTGGTAAATCTACCTATAACACTTGCAATTACTACGTACTAATTTGTTTTTTTTTCCTTTTTTTTTCTGTTTCCTTTAAAAACCTTTCATAGCACCGGACAAGAATTATCGTCGTCCTTTGATAATATCTACGTCTTACGATGCCCTTTGTGTATCATTGTACGTTTTTATTTGAAAAATTGGGAGGCGGACTTGAAAATTTTGATACCAGCCAACAGTAGATTAAAATAAGGAACATATTGGACACAACTTTTCTGTTGACGCTATCAGCAACGTCAGTCGGTTACACGTCAGTGCAATTTAACCCTAGGGGGTTGCAACCCCTTTTTCCTGTTAAATTTAAATATGCAAATCAACAGGACGCTTAGTTTAATAAGGTACGTTCACGTGAGAGCTATAGGCTTGTGCTTTAACCCCCCCCCTCCCCAATCTCCTCCCCAGTTTATGCTCAATTACAATGTTATCGTGTCTCACTTGTTTAGTTTACTCAATGGAATGTTTGCTCTGGAATAGCGTAAAGTCTAAATGTTGTATTACCAGTGGAATGCAACTGGGTGAACTGAATAAATATATTATTACAATTGAGCCACGCAAACTTCATATTGAAATTTATCAGATATGCTACATAACATTATATTTATTATATAAAATAATTCCGTTCAATTCAATTTTTTTTTTTTAATTTTGAGATATTATCGTCATAAACGTTGCATGACTGTAGTCTGATAATTTTTTTTTGGTTTTCAAAGATCTCACGTGTCTATGGGTCTGTATCGTACACAGTAGATACGTTCCGTTCCCGACAGACACTTTGCCAAGAATGTATGAGTCCGGATGCCTATATTTTCCAATTACTGGTTAGCAAGGATTTATTTAACCACGCGCGAATGAATTGGGTTAGGTAGAGGTGGTAGGTAACGGTGCCCACCAGTAGGTATAGGAGGTTGAGATAGATGAGGCAGACGAAACGTAGAGGAGCCCAGGCTGCTGGTAGCTGCCAGGAATTTATAAATTGAACCATCCAAGTAGGTACAGGCATTCACGAATTTTCTGCTCAAGCATCTCCATAAAGCCATACGTAAGTAATTTTTCACATGATATAATTGTGCTTTGCGATGGGAAATTTTTTTTATTTTTGAAACTTTTTATTTATTTTTTTTTCTTTACTAAGATTTTCATACGGGCCGGGCAAGCTGACGTTGACTTTTTTGTTCTATTTTCCAAAATGGACTTTTTTGTCCTTGATGCTACTTGGCGACGGCACTTTTTTTTTCTCTCTTTTACTGGCTGTCCGAACGTGACGTGTTGCTTCACCTTATTGACTGTGCTTTTACCGGTATTCATGTTAACAGTTTACTCGAGAGTCTATTCTTGGAGAATAAACTGCCAAGACATCCGGTCAAATCAGGGTGTAACGTTCTGCGAGGATCCTGAAACAAACACTTTGTCTTCTTAAGGTGTCGGGATCGCTTGTGGATTAGGCGGATAGTTGATATTGGGGATGTTGATAAAAAAATTGAAAGTGCTTTTTTTTTGTCTATTAAAGAAAGGGAATAAAATTCATAAATTCATTGCACATTGCTCGGAGGTATATTTTTCTGAAAATTTTCCGGTACCACGTGATACGCTCGTTCAATTATACGGTCGTGGTACTCGTATCCGTATTTCATTTATATCCAGTTTACATTCAAAAGTTTATACGACGCTTATACGCTAATTCAAATTTCACGAGACTCCTCGACGTCAACGTGAATGACTTAATTGGCCAGACTATTCGCATTGCGGCTGACAAGAAATTGTAGAGCATCACTTGACAAGAAGTCATCTTTTAGAGGATCCGGGGCTAATACGTATATATAATAATAGTAGGTACATAGGCACTATAGATATTCAAGATAAATTGTTCGTCCATGATGTTTTTGCTAGGCGTTACTATAGTCATCCAGGGGTAGTTTACTCGGGCGATTATTAAGGGGTTACTATTTATCCAAGTATTTCTAGTAGCAAGCTAGTACGTACTAGTGGACCTTCGCGTAAAGTGCTGTCTGGCACTTTCCGCACTGTAACCCCTAGCAGTTGCACTTACCATGTTTAACACGTGTATTCTCCTTGGTGCTGAAGTTTACCTTAAGCCATAGACATTACCTGTGGCAATTTTCGAAGTTATTTCGAGGGGATGTGACAAAGCATATATACATTTTTTCATATAAAATCGTCACCACCCTCGAATTTGAGAATGATAAGATAAATTTGAATGAAAAAAAAAATTTACAACCCTTAAGGAATTGATTGAATTTGATCTTAAAATATTCATCCACCCCTTATTTTTTTCTTCTAATTTACTTTACTTCATAATGGCTGCGCATCAATCGTATTCAATCGTGGAAGGGGTAGGTTTTGATACTCACCCCCCCCCCCCTCTATACTCTCGAGAGATAAATCAAAGTGAACTTGACTCTAAGTAGAGAGAATGGTGGATGCTCTTAAACAATTCTCAAGGGGCTAATGTGCCATCTGGCTTCAATCGTGTCTCCTGTTCCTTCCAATATGGCGACCGGTTGTCCTCGTAACGAAGCTGCCTGCTTTAATACCCATTACGTCGCAAGTAAAGAGCGCCGTAGACCAGCCAAGTGAAACTTCATCTTCTCACTAGAAAGCGACTCTATTTGCTGTGGCGGGTCCTTCCTGAGTGGGAATTACAAAAATTCTTCATAGCGCGAACCTCGCGGTCTCTATGGGTTTCACGTGCTTGACGCGTTTGTAAATACGATTTGTGTATTTAGAAAAGGTAGAAAGCGATAATATATATATATATCTATTTTTTACAATCTACATTTTCAGTGCCACTAGCTCGCGAGAGAAATACCTTTTACTTTGAGTCGATAATAAAATGTTGCTGCTGTAATTCCATATAAACTGCAATTGGACATTCGTCTCTGGGGATTAACTGGCAAGTAAAGTGGCGCGCAATTTGAATTCGATAAAGCTCTCTTTCAGTGGTTCATAGATGGATTCCCCTTTACAAAGTCTTGGAAACGCAAACCGATATTATTATATCTATACATCCTTCTTCGAAGGCAGTCCCAAAGGGTTCTCAAACCTGTTGCAAAATTGCCTCTATAATTTCTTACAGCATCCCCCCTAAAAGTTCTGCCTGCATCGAAGCAGAATTCATCGCTCGCTGCGTTAACGCCGAAGCGCCTAATTAGCACTGTCTCGCGAGAGTAAAGTTCAAGTTCAAAGTGAGAATGTTTAATTAAGACGCGACGATACGATAGAGCCTCTTAACAAGACAATAGACACCCCTACAAAAATATTGCCCAAAAAAGCCATAAGTATCGGTCTACGTAGACATTTTAATAAAAACAAAAAAAAATCATTGCGAAAAACCCCATACATTTTTTTGCCCATAAAAATTTTCCTCCCCTAAAAATACCGTCGGTCCGCGAGGGTCGGCTGCTAATTTCCGGCTGTTTATATATTAGCTTTCTTCAACCCCCTGTCTCCTGCCCTTAACTGTTAGGTGCCATAAATATTCCATGGGTCCTATTAAACCGTCATAATGGCTAATGCCAACATAAGGGATGCTTGTTACCCTTATTTATCCCTTCGCTACTGTACATTACGTGTATAATTTAGGGACTCCCCGCTTACGTGGTTTTCGCGACCAAAGGGTATAAGAGTGATGGGGGAGGGGGTAAAGTCCACCCTCCTGACATAAGCTCACCGTAACGTAACCATATGTGCATGTTTGCACAGACTGTACAATTGGCTTCTCACACCAGTTTACACTGAATCCGCTAGAAGACTTCATTACCGAACTTACAATAGAACTTTCGATCATTCGACTATGGTAGTTTTTTTGTTAAGCTTTTTTTTGTGCTTTTTAGTTCGCGAGTCAAGATTGTTTAATCAGTTTGGTTCACGAGCCGACAGATGGCTGAGCACTCGTGGCGAACTTTTCTCTGCCTCGACTTTATATCTTTTATTTTTTTATTATTCCAAGTTACTTCGATTTATAATGGTACAGAGTTACTGCCGAAGTCGACTGTACTACTGCTGCCTTTGTTTTTCTGATATTTTCCTTCTCTTTTTTTTTTAATCTTCTTTACGCTCCTCCTTGCTTCTCGGACTTTTCTCTTTCTGCTTTTTTTTTTTTTCTCAAGCTGAGAGAACCTACCTGGTATCTCCTCTGCTACTCGTTTGCGTTGTCACGGATCCTGGTTACACGAGGCAAGAGTAGAGTGTTGTTATCCTTCTTGACGATGCTCCATCCGTCCCAGAAAAAGGGGATTCGTCGCGCCACTTGTGGATACACCATAACGGTGTAGAATTCCAAAAGAGATACAAGGGTCTTACACGATCGAGGTAATATGCATCTGTAATAAGCATAAGAAGCAAATAGCTTGCGCTTGTTTAAATCTGAATTTTTTTTTTTTTTTTTTTTTCATCCTCTCTTGACAATATAGAAACTCCGGTACAGGTTTGAGGTACAGTGTCTCGGCAATTGATGCTGTATTAGTTTCTCGATATAGCATCTAAACCTAACCTAACTTAACCTCATTGCCACTATGTGGAAACTGTAACGGCTGATAGGTAAGGACAGAGGAGATAAAAAGTTTTCTCTCGTGCACTTCCTCCATCATTCTCCGAGATCTGGACTACACTTTTTCTTTGTCCAACTGCCATATATCCGGAATACGAACTCCTTTACAAGTTTTTCCAAATATAGCGGCGACATAAATTTCTCGGCCTACTCTTTAATACCGTCATCTCCCCTTACTCTGGATTAAATTGAATATCGTGCGATTATCTCGATCGATTGACGTCAGAGATCAATATGTTACTAAAATATATTTTTATAAATTTATCAAAAAATAAAAATAATCTTACAATCGTGTAAACGGATACTTGCGTATTCTATTTCAAAGATAACAACGTTCGGTAATGTATATTTTTTTTTTTCGAGGAATTTGACATTTTTTCATTTCGCGCGACGTAAGAAAATACGATAGAAAAATATTAATTATGAAACGTCTGACATGTCAAAACTTAAATATTCGTTGAACAAGTGTACGAACTTTTTCAAAAATTCATTTATTTTTCAGAGAATAACATTTTTGTAGTCAACCTCACGAACATTCTCGAGCCAGGCTACCTGTTTGTTTTAGCGACTTCCGACGAAAACGTCTTTGAACAAGTTTCGTTCTAATTACACAGTGTATACGTTCTCGTAAAACATAAAGAACCATCCTGACAAGACCCTAAAAAAAGGTAGAAAGGGTATTTCGGAAGGTCGCACAGTTGCAAAGGGTAGAAGTGGTGGACCCTTATTCCTCCTCTTTCAGTTTCCCCGACACTTCCACCTCTCCAGATCCGTCTGGCCAGGTTACTTACCTTCTCCACTGCCTATTCTTCGTCTTCCACTTCTGCCTAATATCGTAGCCTGTATCAGGTACCACGTCGAGCGTTCTCTTCAGTCACGACAGGGGCGCCGAGTACAATCATAGATAAAAATATGTCCGTTAGTTGGCGTGAAAACTTTATTACACTCAATATAAATGCTATTCGCGCTGATAACAAATGTACCTTCCAACGAAGTTTCCTGTACGTACTATAGTCGGTACGGTATAACTTTGTTATAATTTATCATTGTAGTCGGGAATATCCTCATGGGATTTCCAAATCCTGAAACTTTCGACGTTTTCTCCTCGATTTATCAGCTCCTAGCGACTTCAATATTTTTATTTCATTTTCCTTCTAATTAAACATATCTTATCTTTATCCCCTTTTTCTTCCTCGATTATCACTCAAATAATATATTTTTAACACCGAGTCCATCAGTCTGCGCAACTTTCTATGCTGAATCATTATTTTTCCTAACAACTGTACCTCTTGCCTCTTACGCGACTTGAGACTTTTCTACTACTTTGTGTTACTAACCTCCCTACCTCTCCCTCCCACCCTCCCTCCCTCCTCCTCTCATCCTACCTTCACGAGTATGTAAGTGAAGATCTACTTGTCTCCAAGGCACTTAGCTACGTCCTCATTAGACACCGGGTCAATGAGGCGCAACCTCCACTCTAGGTAGGAAGCCTCGACAAAGGCTGGCGACAGTAGTACCCTCCCTACTAGCTAAGCAACGCGCAAGACCCTGACAAGGAGGAATGACGTAGGAGCGTCTGTAGTGTCTCGTTCGCACTCCACATAATTTTCGTCAGCAAAATGTCAAGACAAGAAGTAAATAATATGCAAAAAAATTATTTTTGCCGGCTGATGGTAAAAATTAAAAAAAAATAATTAAACACTCGATAATTAAAAAAAAGTTATCAAACGCAATCTTTATAGCTTCATAAGCCACAACGATTTCGCCCCAGTCGATTAATTGGCGAAGAAGCCAGTCTACCGGAACAGTGAAGTAGGTTGGTCCCGATAGTGGTTGG
The DNA here is from genome assembly GCA_031762395.1 of Calameuta pygmaea. Classification (NCBI taxonomy): domain Eukaryota; kingdom Metazoa; phylum Arthropoda; class Insecta; order Hymenoptera; family Cephidae; genus Calameuta; species Calameuta pygmaea. The sequence goes on along the minus strand of JASANN010000004.1, from coordinate 1,391,661 downwards.
ACAGGGTTAGTAACGAAGAGGGGGGCGACCAAGGGGTTATTTTCAGGAAGTGGAAGCCCAGGATAATGAGCGTCCATTTGGTGAGATCTTTACTTTGATTGTTTTCCGATGAAAATGGTCGTGCACCCCCCCTCCTCAACCTCCCTCTTTAACGCTTGGGCTCGGTGTCGTCTCCACACGGAATCATAGGTGGCGCTACCGGTCTCACGTATCCCTCCCTACTACCGCCCCTCTCTCCGTGCAAAATAAGTGCGCTGAATCGTGGATTCGTTTGTCGTTTTACGACCGGTTGTAAAGCGGATTCCTGCGAGGCACCGTAATGCCGTCGTGGCGCTGCTGCTGCTGTTGCTCTTGCTGGTGGCGGCGGCGGCGGTAGAGATCCTAATTGAACGAGGTTTTCTCTGATGGGAAAAACGTAAAAAAAAAAAAAGTAAAAGCGATCCTTTTCCGAGGGGAATCTGATGGCGCGGAAAATTTAAACGAGTCTGTCAAGGTTTACGTCATTTCCGTACCGAGTTTTTGACGTGGACGCTACCATACACGATATACTCGGCGCCGTCGTTTTATACATAAAAGTTCACGAAATAGATTATTTTTTTCTGTCTGACTAGCGAGGTGTAGTATCACTTAGGGGATTTTGTCTTTTCATATAAAATTTTTTTCCCCTTTGTAAACGAGATCTTCCATGTATCAGGCTTTTCTTAGTGGTCTTATTATACGGTCTGCGTGCTCGGTGCGTCGCGACGCTTGGTTCCTATGGTACGTGTGAGCTGTAGGCTCTGAGACGAATGGCGAAGGAGGAGGATGAAATTGACAAGAGGAGAATGAGGTAAAAAGCAGGAAAAAGACACGGGGAATGTGATTTTCTCGGAGACCAGTAAAGTCAAAGCAGTAAAGTAAAAATGCTTTGACAAAATAACTGAGTGTTCCACATGGTACTTACGTGTGACGGTATCACTTGTTATCTATCGGATTATACCTTTATTGCGAAAATACGTGAAAGACAGAAGAAAAAAAACAGTAACAAAAAATATTAGTAATCCCGACAGTCATGGGTGACGCTTGGAGTTAATTCTAGTGGAATAAGTTCAATTATAATTTTTAATGATATTTGCAGTATTAAAAATTTTTTTATCTCTCCCTTCGCTTCTTTATACTTCATTTTATTTTCTTATTACCGCACGAACAGCAGTGAACGATGTTCTATTTAAAATTCCTAATGCGAAAAGCTTGTATAAAATTATAATTTAACAGACGTGCGGAGTCCCTTGCGATGTAATATATGTATTTTATTAACGAGCCTTTTTGGCACATACTGGCAAACCACGTTGTCGTCGTACGAACGGCTTGGGCTAACAATTTCCCATAGGAAGAAGGGTTGATCCTGGTAAAATAAGGGTCGCGCGATGCTCGCTTAATTTATGACGTCAGCCACAGGCTGCGCAACTCGACGCGAGTCTGCAGCTTGTTAACGTTTATTTAAAGTTGGTACATATGTATGTACACATATATATATATACACATGCATATATTCGCTTTGCTATAGTCTCGACTTGGGCTTTAGCATTACTTTAAAAGTTTCTCGTTGCTTTCGTTTACGTTCCTGCTTGGTCCTTCCAGTTCCTTTCCTTAACGTCTCATCCCTTGGTGTAGCTCCGGGACGTCGAGATCAAAAGATTACGATATCAGTATCATTGGAAGCCAGTATAGCCGGAAGGTCTTTCCTCCTAAGAGACTTCGAGTTGTTCGATGACGTAATAAGAAGACCACAGGATGTGGCTGCTGAACCGAAAGTAATATTTTTAAAGAAATTCTTAAAGTATGTATAGGTATACTTTTTTACGAATATTAAATTCTTTTGACAAGATATGAAATTTTTTTTATGGCGAAAATATTTTTTTTTTAATAATAAGGTAAACTTCCCAATGGTTCGACAAAGCTTATGTGCAAGAGAGATGGAAATACAGTTTCTTATGGACGTCAAAAGGTTGGAACCTTCTCGTTAGGTGTCCAGTTACCGGGACGTTGACCTTTCCATTGCTAAGTATTTAACGAAGTCCTATAAAAGTGTTACACTTTTATTAGATTAGCAAGAAGGTATGGTAATTTCTATATTATCGAATAAAGATCAATAAGAAAAATGATTATTTATTTTTTTTCTTTATATAATTTGACATCGGTCACGTGATTTTTTTTGTCATTTTCGCAAAAATGCGTCATGCAATTTCGTTAACCTGCAGTTATGCTGTTTGTACAGTACGAAGAGAAATTACGATAATTCGTGAAACTTCTAGCTCGGACTGTATCGTGACGTCTTCTTCGTTATGATGGTTATCGCAAGTTGACACGTTATCAGTGAGAGTCATCGTTAAGTTTAATTAGTATCCGGAGTGATCCTGGGAATATAGGAAGCCTCGAGGGCTTACGGATTTACTCTGACAAGTAGTAAAGGACATCAGAAGTGATTTTGATCGGAAGTACTTTCCACATTGAGTTTGTCTGACTCGTCAATCGTCCCTACTACTTTTTCTTTAAAGGTGCCATCGCACGGTTCTATTATCAATTTTATGCTTGCTCGTATCTATTAATTATTTAAGCCCACCCTGTATATATTCAAAGTGCTTCCCTATACCACAGTCCAGTCCTTTTATAAATTATGTTCACTGCTTTTTGGGATATGATTAATGTCACGGCGGTCACGCGGCAACTACCCACATACCCAGTATGCTGCAGGTGCCTGTACCCGCCGTCATTATAATATATATACCTTAATTAAATATCCCCGTAACGCTCGGAGGCAATGTAGAACGTCATCGGGGACAGCCTGTAACATTAACGATCCGTGAAATAATTTACGTTCCAAACGTCGTTGACAACTATATAGTCAGTCGAGTGGATAGGCTCACTTAAATTGACATTAATTTAAGTTAAACTGCCGTCATTTAACAATCCCCTTAACAATAAGACAATCCCTTAATGTTCTCATGATAAATTACCTTTCTTTAATTTATTTAACATTTCTTCTCTCGTTACTTTCTCCAATGTCCAAAATCTTCCTTTCGCTTCTTCCTCTGTTTATAATCGAATTTACCATCCCCCATTAATTGAATTTCCTGTTATCATTTATTTCACTTCTCCGAGGTCTCGCTGCCGATCTTTACCTTGGTCAGATAAGCCTTCAAGCTTTCCTGTATTACTCGAAAAGCAACAGACTGGAATGTCAAGCATGAGCGGTCGACAAGCCACCCTGAAAGTTGCGTAGAAAGACAAGCACAAGATAAACTCGGTAAATCGAGCAAGTAAATAAGTAGGTAAGACGAGCAAGTAACCAGACGGAAAGTGGAGTACAGAAAATATGTATCCCTTTGAAAAAGAATTGGGTTGCCGTATGCCGGCGGAGGGTGCGTTGAGGGCCAAAGGGTAACGGGTGGGTTAAGTCTGAAGGATTTCGTTACTCGGAAGGATTTCAGGCAGACAAACTGTCGCTGCTGTATTAAAACTCTTCCTCCGACTTTCCACGGTCGATATTAATCTTACGGGTGAGAGTTGGTTGGCGACCCTGATGGTCGGCCATTAATCACGAAAAGTATCGCGCTAATGTTGCAGGCAGCGAGCGACCGGAAGACGAAAATGAGTGGGAGGAAAAAAAAGATGAGGGGACGAATAACCAAAAAAAAAAAGGGAAAATTTCTAAACGATATATTACACCGAATTTCGTAATCGACCATTGTTCGCGTATGATTTACGAATTTCGAACGGACCTGTATCCCTTGTGCCGAGGTACATGGGAAACTTTCTCGGGAGAATAATCGGTAGATCATATGGAGGCCATGAGACATTGGCAAGCAGCAACGCTATTTGTAAGACGCCGCGCTCCGTTATTTACGAGCTGAACGTAACACGTTAGGTCACCTACCCTTAATATCCATCTAGTAATTATAACGTGCAACCCCGTGTACCTACGTGCACCGGGGGAAGGGGTTTACCTTCTTATTTATGACACCTCGTGACGTTTTGCATATTAGATTTACGTGCTGCCATTCATCTACGTAGTTATCGCACGGGGTGCCCCGTCTATTTGCGTTTTCCTGCCACCCCACGAAAACTCGACGTGGTTGTTAGGCATAAGGGGTGACTTTTGAAAACTGAAAAGGAGCTGGAGTACAGGCAGTCGGGTAGACTAGGTTTCGCATGGCAGTAGGTGTTACATACATCAGCCCTTACGTAACGAAGACCATAAGTGTGTCTGATGCGCGAGTATTTTTCCACTGTGAAGCAGATCGAAGTAACGTCGTCCCTACCAAGGCCCATTAGGCAGAAATCTCTTCCCTTATAAAAATGACGCTGTCGCTCACGGGAGGGGGTGTATTAATAATGAAAGCAAGCAAGAGGGAGAAGTGTATAAATGTGCAGAGAATAGACCCTGAGGTCCTACTGAGTAACTTGGCGAATTTCCAGACTAGAAATGTACCAGTCCCAGCGGCCGTTCCGACTGACCTCACTGGTCTAAGTGGTAAGAGCACAGTGCATGCTCAGACATACGCACGTAACGTGGCCACGGGTCCGTGGCTTCATTTTCCAAGGTCTAACGAGGCACCATTGCGGTGACGGCGCAAGGAGAGGGGCGCTGGTCTCGTGGGTTTCATTTTGACTTGGAATAGGCAGACTTCCGGCGCTGGAAGCCGCCGGAAAGTGTGAACCGCACGAAAATCTCTCTTTGGTCTGATTCGTTCAGTGCCGTGACTACTGGCGTTGATTCTCTAGGATAATTCATGGATCCGAGGGTGCGAGGAGGGACGTACAGGTGGCGCAGGATTTATGAGTGTGTTAAAGGGGTATACATACGTGCGCGGTGCTAAGCGTGTTTTCTACGTAACGACGTTTCTCCTACGTCTAAACGAGATCGCTTGTTAGCGAGACGGGGCTGGGGGTGGAAATCACCCTCCCTGTAGTAGCTGTTCCCGTGGCCCAAGGATGGCTGAGCACTGTTTACTCATTACGTCCTAACGCAATCCATCATCCGGTTCTTCATCCTCGTCGGTCCTTATCCTCGACCTTTCCAGACTCATCTTTTGAACGCGTTAAACTTGGAAAATTTACTAAAGACTCTCCTTACGCTCGCGAACTGACTTTAATATTATTTTACGGAATCACCCGTTATAAGCAGCAAGGTAATGGCGTAAAAGATCTTCGTAGCCGGACTAATTGTACCTTTGTCATATCTCATTTATACCACTGTTATTTTTATATACTCGTTCGCTATACGATACGCGTAATACATTTTTTATACAGTATATGTAAGAAATATGGGGGTCCTTTTGTGAATTCTTTTTATTTTTCTTTTGGGGTTACTTCCACTCCTTGTCATTTGATTAAGTGTTGACATGTGAACAAGGCTTTGCAGGGTTGGGTTGATATCCTACTGAAACCCTGTTGTTATTGGTCGGTACCCTAGGGATTTTTGGAACTCGTATAGACGTATATGTATATACCAAGCAACCCTTACCATATTCCGGATTTCCATTCCGGAAAAATAACCGAGGTCAATGAATGTGAACTATGAACTACGACGATTCAAAGGGATTGGTTTAAAGTAGTCGTAACTGGCTGACTCTTTAGAATTTTTGTGACATCGGGCTTGTCTTGTTACGGAAATAATTCCTGAAGTGGTGGCTTTATTGGAACCCCGCAACATACCGACAGCCCTTAGCTGGTAGACAATAGCAACAGTAATGTCTCGAGTTCGGCACTTTAGAAAATTGCAGGAAAGGCTATGAGCCGTGTCGTGAACCTTTCTTCAATTCGTTCTTTCTCAGTTTCTCGCTTTCATTCTTACGCCTTGCGTAACACGTACAAGCAGTACAGTCGGCGCAGAGTACAGTATAATATAATACAAGCGAGTATCGTAAGTGATGTTGAAATTCATCTCTCCGTAGGCACCGGAGTAATAAAATGAAAGTTGAGATATTTCTCGAAGTGGCTTTCCGAAGGATGAGGGCAGGAGGTATCCCTTCGAAAGACACTTGGGAGCATCCTTGGGGTGGTATAGGATTTTCTCTGTCTTCCCTGCGCACGCGGACACGTAGCTACATAAAAACTCGCATAACTCTTGCCCACCCCATATGGAAGCTGAGGGTAATGGTACGACTGTGGTATAGTACGTTACGGGAATAGGTATGGCCTGCTGCTGAAGAATCTAAGGTTTGAAGAGAGAGAAACTAAGAAAGTAGGTGTATATATGTCAGGGGTTAAAGGGCAGAATACCGAGGTGAGAAACACTTCATCATAGACGTCGCTGTCCATGTGAACCAACCCTAAGCCGTCGTGCCCGCCCTTCGTGCTATCTCAATCCTTTATGATCCCCAACGGAGTAGGCAACTTCGTATACACACATCGGCCTACAAGAGTCTCGATGCTTAATTGAATTTATGGGATTATTTCCGGGGCTCCATCTTCTTCTTTTATTTTTTTTTCCTTCGGCCCTTTATTTCAACCCCAACAATAAGGAGGGTGTGTCGGAAATCACTGGCGTATGGTTCCGTCCTAAATCCACAATGTCTGATCACTCGCGCACTTTATCTACTTGGCGGTTTTGTAACCTTCGCCTTCCTTCCTTCGTACTCCCGTCCCCTATGAAATTTCATTTTAATTTCCCTTCCTGAAAAATTTCACAAAGTTCGATTATCGTCTTCTGCTCGTCCTTCTACACTGTTGGGTCTTAGATTATTTTTTGAACCATGCAAAATGCTTCTTTATCTCAAATGTGCTGGTACCCTGCCAAATATAGCCGGTTCCCGCAGGGATATCTCTTCCTAGTCTGTTTGTCTTTCGCTGAATGCACATACTCGCCGAGAGTGGTGAGCAGTGTGAATTCAAGGAGACAGTCCGGGTGGTTGAAGGTGGTGTGCAAGTAAACGATCAGCATACCCAGAAAAGTCTACACCGAATTTCGATATTCCAATCAGATTGAACGAGCTTTCAGCTGAGATCGAACAGCCCTGAGACATTCGTAACTTATCCTGAAAACTCGTTAGCTTCGAATTGAAAAATGGATTTTAATATCAGATAAGAAAATGGAATAACTTGGATAATATTCGTTTGAGCTTCGGCAAGGATTAGTATTCGAATTTTTTTTTTTTCATTTGCGTTCATTTTTTTTTTCGAACAGTATCAAAAACACCCTATACTTTTTCAAACGGATTCAACGAAACTTTTCGTAGCGTTCGTTATTGGCATCGAGCGCATATCTGTAAAACCCGTAAACCATCCTGAAGAACAAAGTGGAAAAGCACTTAAAACTGTCGAACTCTTCAATCATTTCTAGTCGATTGATTTCCAACATCGATATCCACTTTCTGAGGGACAAAAGAGTTCGTATAACTAGCACGCGCAGCTTCCGGTTGGCCGGATGGTATTGAATTCGTTGGCTGGACATCAACTCATAAAACAAAAAAAAAGTATCACTTGTCAAGCGAGGGTCACTAGGAATTTTTTTTTTGATGAAAAAAAAAAACGTCAGTATCCATTACATAGTATCTTTTGTGTCACTTTCCTTTTGTGACACAATCATTATTTTTGAATCAGGATTTTCGTTTTTTTAAAATTACAACTTCAATCTCTCAATAGCGCAAGATCAACAATTATAAAAGAGCCTTCGTATGTACAATATGTACCTTTTTTTTTTATTGATTTTTATTGATAATCATCTTTACGTGTTTCCCCCGATTCTCGAATCAGATCTTTTTTTTTTAAATTCACCAAATAATACTGAAAGTCGAAAAATAAAATCCTGACACAGAAAAGACCACTTTGATTTATACCAGAAATTAGGTACCTCGTTACCGCTCCAAATTGCTACTTCGTTCTCCATTATTACAGACACAGTTCAGCAGATCTGTTATCGGGGAGTTGGATTATCGCTGATAATTATCCTTTTATCTGTACGATATCCTGGTAAGAGCACGTGACTTAGATAGCAGATTGTCAGGTGCAGTAACTGCGGCAGTATACAGTGGATATATTTATAGACCATATATCATCAAAGTAAAGACTTCTTTTTCAACAGTGATTACCCAGTGTGCCGTTTTGTTGGCAACGTTTGTTAACTCAGTCTTAGATCTTGTTTGTGTTATCCGGTTGGTAGTACGTGACGGCTGTAGGAGATTCGGTATTGACTTAGGAAATTGATGAAATTGCAGGATTTGGAAATACCACCGCCACAAACTCCTCCTGGCTTCTATTGATTATACGTGAATAATTAATTAGACTAACGAAGATCCGTTTGACATACATGTATTTGTTGACGTTGTTGACAGTTGACCTTACCGATGGATATTATTCTGTTTGCAGGTGCAAGGAGCCAGGACGTTACCTGGAAAAATTGCCTGCAACTGCAGTTATAATTTGCTTTCACAACGAAGCTTGGTCCGTGCTACTGAGAACAGTGCATTCGGTCCTGGACAGATCGCCGGATCATTTGATCCAGGAGATCATTCTGGTGGATGATTATTCTGACATGCGTGAGTAGCATATATGTATACGCGATTAGAATTGATTTTTAATAAAAATAAAATAAAACGTAAGATATGAGAATTCTTATAAAGGCGCTAGGCGAATTTTTCTCTTGAGCAAAGAGAGCCGTCATTTCAATGGGTAACGAGGTGCTTTTGCCGTCACGCACGAACGAACGAATTTTCCTAGCCTGGTTCGCCACACTCTTTATCCCCTTACTCGCTCGCACTTGCTACCTTTCGTATTTTTATTTCCCTTTGCTACCAGCTACCCTATTCCACAACCCCTAACGGAATAGGATTCTACGGTTCGTTTGCGACGGATATATTTTCCTCCGAGCGTTCGGCTGCTCTCGGGTACGATCGACTCTACTCGACTCTTTAAATGGCTGAACGATCGCGACTAATAAATTTCAAGAAATAGCGCAGGGGTCCGCCGTGGTAGGTTTCGATGGGTACGGCCCTGTTTCGTCACCCTTATTTCCATCCAATCTATTTACTTTGGCCATTCGTTACACTTCTGTGTCCTTACCAACATGACGGAGAGGATGGGTGGGGCTATGGAATGCCATCAATATCAGTAGAAATAGTAGCTATGTATATATACATACAGGGTGGTTCGATTAACAGAGATCCATTTCGGTCAACGCAATGCGTTACAGGAAAACGTAAAAAAGGATGAATTCGGTCACGAAAGAATCTCACGAACGCTTTATTACGTTCTTATACTTTTTTATACGTACTTCTTTTAATATAAAAATTCCGCGAACAATATAATCTGTTATGGCACCAGACGAGACAATCGTCGACACTGCGTTACGTGGGTGTCGCCCCCTGAGGGGGACGAGTGCTGGGACGTTGGGGATCGTGGCTTTTCACGAGGTCGAGCAATATAACGTGGTAGCCTCATAAAAAGGGCGAATTAACCCGTTGGACGTAGGTCGTAGAGGGTAGAGGGTTCAAAAGTTCACGTGGGAAGGGTCGTGCGTACTTCCGGTCGAAGGTTCACAAGATAAGCCCTTGGCGGAACCACAGGAAGCTACTCTCATAAACATACTCGGCCAGAACGTCCTGCTTGGATGATAGTAGATATGGCTGTCTGGTATGGCGGGGTACCTTTTCTACTGGCGAACTGTGCCTGGCCGCCTAGTAAGACTTGATTATTTTATTGCACCCGAACCTCCCCGAATCTGCAAGAAAGAAGGAAATAAAACGTTGTTCCCTATTTCATTTCCTCCCTCATGTCCTATGTAATTTAACCTGTGTTTACCGAGCTCGTAGAGAACTCTTAGTCCTGTCGGACCGTGAGGATTAAATGATCCTTTTATTTTTTTAATTTTTTTTTTCACAACGCCAGTGTCACTGTTGTTCATTTTTCTTATCGGGCTTTCCCGGATTGACTGAAGGATTAATTGTAATATTCCCTCAAGATTGTTTCAGATCCTTCCTGGTGAAGTTATGCGCCCGGTATGCGCAGGAGACACGGTTTGCTGATCCAGAAAATCCCTTTACTGTCCATAGTTAACTAAGCCCATCCGCTATAGCGGCTTAGGATCGGCCTGAACGGTGCGAGCGTCCTGAACGTCCCGAACGTCCCGAACGGCGTCCTCATAAAGCCATCCATACGAATAAATCACACCAAGTCCACTAATTGCTACCCAGTTGACCATTACTCGGTTAGCCATACCCATAAATCTAAATCGTACTTACAATTATATGGAATCATAGGTCCTACGAAGTGTGGATGAAGAGACCCTAAAATTCGGTTTTTAAAGGATTAATACCTTATCTCTGTCCGTCGTATTTGCTTTTACTACTTACTAACTGTATGGTTATGATATGACCTTTTGGGATATCGGCGACGTTCCAGGAATTGGAGGGTACACTTTCCCTGATAACGTAGCCTAATCTGAATTAATAAACCTTTGAAATTCTATATTCTGAATATTCTAGGCGAACGCCGAGACAATTACTTCCCTCGTTACTTTGCCTCATTAATTGGTATTACTCGCGCACATTAATTATTGACTTCAATCCATTTGGCTGCTTTACTGTTACTGTGCAGGAACAGATAACGAAATTTCCACGTATAAAGTGTTAGGTATTAGTCATTAAGATATAGAAAATTTGATCCAGCAATAAAGAGATTTGGACACTTAGGATAATATTTTTCAAATGATTGAAAATAACGGAATGATTCGTTGTAGTCGTACTGTACGATAAATTTTTCAGTATTAAATTTATTTCAATTATTTAATTTTACCTTTAATTTTAGTTTCCTACAGGTTTGCCAATGTCGCTTTATTATGCTCGGACTTTGAACTGTCAATTATATCGTCGAATAATGTGTTTTGCACTCCATGTCACTCATAATTACCAGAGTTGTTGTCCCAGTTTCGTTGTACACAAAATGTCGAATTTATACGTAAAACTTGCGCAACATTTTAAAAATTCGCTAACGAGTAGCCAATTCGAAAATTTGCAATTCACAAACATTCAGACGTACTAATGGAATTGATACGCGTGACTTATTAATATATTCGTATTCTACTCGTGGAACCTCAATTATTTCTTAATTACCCAATTAGGTGGGCGTGATCTATAATACAATAGCCAAAAGAGAAATCGGGTAACGAATACTGAGCAAAGAGAAAGGAAGGATCTGCAGTTTCGAACCGGAAGATTAACGTGATCCTAGAAGGGTTATTCGTAAAGGGAAGAGTTCAAAGGACTACCAGGGAAATAGAGAAAGCGACTTTGGTCGGACCTAAAGGGAGAATTTAATGTACCCGGAATTCCGTTGGCCCTTAGCTCTGAGAATATCGGGTACTTATACCGCAAGGGACCGGAAATCCTTTGACAATTGTCCCAGTGGTTCATCCAAAGAATACCAGAACTATTCCTAAAGTTCCGAATGGTGGCATTGCGTTCTTAGTTCAAAATTATTCCAAGACTTTAACCGTGATCCTTGCTTGATGATAATAAAATAAATTAAAATTTAACTCTTAAGTTTATTAATTACACGTAAATTCTTTTCGCGTAATTTCCATTTTATTTCAGCGCACCTAAAGCGACAGCTCGAGGACTACATGATGAACTACCCCAAAGTGAAGATAATCAGGGCCGAAAAGCGGGAGGGTTTGATAAGAGCAAGACTGCTAGGAGCAGCAGCAGCGAAGGCACCGGTCTTAACTTATCTGGATAGTCACTGCGAATGCACGGAAGGCTGGCTGGAACCTCTTTTGGATAGAATTGCTAGAAATTCAAGAACGGTCGTGTGTCCTGTGATCGACGTAATTGATGACACGACATTGGAATATCATTGGCGTGATTCCGGCGGGGTCAATGTAGGAGGATTCGATTGGAATTTACAGGTGTGTTTTTAGTGTACAATTTTTTTAATGCATTTTTCAATTATACAAAAATATTTTATATCCCCAGTTCAATTGGCACGCTGTACCGGAACGCGAAAAGAAACGTCATAAGAATCCAGCCGAACCTGTCTGGTCCCCGACAATGGCTGGTGGACTCTTCTCCATAGATCGTGCATTCTTCGAAAGACTTGGAACGTACGACAGCGGATTCGACATCTGGGGCGGCGAGAATCTCGAGCTATCATTCAAGACTTGGATGTGTGGAGGTAGAGAGTATAATACATTCTATAGTATATACACGATATAGTCTATCTATGGTCTATGGTCCAGGATGGAGAAAACTTTTCGATTTCGTAAAACGATCAGAAACTTTTCCACGGACGAGTTTTATCTTACCGATAGAGGGTTATCGGTCGCAATAGTGAAGTCACTTGAAATCCCATTAGTTAGACGTGTTCGCCATGCTTTACGTAAGAAATATTCAATCCTGATAAGGCACCAGTGATATGGGACTGTATAAATTTTTTTACTGTTGAAACAAAATATTCATTTACCTCTTAGAACGTCTGAGCATAAAATTATTGATCTGTTTATCTTCTTTGATTATTTAACGTCCATTATTTTCTTTAGGTACCTTGGAAATCGTACCCTGCTCCCACGTTGGACATATCTTCAGGAAACGTTCACCTTACAAATGGCGTAGTGGCGTCAACGTGCTCAAGAGGAACAGTATCAGACTGAGTGAAGTGTGGCTGGATGAGTATGCAAAGTACTATTACCAGAGGATAGGACAAGACAAGGTAATTATTGTCTAAGAAGGATAGGATTGACATACCTATATCTTACTTCCCTTTTATTTTATCACGAACAAAGCCAATTAGCGGTATAGAATAGATACTTTAAGTATCAAGCTAACGGAATTAGGATCTTGATAAAGAGCTCATTAAAATCTGACAATGTATACATATATATTAAATTGAATAACGTATAAAAGATTTTCTGATTTTTCTTGAATACTTCAGCAGCACGAGGTTAATCTATTTATTTGGTTTTCTTTAAAGCTTCTTGAGTTACTTTATAATAGACTAGATCCTTCTTTATATCTTCTTCGCGATACGCCCTGCTCTCCCAATTATTTTTTCTTTGCTTTTCTTTCTCCTCTGTCCCGAACGTTACTTGACCCTTAATGGGTACTTGCTCCCATCACTGATCCCAAGCGAACTGGGGATCTTCAACTAGAACACAGGATGCCAGTACGTGTTTTCTTGCCTTTCCATAGGGCAATTACGGGGACGTGTCGGAGCGTAAAGCACTTAGGAAGAAGCTGGACTGCAAGTCCTTCAAGTGGTACCTGGATAACATCTATCCAGAACTCTTCATACCTGGTGAAGCAGTTGCATCGGGCGAGGTAAAATCATCAAACGATTTTTTCTTATTCCATCCAATATTCTGGATGCACTACAGTATGTTTCAGGAAACCTGTCAAATCCATCAGGATGCATCAGCGAGGATCCACATGAGTCACACACGAATGACATTTTTTTTTTTTTCATTCAGCAGCTCTATTTCTATTTTTATTATTCTCTTGTTCCTTTTTTTTTTTAATTCTCTACGCCATACAGTCCTCTACGGATGCTTTGTGTCACTGCCACTACGCTGTGATTGCGTAATGCGATATGTGCATTCGACGAGATGCAACGGCGAACACTGGATTCGGTGCATCCAGGTCGCATCGTATCGGACAAGCATTGTGCTCATGTGTCATGTGGATTATTAGCAGCGACAGGTGACTATCGCTTCAAAACGCGGCCTTTGATTGAGAAACAATACCCCATGAAATTAGAATACAGTACAATGATCCTGGTGTGTAACACTTTATCAAGCATCGGTTAATTTAATATTAGTGTTAAAAAAAAAAATTCAAAGAAATGTAGCACTTCGCGAATAATTTCTAGACGTCATATTAATCGATAACGTTGATAAGCAGGATGGATAGAGCGAATAAAATATTTAAGCTGCACGTTGTATGAGTTTTGAAAATATTTATGACGTCATTTCGAAAAATTACCTGACTTCATCGAACGACGCGTACGGCATTGATTGTGCATTAATTTTACTCGACGACGCATTTAACAGTCTGTGATTAATTATACAACGTGATTTATTCACCCCAACCGCGCGCTCTCTATTTTGGCTCTTCGTAGCGTTTCGGTTGCCTATTCGTAATTGCGAAACGATCGTCGTTCACGCTTCGTGTGACAAATGCGACTCCCCAACATGACGTACATCGCGCCACGACAGCTCCTCCTTATATTCCCATTTACTTCTAGCGCCATTACGAAATAACTAATCCCCAGGATACATTAGTATAGACCCACGTGCCGGGATCGTAGACATTGAAAACTAAGAGATACGAAATTTGCAATTTTATTAAATGCCAGAGTGCTGCGCATTTATTATTTTTATTCATTTATTTGCGTGCATGATGAAAGAACTAGTTTGCAGTATACTTTTCTTTTGTGCTTCTGGAGAATTATGAATATGCGAGAATTCCCTAGACCCAGGTACATTACTAGTTTTAGTCACGAGCCGGCGGAGCATAGGAACTAACAATTTTCACAACCCCAAGCAAATCCTAGTTGTAAACTTACATTTTTGTCAGGCTCTTTCTGTACCGTCGAGCTATTTTTTCTGTTTCTCTTTTTCTTTTCCGGCTCTCGCTTTCTCTCCCATCGTGTGTCGTTCATTTTTATGCGTCAACACGAATGCGTTCCTTTGCTTCACTTTCTCTCTCTCTCTCTTTCACTACCGACTAAATCACGTACGACGTTCCCTAGGGAATTTATAGTTTGCACAGGGTCTGCCGGAAAGCCTGTCGGGAAAGCGCGTACCGCGCCGTGAATAATTCCGGGTACACACGGACGCGAGGCTGGTAATGCAATTTCCGTCCAGGAAGTATCTCAAAATTTCGGTACCAGCTTAAGCCCACCTTATATCTACAACAATTCTCCTACCGACGTTGTTATTCCGGTCGGATCAGCGATTCGCCCTTTTTACTGGCTCTTACCACGTTTCGCCGTTGCATCTCGACTTCGTTTCCCTCGCGTCATTAATATTTTACAATATCGTCTAGGAACTTTTCGAAGGCGCTAGATGGCAGCACTTCGCTATACTACTGAATGATGCGGATAGTGCGGATTGCATTGCAGCGAACCGGATAACATTTTTATTTTACAGAGCTGGCAGTGTTGTACAGGATTGCAGAGGGGAGGAGTGGGGGGGAGGGGGGTGTCGAGGATGTACGAGAATGGGGTCCCGGATACAAAATTGCAACGATCACAAAAAGTCCCGGGCAGTCCAATGACATTGAGACTCCTCCCACCCCACGCCTCTGTGATATGTGCATTACGAGTGCATGACTAGTAAACGTGCGGTGGCCGCTTCGATTTGTTCTCGTCCGTTCGCTTGAAAAGAAAAGAAAAAATTTGTATAGCGATAAAGGTATTGCTCGTGTACGTACACGGCAAATTGTTATCGTTGCGAAAACGAGATACCAAAAAAAATTGTATACCTTTTTTTTAGACTAACCGCATGACAAACATACCGATGTGCGATTTTTTTGAAAAAAAAAAAAATGTTTACGTGATTCGCCTGAAAATCGGTCTCGCGTGGTTGGAATACGTGAGTTTCTTCTCCATTTCAAAATGTAATTTCGAAAAGCACTCGGAATCAGCCACCGCATAAGGTTACCGATCGATTTCCGGTTGGTCATTTCGAAAAATTGAAACAGAAGGCAAAAAGGTTTCTCGTGTTACAGGAGGCGGTAATGGATTTTCAAAAATATTGCTTTACCCTTTTCCGTACAATAATTTCACTCGCTCTTATCTAATTCGCATTACACTTCGAAATGGCCAATTTGCTATGTGAAATAATGTATTGTATTTTTTGTTGTTAATTCTTATCTCCAATCTCTATCTGCAGTCTCTGATTGCATTATACTCTATATAATGATAACTGGATTGATTAACTTTGTATATAGATTAATTGTGACTAACCGCCAATTAATATATAAATACTAACAATCAGGTTCGTAATCTTGGTGAGGGCGGAAACACCTGCTTGGACTCACCTGCTCGCAAGGCTGACTTACATAAACCGGCTGGACTCTACCCCTGCCATCGACAGGGTGGCAATCAGGTACAATTAATTAAATCCGCCAGACACCCGTTTAGGGTGTCCTTTGTACAGTCCCTGGCTTCCTCCTCGATGCTATTCTGCTATTTTTTTTTTCTACACATTAAACAACCCTCGAAATCATCCCGAATCCATCCAAAATGGCAAAAAGGTATAATTCCGTAAATTTTTGTTTCAATTTCAATTAATGTAGATCGTACGAAAAAGTTTATTGATCCGTAGAATTCAATACTTTAGCACATAACGATGACGTAACTAACGTATTTATAAATAACAAACAACCGCGTCTGTACAGTAGATCGTGATAAAGCGGTATGGGAATTAACGAAATAACCGAAAAAAAAAACTAACAGAAAGATTTTCGAAATTTACGAGAAAAATTTATATGACATATAGTTTTATCAAGTATTCCCAGTTCGTCGAACTATAGAAAAAAATTGAAGGCTGAACATCTCGATGAAATTTTACGATACAGATAAGACAACTCGTTAGCAGTGTCTGTATAGACTCGCCAGGAAAACCGGAAGATCTTCACCAACCGGTTGGCCTTTGGCCATGTCACCGCCAAGGTGGAAATCAGGTAGGGGAATTGGTGATAAAGAATTTTCATCAGAGAATCATAGGACAATTTTCTCTCTGTACATATATTTAGAAACACCCGCTATATTATTCAAATTTACCAACACTTTCCCATATAAAAAGTATGAGAAAATATAGAAGCAGCAGCCAGGGTTCCCTTTTGTCACACGTAAGAGAAAAGCGTCTGGCGTTTCAATTAATGTGTCTGCCATTAACAACCGTGGGAGGTGATACTGCTGGAGTCATATAAAAGTCCACAAAAGACCATAAAGAATTTTAAAATCCAGTTAAAATTTTTAATACAAATTTACACAAACAATTCCAATTTGTAATATTCGAATATTTGTAGAACGTTTGTATTACTTTATGAAAAAAAAAGAAAAAAAAATGAATCAAAAATTACATACAATTTTCTTGGTGTGTGACAGAGCTGGGTTGAAAGTCAGTAAATTTTAGATTATCTCGTCAGTTTTAATCGCTCCACCCTATATTAATCGGTACGGTTTAACGGTCTATCCTATTACACACCCACGTGATATGGCGTTTTCGTACCTGTGAGTTTACAGGTTAACTGTGTCTGCAGTACTCGTAACGATACTCACGGGAGTACGAATTAGCTGCACGATATTAACAGCGCGAATAAAACTGAATTCGAGTCGTTTAAAACGGGCCTATGAAATTACCGTGTATCGCATTAATGACAGCCGTCAGTTAAAGTCAAGTACACAGTGTCGGGTTAATGTCAGGTACAAATTGTAAAAAGTTCCATGGGATACAATGTAAACGATAATAAATATAATGACTAGAATATAGATAATCGTGTATATAGGGTGGCACGATTATTTTTCATACTAACTGTTAATGACTTTTTTCTAATGGGATCTTTGCTCGTCACCGAAAACAACCCCGAGGCGAGTCAGTGTTGCGTAATAAGTGTAAACAGTTATGACGTCACATGGGAAATCGTAAAGCCGCGCGTACGCGAATAAAAGTCGGATAAATCGGTTTATACACAGCCAAACAACCAGTATACAGAGGACGTTTCAGTTGTGCTCTCGTGAAGCACCGCTTTTATTCGGCTATTTAGTCTGGTGATTAAGCCGCACTTTACGGCAATTACTTCACTCCGGCGACGCCGACGCGCGGCGTCGAGCTTCCACGGGACGGCTGATAAAATCGCTTGCGCCTCCTACGATTTACTGCCGTCTCCGTAACGCGCCACCGAATTACGACGTTATCCTTGGCAGTTATCAGAAATCGGATAGCTTACTCGCATTTACGACAGTTTGAATATCCGCGTTCTGATGCCGCCATTTTCGATACTCGTACAACGTTCGACGATGCGTATCTCCATGTACGTTTTCCGACCGCCGTAGTCAAGGAAACTTTCCGACGGTTAACCGCGACTTGTTTCACTGTCGCTCCCATAAATACGTGGTTTTAGCTTTGGACACAAAATTCAATTGATTCGAAACAACTTTGCCAATACCTCTGAATATTCCAGGCGATTCCATTTATTTTCTATCCCTTTGACATCCAATTACACCCATGCACGCTCATGCGAATTTCAGATATTTAAAAAATTTTTTTTCAATACTGCCTTCGCACGAGTGATTCCGTGCAATGGTTCTTCTTGCTACCAACGTTCCAAATTTTGAAAAAAAAAAAAAAATTTAATAATTTTTACTTATACATTTCAAGCTTATCGAGCTTCCGACGATCGTTTATTCAATTGGACTTTCTAAACTGAAGTGACAACAGGATCAATTTCGTTGACACTCGACGACCGGTTTGCACAGTTGTTTCCCCAGTTCTAAAGTCGACCAAACACAATAGGATGTATACCGTAGGATCAACTCAATTTCGAGGACCACTGAACTCAATTATCGACGTCCGCTGCTCATTATCAGTCGCGGCTTTGACGTGACCAGTTTTACGAGGGTTCAGATTAGTACCGGTAGGATAATGTTCACCATGATGACCCCCCCAAGTCCCGGTGCCGACCTCCCTGCGACACGAATGACTAATTTCACTAGCAACTGTTAATATCGCTGGAGTTACCTTGGGACCAGCTCGTATCGCGTTATTGCAGTTGACCATACGTATTCAGCTATCTGGACATTACGGCTCCCTGATCTTGCGAAGACTAAATCATTCTGGTAGGATCCAAATGCATTTGGACTTAAAGATAAACTGCATAGGAACGATTGCGAATAGTAAGAACGCAAGAGCAGTTGGTAGCACTGGGGAAGCCATTGCACTGAAATGACCTGTAAGATTATTAACGTGACTCTAACTTAATTATCGGTTTCGCAGTACTGGATGCTGAGCAAGACTGGCGAAATACGAAGAGATGAATCTTGCCTGGATTACAGCGGGACTGACGTGATACTTTATCCGTGTCACGGGAGCAAAGGAAATCAGCAATGGATATACAATCCACAGGTAACGATAATGATAATTGGTGACTGAAGTAATTTTATTCAATAAAAAAGAAAAAGAAATATTACGTAATATTGAATGTTTCTTTCTTTCTTTTAGACCAAGCAAATACGTCACGGTAGCAGCGACAAGTGTCTGGCCATCACTGAGAGCAAGCAACGACTACTTATGGAGGAGTGTTCCGCGTCGGCGCTCAGACAAAGATGGTCCTTTGAAAATTATGATCCTTCGAAGCTGTGATATCGCGCGTTCTCGCGACAGGATCAATCCTTATCGAGCCGGAGCAACGGCCAATACGATTTCCCGGTACTATGGGCTTCCGGACATCAGCAGCAGCAACAGCAGCAGCAACGTTATTCCGCGGCAAAGACACGTTTCGGACAATAGACACATTGGTAGTGAAACAATATCGAATTGATGTCGATTCTTGCGAGGGAGAGATTCTTTAGATTCTTTCATGAGATTAATCGAATAAGCGTGATTTGAATCGTAAATCGATCGAATCTATATTATACATATGTATATCCTGATAATTTTTAGCTAATTAGTTTGACGAAGATATACCAATCTCGTCTGGAATTAACTGATCCTTACGAATTATTGATACGAAAACAAAGATTCTTGATGGGCCATCCTTGTGCAATGTGTTTACTGTACGAGAATCACGCTTGATCTCGAGGATTTTTGTGGGTTTTTTCTGTTAGTTTTTATTATACTTTTTTTTCGGAGTTTTTAGGAAAATTACATATGTAGAGAACAAGAATCTATTGTGACGGGACGTATAGGCGCTCGCTATTGACTGATCTGTCTTCGGTTGTTAGGAGAATATTTTTTTTTTTTTTACATTCAATGGCGACGCGCCTCTCGTTTATGCAATTGGGTATTACTGTGCTTAAGTATAGCTAAAATTTAAGATAGATTGGAATTACGAATTTTCTCTGTACATAATTGACAAAGCTCGACGTTCGGTTCTAGGATTCATTCGAGAAGATTGAAACGTCGTCGCGACGTGCGACGATCATGATAAGTTTTTTTATTAAATTCGATATGTTTTTCCATGGCGAATCTCGGGACAAGAAAATGAAAATATAAAGATTGTAAAAGTATCACGAGAAAATCTCGATATTCGCATATGACAGTGTACGTCGAATTTGTATTTATTGATAGTTTATCTTTTACGTTTAACATTCGTACTTTAGAAATAAACTTCATTGACGTGTAGAAAAACTCGTCGGAATTTCTAACACATTCCAAGATCGTGCGTTCACAGTTCTGTTAACCCTTATCACTCCTGCAGTATTGCCGCTTGGATTGATAAGGGTTAACAATTTGATCTGTGAAAAAGACTTTCATGATTTTTACTCAAATCATTAGTAGATTAAGAGAACAATAATGTGTATAACGACAAACAAATGCGAAACACATTCCAGCGTCATAAATTTGTACATTCGTGTAAAGAAATTAACTAAGATTTTTCAAACATTAATACTTGTTTAAGCCACTTCGAATAGTCTAAATACACAGCCAATCGAATGCGTAAATTTTTCAAGTTAAATGAAAAAAAAAAATTTACGACGTCGCATTAACAACTGTCATTTTCAACTTTGCACGCAGGATCGACATGCTTTTGCAATTGATAATTCAAAAATGAAAATTATCAAGTTATTGACGTACAGTGCGTTAAGCGTCTCATCCTAAAGAATTATCGCATGAAATAATTCGCACAGTCGTTTCGAATAAAAGTATCAAAAAGTATGTGAATCTTGAAACTTATTGCATTTCGATATGGCTGACTCGACTAACTGCGGATGTATTAATTAATTACGTAAGAATATCGTGGAAATATCGTTAGAGGTTTGAAAGAGGCGAGTGCTTAAGTAGATTATTATTAATTAGCAAATCCTCGTCGTAGAATTATTAAATGACTTCAAATAATTATAACAATGATGTATAAGGATTCCCCCACTATGCGAATTATCGCGATACGTGCGTCTATACAAGGTTTACTTGAAAACACGCTCCAAGAGTATCGTAAGAGATTTTCGAAGAACTAAAATCATTCATTCATCCATTCGCATCTCTTGGAGCGTGACTGAGATGCAGGAAAGCATTTATATATATACACTATATACATATATACATATATATATATATATATATGAAATTTTCTACACTTAGTAAGGATGTAGCATATCGTAAGAGAAAGTGACATATGGAGCCGCGAAACGGCGATAAAAAAAAAAGTAAATTGAAAATCGCGCGACGCGGCGCGTTAATTAATGTAATATCAAACGTGCCTTATTTCAATGTGTATATAAATATTATTACCATGATTAATTCATTACTACGAGAACCTCTACGATAAACGTGCAAGAATTTGTGTTAAATAAATCGATGTTGTTTTATGTTATCGATTAGTTATTGGTCTTGTGATTCCACCCTAACCTATAAGGGTAGCAAAATGGAATATAAAAGTCCAGCGTTATAATTTTCTGTTTCTTCGCACTAAATAATTTTGTTTCATTACATTTTTTTTTTCTCTAATCGATACAACATTTTGTGATGATTTTTATTTGCAAAATTTATCATTAACTAATACTGTTAATGTACTGAGTATAATTTCACTGACTTTACTTGCTGGCGATTATCGCCGATGTTCATATTAGGTCAAGACAAAAGTTGTACAGGTAGTTATTATTTCATCAGCCATACCGAGAGTACACTAATTAACAGAACGCGCATATAGCCAACGTAACGATAATATCTATCGAGCCATTTTTTAATTGGTTAAGCCGCTGCCTCGCAGAAACGAGAATGAAATCGCTCGTTATTCTCGCGCAGGCGTTACAGAAGCTCGCCCGGAATGTCTCATGGAAACTTGCTGTCCGAGAGACTCCACTTGTTGTTGAAAGCTTGCGAGCTTTGGCGAACGTCGCAATCTCAAGCTCCAGATGGAAATTCCAAGGGGAAACGTTACCTGGGACAGGAATTATTAAATTTCGTTATTTCTACATAATACAATTGCTACTGTCAATTTCAATATTCATTTATATGATATTCTTGGCATTTCTTTTCCACCCCCCATTATCTCATTTGACTCTACAGGTATTTTCAAAGACGATAAACTCTTGGCGTGATTCCAGGCTACTTGTTGCGGATCAGCCGTTATTCGTCTTTGAACGGAGTCAAACTATATCAGAGTGAGCTGAAATATTCTACAGAAACATGAATGGCACTTGGATGGCATAGGAAGGTTAGGTCTTGAGCTTGACCTAGATTTTTCAGAAACAGGTTATGTATTCTTTTATCGATTATTTTACGTGTTTATTTATTGCTCAAGAAAAAGCAATACGTTCAAGGTGCTCAAAAGCTAGTAAAGCGACTGACAATGGTGAAGAAGAGTAATAAGTCTTTCAATGTCTCTGAACAATGGACAAACTGGAAAGGAGAATGACAATATAGAAAGTCCCAGTACGATAAAATGTAAGACCCAGTTTCAAAATTTACGGGCATAACAAAAGCATTTAATTTGGTCGTCCTATGTTCCAAGGGATGCCAACAACGGGGGATCGATAATTGCCAGGTTGGAGTAGAAAGGTAAGGATCGAATAAGGGTAAGTAAAAGGTAGTCCCACTTGGAACTTATATTTGTGGAAAGAATTTTTTTCTGGTACTTCAAAAGCTCTTTGCCCATAGGACCTTTAAGGATTGACCATTTTTTTTCGATCATCGACGTCATTCAGGTCACCATCCACTCACCCCTATTAACTAGGCACTACTCATCCCATTTTATGCTTTCATGTTGGGATGAACAATGCAACCCTCTGTTGTCCCTTGAAAGCTCACTTCCATGTACAAGGCTGTTCGTGGCTCTATTGGCGCAAGCTCGTGAGCTTGCCGGCGCCTGCGTCGCGATGCCTACGTCGTAGTCCTGAAATTATTGGAGGCGCAAGTGGAGGCTCTGTTGGTTGTGAAGTGCACTGCCTGATGGGCACCCCTTTGGAAGCTCGCTTATACGATATCCATCCATTCATAGATTGGGCTGTTCATAGATAAGCTCTTGGTGAGCTTGCAGGCCTTCATGCAAGCTGTGAGAGTTCTTTGTTTCGTTAAGGGTATTGGCAGAGACGATTGATAAAAGAGCTTTGGGGATATATACACATTTGTGTTCTGTGTCGGGGAGCTTTTTGGTATCGAGGGGCTCGCAGAAGGAGTGCGTGGTGTTTGAGTGATTCGGAAGTGTTGTAATATTGGAAACTTGTTATCATTGTATTTTGACAAGGCTGATAAGGTCGTTTGACTCGAGAGGATTGATTTTTGAAAAAGTGTCAGGCTGTTTGTACTTTTTCGGTCTTCCTTTGTGACCGAACGAAATTCACGTACTTTATTTTCAACGCGAAGATTCGTAGTGGCCTGACTGATTAATTTGTAGATTTGATTGTTGCTGTATATATACTTTTTTATTTTCGTAAAAAAAAAAAAACTTGTTTTACTTCGATGTTACAAAAAAGTTGGCTGATGCTTGGAAGAGAATAATTTTCTGTTTAACGCTCTTTGAGCTTTGGACGGTTACGGTATTATGTATAATACTGGATTAACGGAAGTGAGGTAAAAGTGTTTTTTCGGGGCAGAAATAGCCCGTCGGGCGACAAGGCTCCGGGAACAGAGCAACAGGTAATTCCAGTCTATTTTATATCTACGTACTTCAAACCCAAGTATTTATAATTCACTCTAGTACTCAGTAAAAAAAATCATTCAAAACTTCATTTTCATAGCAAATCTTGTATTACCCTTCTTACCCCTACTGACAGGCAACGTGCAATACCACGATTATCAAGAGATCGTAGTTAAATATTCCCTGGAAGTAGGCAACCCGGTATGTTCCTATGAAAATTAAAAACTGAAAATATTCATATTTTCGCATAAAAATGATATCAAAAAATTTTGTCCGATAAAATTTTTCAATAAAAAATCCAATGTCCCCTAATTCACATAAATCATCTTCGATGCGTGATTAAGCAAAGCACAAATAATGATTATCCCCATTTATGACTCGTTCCCTCAGATTTACTATCCATTTAATGGATATTCGAGGAACAAAGAATGGTCAATATTCCAGTCATAAAAAAAATAATTCTTATGTAATATCTCCCATAAAAATACCTCATGAAACATAACTCAGTCTATACACACTGAGATATCTGCTACTGAAATCAGTGACTAGGCCATTCAGATCGACCAGCCAGTCACAACTCTGACAAGACTGTTAATTTAAAGACTTGAAAATGCTCGATAATTCTTACACCTACGCAAATAGATATCTTAATTAAAAGCCTGTTCGTGTACCTGGTAATTAAGAATTATTCATGCTCGGACATTATGCAATGCCCAGCCCAACCTGTACAACTGTGCCCTCTTACATCCTACAGCACTTTCATTTGCATCATCTGGTACAATTTACCACGTGTATCAGTAGTGTAGATTTTTGTTAATCTTCATCAGGAAAGTACGAGCTCAATGCCGGAAGCTTCGGGTTCAGGAGTCGGTCTAGGTCTTGGAATGATGGGTGCAGCCGACGCCCTCTCGGAGGAACCAGATTATTCGACGTTCGAGAACAAAACCGGCCTGGCCGAAGACATGAAGTTCTTAGCGAGTATGCCGGAGCTCTGTGACGTCACTTTCCTCGTAGGAGATACCCGCGAGCCCGTCTGCGCCGTCAAGGCAGTCCTAGCTGCTAGGAGCAGGTATCAATAACCTTATACGATACGTTCAGCATGAAATACAATAGCCATACCTAAGAAAAATTTATTTTTTTAATTTTCCGTCGAGTTCAACTATTTAATGGGTATACAGGGTGTTTCATAAGATGCTGTATCAAGCACCGAGTCCGCAACGTAAAAAGGAACCACCGCCGCGCGAAAACAAATTGCGACTCTTCTTGAAGAGAAGCTCCGAGCCACTTCTGAATCTTCAGAACGCGGCGCAACAGGTAACACCCTATCGATCAGTATGTCATCGCACATAGATCTATATATATATATATATATATATATATATACATATAGATCTATATATATTCCGCAATTACGGAAGCCGTGTGAATTTATTATTTCTGTCCTGCCAAATGCTCAAAATTATTACGGAGGTGACGACGCTGAAACGTTTTTATTTAAATATGAGGTGAAAAAAAATTTATTTTTTCGAAAATATTTTTCAAAATAAAACGTCACAGTCTCGTCGCGAATCGACAAAAATTTATGTAAATATACGAAATCGATTGGTTATTGATACGCGCCTTGGTGTTACGATATAGATATAGTAAGTGTGTATTTGTTATGTGTCGTGTAGCGGTCAGGGTTCACGCAGCAGCTGGCTCCCATACAAGAGGTACATTTACCATAACTTTTGTACAGAAAAATGTATCCTATAATTTACCTCTATATGAAATCGCATTACTTACAATTTAAATATCTGCATTTGCTTTAATTACTTTTATATTAACCCTGAAATTCCACTCTTTCTTCTTTTCGGCATCCGTAAACCGCATACACGGGTCATTCGTGTCCGCTCTCGACGCGATACGACGTAGGCAAACAAAGAGAATAAACCTTTTTTAGTGTATAGTCCGAGATCCCTAGCTGCAAGGGTCTGCTTACACTTGAAATTTTTTTACATGGACACTAATGACCCATGTGTGGTATTCCAGTGTTAATTCCAGTGTCTGTCATTTAAAAACTATCTGTATTATTATTGTTATTATTATTTCTTACTTTAGCCCGCATCCCCGATTTTTCAACCCTTTCAATCTTCTGACACACGTGCTCGCATTGCGTTAATCTTGATATCAGTAGGGCTGTGTGAAAGCACCTTCATAAACTACCACCATTTATCATTGTTAAAATAATGATTTAATATTACTGCACATTTGAATTATTAATTGTACTTACGTTCTGATCGATTAAAGTTCAAGCTGACCTTTGACGTCGCTTTAGAAAGTATTGCAGTCCTATGGTGGGTGTAGGTTCTGATATCGGCATTAGTAATTATCACACCTTCGTTGACAGATGTAATTAATGGAACCAGTATTGCTACGAGGAAAATGAAAATATCTATCGGTGCTAATTGTGCGACTGTAGCGATTTTCAAAACTATTTTTAGCATACATTGTAACGGTACAGATTTCCTAATCTCTCAGTACTCCTGGTACTGATAGCGCATTCGCTAGAGACTGATAAAAAGGACAAGCCTATAGTGACAAAGACAGGACGCACCTTAGACAATCATTTCCTACAATACCGACGTTATTCTTTACGATTATCATTTACACATTATAAAGACTGTTGTACCTTTTGTCGATAATTTAATAAACACTTTATTTTATGTTATCGTATAACCCTGTGTTGCCTTAGTTCTTAAAAACGCCAGCCTCGAGCACTCACCTCTATGTCCCATTTCTTACACTCCTTAAGGAGCGTACGAAATTGCAGTAACGATAAGCCTTACAATACATTTAGTTACTTCACGTTCTACATACGTCAATGCTATTTATCCTTAAGGTCATTTTGCCTTCCTCGTGTAATGTTGTCTGTGGTCATTTGCAAAACTGTGGACGGCTTCTTAGTAATTATGATTCTCATTAATGCCGGGATCCGAGTCGCGCCCATGCTAAGATGCACGCAATGACTGGCAGACGGATGTGTACCTGTAATTTATTTCCTCGAGTCACGCTCCATACGTTATCTTCGTTCAAAATATCTTCTAATCTCGAAAACTGGAAGAAATTTAATTTACATAAAAATAAAGATCGCTCGACACAC
The DNA here is from genome assembly GCA_031762395.1 of Calameuta pygmaea. Lineage (NCBI taxonomy): Eukaryota > Metazoa > Arthropoda > Insecta > Hymenoptera > Cephidae > Calameuta > Calameuta pygmaea. Next base: position 1,364,745 of record JASANN010000004.1, on the reverse strand, counting down.
AGTCTACACTAAGTCAACGTTATTTCGTATACAGGTTGTTTATCTTTTAAAAAAAACGTATCAGGTGGTCAAACACAATTTATTTTTTACATAATTTTCCTATGGGACAATTATCTTGGACTTTTATTTTTTATATTATGCATAAACTTTTTTCACCGTTTAAAATTTCTATGTAATATTGACTCTAGATAATATTATAAGGACACATGTGTTTTTCACATACGCAGACTGTATAAATGCGATTGTATATCAGTACGCGAATGTATATCAGTAATAGAATTCTGGAAAATTCTCTTTTCTTTCTTTCACCTGACTGAACATCGATTGGATTTTAATAAATTTTTTATATCTAATCCTAGGTCACTTTTGTATCTGTGCATACGTGCGTTCTTAATTACATAAGTTTTTCTACTCTGCGTGTTATTTTTACGCAGCCATGAAACTTGCTTATAGCATGGATAGGTACTGCTTGATTTTGCTGTAGTTCAGCTTGAATGATATATAGAGAATTTTTTGAATTTTCAAATTCTCCTTAATGCCGTGCTTCGAGCTACGCCCATACTAAGATGCACGCAATGACTGACAGACGGATACGTAACCTCTAATTTATTTCCTCGAGTCACGCGCTGTACGTTACCTTTGTTCGAGATATATTCTAATTTTGAAAACTGGAAGAAATTTAATTTACATAAAAATAACGATCCCTCCACGCACAGTTTGCAAGCTTTAAGTAATCGTTATTTCGTGCATCTGTTGTTTATGCTTAAAAAAAAATATCAGGATGTTTAAACGCAATTTATTTTTTACATAATTTTTCTTGAAATTTCATGATTCATCTGACAGCCACAGTCCAATCAGCATCATACATTGATCATCGAAGAATTCGAGCCCGATGTATTTCGTCAGCTGATCGAATACATTCATACAGGATGCGTTACGTTGCAGCCCAGAACATTGTTGGGTAAGAATATTCATAAAAAGTCATTTGATAAAAAAAAAATTGATAGAGTTTTTGGGATTAAAATAATTGTTAGATTTTAATTTAATAACTGAATCCAGGTTGTTAGTGCACTTTATTTTTGAGTCTTGTACGGTCAACGATCGGCAAACTAACGACTGCTTAGACACGCACTTGCATACACGCATTGGCACTACAAATTCATATTTAATTTTAAGTGCTTTTTGTAATTAATTATAATTTTACAATGATAATTGAATTTTTTCAGGAGTCATGAACGCTGCTGATTATTATGGATTGGACGAATTGAGACGAGCCTGCGCTGGCTTCGTGCAATGCTGCATAACCGTGGATACAGTCTGTGCATTGTTAGCATCAGCCGAACGATACATTCAGTACAAATGCACAAAATCTTTGGTGCAAAAAGTTAGAACACATTTAGATTATATAAAGGTCAAAAGTTTATGTGTTTTAATTAACACACAAGATAAGAAACATTTGAATTACAGGTACTGGAATTCGTGGACGAGCACGGTAATGAGGTATTAAATTTGGGCTCGTTTACATTGCTACCGCAACACGTGGTAAGATTGATCCTTGCCCGAGAGGAATTGCGAGCGGATGAATTTACGAAATTTCAGGTGTTTTTTTTTAACGAAATTTTTACCACTACCGATTACTGCGTTATTGATGATTGAAAAAAAAATTCTTTTTCATTTCGATATCTACAGGCTGCGCTAATGTGGAGCAAGAAATATTGCGATAGCAACCAAAATACTCCACTGAAGGATGTGATTGGAAATTTCTTGGAATATATACAGTTCCATAAAATTCCAGCAAACGTACTGATGCGCGAAGTCTATCCTCTGGCACTGGTGCCGAACAACATGATAATGAACGCTTTGGCCTATCAGGTGCGTAACAGGAAAGAACCGCTGAGCGATAGCGAGACGCGGGAAATTTGAATTTTGATGACTGACCTTGGGAGATTAGAACAAAGAAAAAAGGAATTTTCTCAAGGGTGGCACTTGACCAAAGGGTTGTTGCAGGCAGACCCTTCCAGTGTTGACCCCGGGAAGCTCTCCCCCCACCGAGTGAGACGTCAGGGTCGCAGTATGTCCGTACAATCGTCCTTGGATCCATATGGCAGTAATACGACCTTAAGCTCAAGCGGAAGTGACGCCGGTTCCGATCAGAAACAGCACTCAGGTAGCAACTAACCTCCAGCCCCGGCCGCCACAATTGCGGCCGTTCCGGATGAACCTGCCAAGTGCGAGGAAGAGATCGTCCCAGCCTCCGCGGACCCACCGGAACTTCTTAACCGGGACGAGGAACCGGAAGCGGTCGAAGAGCTCGGCGGTCTCTACATTAGACTCGTATTAAGGCAGGAAGGTCGTGCCGACTTAGTTTGGCTATACAAGACGCACAAATTTTAACGACCTTATTTTTTTTTCTTTGGATCCTTTTTGATCTCTCGTCTTGGCCGCATGGGGACATTTTTCTAATAGGACAGAAAAGTGCGGGAAATTCGAAACTTGAAAAATCATAAAATATTAATGTACAGCGAGAAAGCAAATATGCCTGATATTTTTTTGTCTTTGCATTCGAAAGTCATTATTGTATTTTCATGAAAATGAAATTTTATCAGAACTGTACGTCGAGTGTGCCGGACACTTGTCTGTTGTATTTGAGAGGAGATAGTTTAAAAAAAAAAATGTTACTAACTAAAGCCAATTTCTATGTGACTTTGTAATCAATTATCAGATGTCGTTTGATGTGATTTTAATTCATCTCTGTTCGTGGTCGGGCAAATCACTGCACTTCTCTGATGGTGGGAACGTAAAGGCAATCTCCATGAAAACTAACGATCGATTAACTCGATCGATTATTTATCGTTCGGAATCGTTGCAATATGCTTGAATTAAATCCTATCGCGAACGATAGTTAATTTTTACGACATATCTATCGATATAACGTTATCCGATTCATAGATACAGATTCGAAGTATATATTTGATACTACACTAGAGAATTTTTTAATTTCCCTATATCGATAAATCTTTGTTTTCAACGTAAACAAACAAAAATCGTTGGAACTTCACCTTGATAAACCCATCGTAATATCTTCGAGTGTCCGATCGCGACGTGTCGCTGCATTGAAAACACGCGTCGATCGGACCGATTTTTTATTAGTACAAAAAAAATAATGAAGATGCACCCTGTTCGTTAATCGTAGTCTTCGTGACATTTTTCCACGAAAGAATTTCGAAATTGCAAATTTATCTCGGATACGTAACAATTGATTAGCAAATTAGTATCGTCGTATATATACTTAAATGTGAGCGATTGTGGCTTTTGTACGCGCACACGATAACAAACCAAAAACGCTTTGAAATATCGCAAGTATCATATGTATACGTTACGAAGCCAAGAAAGAGAATTGCAAAAAATTTCGATTTCGAAATTCTTCCTGGAGTTAGTTGCTACCGAGTTCTGCGGGAGTTTGTGCGAATTCGATTATAAGATATAAACACTGGATATGATTGTTACGTGAGGCAAACGATAGAAAGTATATACATGTATAGTTTATATTTGGGCGATTTTTGAAAATCGATACCTTGACACGTTTACCGATCGTAAAAGTTTACCGATCATATTTGCTATAAGACATGGCGTTACACCGTATTGGCACTTTTGTGATTGATTTCGTTATATAATGCGTATACATATATATATATATATATTTATGTATTTATTAAAAGAATCACAAAATGACGTTACCTCTTCAAACGTCAAAATTGTGATTGCTAATGTTTCTAAAGACTTGAGAAAAAAGAGAAAAAGATAAAATATTTTCCACTGAAATCCAAACTTAATTTGTTCCCAATCGCGAAACTTGTTGTACAAAATTTAAATCGTATCAACCAATCGCGTTGATCCATGTCCCACAAATGGGCATGCGATTGGCTAATTCCACCCGAGTCTCCCCCAAACGAAAACAGCCAATAGCATTCGGCTTGCGGAAATGTTTTAATAATAATAATAGGTCATAAGAAATTTTATAACAATAATGAACAAATTAATTTGGGTTTCCAGTCTCGTGCTACTCGATATATCGGCAAATACAAGAATTGTCGTCGTAATTTACGTTGCGCGTAACCACAAAAAAAAAGTTGCTATGGATCTTGATGAAAAAAAAAATATTGATCGTTGACAGATTAGAATAAAGTAAAAAAAAAACAATCGCTCCATTGTCGCTGAATGAAGCTCGAGTTCCTGATGACGAATACCTAATACAATTTGCTATGACGATAAACAGAGAGATTTTATATGGTCGTGTTATGTGCGGCAGGTTGCGGCATAAATGTCAAGGTTATGTTATTACGTGTAAATTAATGTAATTAAACAAAGAAGAAAAAAACAATGAAAACTCGTACAGTCCGGTTCAGCGATTACCTGGACTGCATATCCTGACCGGATCTTTGCTTGATAATAGACCCTGGTCCAGGGCATCGTTGATGCTCAATCTACATGGTTAGCAGACATAGGTCATATGCACAGGCATTTGAAAAAAAAATAAATAACAATAAAAATACCGACGCGTAATACATTCGTACGTGTATACATGCGCATAATATATATATATATTTATTTATAAATATTGTCTTTGTATCATCGTTCTTATCTGTGCGCGTCGACATTTCTATATCGTTTTTTTTACATGTAACTTCGTTGGTCAGCCTGGCTATTCCTCATTCGCGTGAAAAAGAGCGACTCTTACCTAGGGAAGAAAAAAGTAAAAAAAAATAATAATAATACTAATATAATAATAATTAGCATAATGAACCGAATCGATCGGAACGTATCTCACTTATCGACTCTTCGATGTACTTAAATTACACGCGACTTTCCTGATTGCGCTATAATTATTGCCGCTCGCGACTCTTATCGTGGATCATTTGGCGATTAGATTACGTAATACTGTCGCGCGTTGTTTACGAACGAGCGTAAGGGCTTTTTTAGCAGATTTTAATTATCTTATGCAATTTGAAATTACGAAATGGTTATTTTGAAAAAAATGTTGATACAATTTTTTTTTTAAATTTGAACTGCGATGAAAATTTTTTTGAAATTGGATTTTGAGTCAGATCGTTGTTACATATAGAGTTAAAAATTTTAGTTCGCTTATTGGACACATGTTCGTGACATTGCAAATAATTGACACGTTCCGATCAGCTCGAGTTTGCCAAACGGAATGAATTCTACCTAAAGTTCGATCTCTATAATGTTGTGATATACTGTAGCCAAAAATGAAGAAAAAAAAAGAGAAAAAAAATCAATCGAAAAATAAAGCAAAACACAAATGCAAGGTGTATTTTTCTATCGGGTTTCCTTTGCACAATTTTTCGCAAAATCCTGCCGTCCAATTGGCGGCGTGTGATTCCCGTTATAGAAGACGATTTATTTTGTTTCTGATCGATTAAATCAATGAGATAAATAGATACGGCAAGAGGGTAAATTGGTCTATGAGATTTAATCAATTCACACATGTGACAATCTGATTGATAACAGACGCATTTATTGGCACGTTTCTATAAATTGTTGATTAACGATAATAAATGATGATTTTATATTAATATCTTATTGGAACGAATCAGACTTTCGGACTGGAGCCGAAATGTTAACAATCATTATATCAGATTGTTCCAATTACGAAAACTAATATATAATATTTTGCTTGTTTCTATTCATAATCAAATATTGTTACTTTGATAAAGAAAAAAAAAAAAAAAAAAAAAAAATTCATACTGCTTCGATCTTATTAAAATATCTTTATCATTATTGTATGTGAAAATGTTAAATAATAAATTGCACGAAAATAATTGTATTACCGTGACTCGATTGTTATGCGATTTCATAATTACTCTAATTACATAAAGTTAACTCGTTATTATAATTTTTGCCAAGAATCACGAATTAATAAATAATTGTTTAATAAAATTGAGATTACGGGAAAAATAACCTTTTCCTAACAATGAACCTGTACCTTGCTTTGGTTTTTTTATTTCGCAAGAAGGTTCAAAAATTTTCGAAAGCGAATACAACACATATGTAATTCTGCATGTATGCAGAACTGAATCTATGAAAAATATATATACATATATTGGATTTATGTCGAACGTGATATAGAAATTGTATTTATTCGATATATCCATAATCCATTCGTTCTGTTTATATAAAGAAAAATTATGGCGCCCTGTCGATAAGTGTCTATTAAAAATGTATATATACATATCTGTATGGACTATTGAGCTCTAAGTGTCATGAACGTAGACAAAGAGAATGTAACGACAGAGCGATAACAAAAGTACGTATAGCTGTCGAGTTTCTGAAATCGTTAATATGCATTAGTCGTATTTCATCATGTGCAACTCGAAGATCAATGCAGTTTCTGCATTGACATTATTGTTGCTCTCAACGAGTTTAGGATATAAAAATCCAAATTATGAAGAAAATCGTCGAACGATGGTTCATCTTTTCGAATGGAAATTCGCAGACGTAGCTGCCGAGTGCGAGGGTTTTCTTGGGCCAATGGGATACGCTGCAGTTCAGGTAATTGAGTGTATTAAAAAGAATAATAATAATAATAATTACGAAATTAAAGTAGCTGATAAATGATAAAAAGTTATTACGATGCACCTGGCAGGTATCTCCGGTTCAGGAAAATTTGATAATTTCGAAAAGACCATGGTACGAACGTTATCAAACGATGTCATACAAAATCCAGACGAGGTCTGGCCATGAGACACAATTCAAACATATGGTTCGACGTTGCAACAAAGTGGGGGTAAGAATTTTCGTAGACGTCATTTTGAACCACATGACCTCAAATAAGATATCGGCAATTGGAACCGGAGGCTCAACAGCTGTGACTAACGAAAAAGAATATCCAGCTGTTCCTTACAACAAGGTGCATTTTCATAAGACGTGTGCACTCAAAGACTATAGCAACGCTACGGAAGTACGCGAATGCGAGTTACTCAGTCTTCGCGATCTCGATCAAAGACAGGAATACGTTAGGCAAAAGATGGTCGATTTTTTGAACAGCTTGATCGACGCCGGTGTCGCTGGTTTCCGGCAAGTTGATAAAAAAAAATTTTTTGAAAAATAAAAATCATTATGAAATTTTTTTTTTCTTAGGATCGACGCGGCTAAACACATGTATCCAGAGGATTTGCAGATCATATACGATAGATTGAAAGATTTGAAAGTAGATCAGGGCTTTCCGAAAAAATCAAGACCTTTCGTTTACCAAGAAGTCATTGATCTCGGCGGTGAGTCGGTCAAGAAGTCAGATTACAATAAAACAGCTACGGTTGTCGAATTTCTGTTTGGTCGAATTTTGGGCGATGCTTTTCGCGGAATTAGACGACTGAGAGATTTGGAAACATGGGGTGAAGCCTCGTGGGGGTTGTTGCCATCACGGGATGCTGTTGTCATGATTGACAATCATGACAATCAACGTGGTCATGGCGGTGGCGGAAGTTCAATTCTAACCTATAAAACTCCTAAGCAATACAAGGTACCTGTACTCTGATCTCATCTTCGACATCCATTTGGGGATTTTTTTTTCGTCAAAGAGATTGACTATCGATTATATGATCTCGACGCTACTTTGAACCAGTGTAATTCTACCTTTTGGCCAACAGATGGCCGTGGCTTTTATGTTAGCTCATCCCTATGGAATTGCCAG
>JASANN010000004.1:1278580-1347402 GCA_031762395.1 Calameuta pygmaea | reverse complement strand
TTGGTGAACGGAAAGTGTACCGGAAAGTCTGTTACTGTCGGTCACGATGGCAAGGCTCACATCGAAATATTAAAATCCGAAGACGATGGCGTTCTGGCTATTCATAAACAGGTGAATAACTTTATCCTTTATTAGTTTGATTGTTTATTTGTTTTATTAGACGTGTCACGATTCTTTAATCATTTAAACGTTTAAATTTAATCCATCCGTTCTTTTTTTATAGTCAAAGTGCTAGAACACTAACACAGTTGGAAATCACATCGATTAACGAATTGGAATTTATCTCTTTTCGTCGCTCCCAGAAGTAATGGAGCAATTCTACGCTTATACAACAGGGACAAGACGATGCGAAGAAATGAAATACTTTGTTTTATATATTTTTGCAACAAGTTTATTTTAACAGAAACAATGTACTGTTGTTGTGTGATTTTTTCTCTTTTCCCCATTAATTCCTACTATACATAATATGACAGTTAATCGTAAATAATAATACACGACAGACTTGCGATCTGGAAGTAGAAAATAGAAGGGGGAATGGAGTCTCATGAGCTGAACGAGAAAAAAGGATCTTTAAAGTCGTTTCACAGTGAATGGGACGAGTCAATGAAGTGTATGAAAGAACAGGAGGAACAAAATTGATAAGAGGGAGGGGGGAGAGAGGGGGGGGTAAATTAAAGTATCACAAAATTGCCGTAACGCGCACACACTCTCGCCTATACAATGTTTTAACAATCATACGTCGTTTATTCACACATGCCCATGCACACGTATACGTACACTGTCATACTCTCTTTCACTGTTTCTCTTTTCCTTTTTCCTTTTCACTTGCTTTCACTCTCTCTCTTTTTTACACACTATGGTTAACCACGTGGTCGATAAAATTGAATTACACTAAATAAAATACTATTGGATTCTCGTAAAAGCACGATATAAATTAAATGCCTATGCAGTATGTACAGTGTACCATTTTAAGTAAAAGCCGTTAAACGCATATGTCTCGCGCGATTTCCAAAAATCCCCAAACGGGTTCACATTTTCGTTACACGCGTGTATCGATTTTTTTTCTCTATCTTTTGGTAATACATTAAATACGAAAATCGTGGTTCATAATTACACTCGTGGTTAATTCCTTGTATGACGTGATTGTACGTTACAAAAACAGTGCTTTTTCTTTCGTACAGCTTTGAGGATTTTTGGATTTTAGTGTAAAATGGGGCGCACGAGCGTTTTACAGTCCGCAGTAAATTTAGGCTAATTGTAAATCTAAAAATACTGCTCGTCGTGTGAACTGGGTTTTAATGGTGTAGTACGCGATTTTTTAAAATTGTATTTCCTCGACATTACGCACTAATTACGTCTTACACGTTTATGAATACAATAAGGCAACGTCTGTTAACCGCTAAATAAATAAATGTTACATTATTTAGAGAAAATGTACATTCGCACTCGACTTGGCTACGCATTAAAAAGCTATATATATATATATATATAATTAGTCTGGGGTACGTTACAAAAAATGTTCACGTGTGATTATTGCCTGTATTGTCTATCAATTTTTTTTTTGCGTATTTTGCTCCACTCAATCTCTCACTTTTTCTCTCTGTCTTTCTCCCTCCATGCGTTTTCTGCACGCGCGCAAGAGCATTAGCAAAAATATAATTTAGTATATTTATTCATTTATGTTCATTCATATAAAAACTTCGTTAAAATATATATATATAAAAAAAAAAAAGAAACAACGATTTGAGCAAATACGTATTCAACCTACAGTTAAAGATATCATCGAAATGTTTGTTATTGTTATTGCACATTGTTTGCCGCTAATTCGGGTAAATCTCATTCCATTCTCATTCGATGACGTTCTCGACCTCTTGAACCAGGTCGATTGCGTCTTATCAGGTAACCAAGAGTGACGCTCGAATCGCCACGCATTTCATTATTTTTCCACAGACTCCTCGCATTTTCTTCATACAAAACAACACTCACTTATACGCACATTTTAAATTCGCTTTCCTATATTTCAAAATCGCAAAGCGTTATCGTTGCTGTTATCAGTAAATAGTACACGCGATCGGTTATAAATGCATATATAATTTGAACCGATTATATGGAAGACGCCGAATGAAATAAGTTATTTATCGGAATTTAAATGTTTTGAATTTTCAAAAATTTTCAAAAACATTCTGCAAGATAACTACAGTTTTTTTTTCTACAATCAACCATCACTTCTTTGCACTTTCCCATGTATAATAAAAATTTTGCATCCTTTATCCAAAAGCTTTCTATAGCATTTTCCTTTAAGTACACAGCGATTGACCACAAATGCCAATGGTCTCTTAATTATTGATTTCAGGCACGATTCCAAGACACGTACTTGTACTATTCCTATTTCGTAGGAGTAGAGGTCGATATCAAAGGTCACGTGGATAAGGCTGAGAATACGAAGTCGAGGATGAGGATGTTAAAAGGCGTAGCGAACGAAAGGTCGCCCTGCGGCATGGAAGCATTAGGTACTACAAGACGGCGGAGTCTCCAGCCTTGGTATTATATCAGAATATAATAATAATAATATATAACGATATTCTACCAAAGGACTTTTCTGCTTTAACACAGTTTCCGGATTTGATCTTCACCAAGATAACCGACTGTCATTGCTTGATCGGTTTCTTGAAGACGACTTCCGGTTTGCGTACAGGTCGTTGCACGCGACGTTCTATCCTGAGGGCCTTGTTGAGGTCGATATCAGGCCCAGGAGTCTCCGCCAGTATTTGTCAGTTTCCGGTACTGCTCGGACGACGACCAGGCGGCTGCGTCGAAACGGCAGCAGCGGCCGCCACGGCGCTCAGCGCCGGCAACGGCGTCTGATGACAATGCGCACAGTGAAGACACACCGTGCATGCGCCAAGTTTTCTCGCGAGAAGTGCACGAAGCTTCAATGCTGGACCCAGCTTCATACCCATTGGACCAGTTAGATGATCTTCCGAGAGTAAGGGTAGCGCAGCACCATCTATACGATGCTCGCGAAAGTTCTGCAACAAACAAGATAACAATTTGATTTAAAAAAGCGTATGCACGAACGTAATAAAAGTATTTCAAAAAAAAGAAAAGCGCATACAAAAGTTTTTGAAAATTCCAAGAATCACCAACCATCCTTGTACAGGATGTCAAAAAAAAGAGTGAACAAAGAAATATAAAAATGGAGTGAAGAAGTCTCATTTATGTAAAAAAAAACTAAAAAAAAAAAAGAATCCAATTCATTCATGACTCTCGAACCTAAATACGGAGGGGGATAATTACGTTCAGCGGCCGTAGCTTTGCTATAGTTCATGGAATACGAGTACCTTTTATGAATGAAATATTCCATCCGTAATGTGACTTGCGCACGCAACGATATAGACGGGGGCCTAGGCTGCAACCTAACCCAACCGGTCCGAAGACGCACGCGCTCTAAGATCCTGCCACTCGGAGCATTGCGATCTTCTTTCGCGTTTCTTATGCCTCCTTCTTTCCTCTACCTGCTTCTTTCATATCCGGTCTCGCGATTCTAGCCACCGCGACGGCCACGGACGCGGATAGACGCTCTCGCTATAGGTATAAAAACACGAAGTCAGTATCCTAAGGGTTCGGTCCAACCAGGCACGGAGCGTACCTACTGGCGGCAAAGAGAATTTCTAATTTATTCGTAATGGCCGAGGCGGCAATTCCACGTTTAAGTTGCATTAACTAGTCTGACTACGCAGACACCACTACCACTTGGGACATCGGCTTGGGCAAACGACGCGCTATGCCAACCTAACCTTAAATTCTTCTTCTACTTCTCTTTTGCTACTTCCCTTCTGAGACGCCTAATTAACGTCATTACGCGAAAGAGATGTTCCCTCCTCGGGGACAGAATGACCGTTATTAAATGTACATAAATATAAGGCTCACTTTTATGCAATACCCTAAAACTGGTTTAACGATCCATGAGCATGAATTATGCTCCGGTCAGCCGCGCTACGAATTATCCTTAAGATCCGTGCGCATGAGCGCGCTCTGAAATTACAATGTAAACCCGCACTTGTGCTCGCCTTCCATTTCGGTCTGACATTTACTTCACTTGACTCCTGTCCCTTCCGGCCACTCGGCAGACACTGCCCACACTCACGCTTCACTGACAATTCCAAATTCCCATTCCTCCCAGTAGCCCCTGCTCAATCGATCCGCTAGCTACGAGCATATGGATTCCCTGAAGTTTTCATGTAAAAAATCCCTCGCGTCAATTCCAGCGATATTAATCTCCTCTGGCATCCACGTCAACGGGTGAACGAATTATTTGACTGCAACTCCATTTTTTTTTTCATCCTTACTCCATATCGCCAAAATGCCAAAGTATAACGTGACCCTCGTGGCAGCTGCAGTTGTCGGAATATATATCATCTTCGTGTTGCACCGCAGGCGACTGCGCTCGGCCGATTCTGAAGAAGACAACCTATATTTTCTCCAGCCAAGCTCGAAAACGCGAGGGCAACGTCGCTACGCATCAATTATACCTTCCTCAAACACATTATTAGTCTGGTGCGTCGCATGTGCGTACGTACTGACTTGGGAAGCGCGTATATAAATTAGTATTATTAATTTATCGATGATCGACCTGGTTCGAGTAAAACGGGACGAAATTCGCCGAAAAAAAAAACAACCAAATATACATAAGGGATTCACGCACGTAATATTACTTTGAATAAACAGTGTGAACGTGTCATAATTTATGAATGAAAAATTTCTTTAAAGAATCCAAAAAAAAATCGACACTCAAATTCTTCAAATTGTCGGTACGGTTAATCATCAACGAGACTTCCGGCCAACTATCTCACAGATACTCCTGGAAAGGTTATCCCGATCCGCGAGGTCGTGGAATTTCACGAGATCTTAAGAATATCGTATATACCCGTCCATATGAGTATGGCCAGGCAGAAGATTCCCGGCAAAAGGGACGAAGATACGTAACGCGGATTCCGCGCGTAAGAGGCGCAGACCGCGTCGTTCGAATTCTTGCGCGGCTGCCGGCATTAGCGAGGTCCGCGCTGATAAATAATTCATCCGGCAAATATAAATGGATGCGTGTCGTTGCTGACGTTCGAGTATAAATCGGTATAAGATACACAAGCGTATCTGACACACTGGCAGCGTCCCAGCTTGTACGTTCTGACCCGTACAAGTCGAACCCAAGCGTCACGTGGACGTTATTGCATATCTCAGTCACACCTAACCTAATCTCTATTCCTGACCAAGGTGCCAGAACAAAACGGTACCAGAAAACAAATCGACGACCAATACCCACACAGGGTCTGACTAATGGAGACAACCTGAAATTACACTACTAGATGAGACAAGCCAGTGGCGCCTTTACCAAGAAAAATCTACAATCAAGCCCCGTTCACACGTACGACTTATCGATTTCAAGTTTGCATACGAGGATCGAGACTTTTAGAAAAATTTGTATATCGTGCCGAGGGCCCCTGGAATCGTTGCTACGCCACTGTGCATCGAGGACTGGTGACCTGCCACGCCCTGGCGAGGTCGTCCCGCACCTCCTGCTTCTCCGAGAGCGACCAGCGACCAGCGACCGACGACCGACGACTGGCGACCAGCAAACGCCTCAGGCATCAGCTTAACCAGATCAACATCCAGCGTTGCGCTCTGGCGTTGGGAGTCCAATAACGTGTCTATGGTATATATATATATTTATATATATTCGACTCGTGTAATGCCATGCGTTCCATTTGCCTGATACCAATGGAATTGCCGAATGAATCCATGTGGAACTTCGGACTGATCTGCGAGAAGGGAGGAGGGGGGGGGGGGAGGTTGTCTGCTGCAACTGCAGAACGAACTGAACGACGCATCAGATATTCCAGAGGGATCCGATGCCTTCCTGGGAATTCTTGTTGCACTGTAATTGAGAGACATTCGGCGGCTGTGTATGGGTGCATTAGCATCTTCTGCTGCACCAGGAGCCGGGCAAGCGTATTAATTGCTCATCAACGGCAGCGAAGGGTGTATACGTTGATATTAGCATAAGTAACTGGTTTCCTGGAAGCGACGTAACAACCTTGCAAATTTCTTGCCGGACAATTCCGAAAAGTAAAAAGTGTCCCAAAGGGACTGTATTACAATTTCGTATTATTTTCTTTATTTCTTTCCAAGAGACTAATGACTGCTCTTGATATTGCATGCTGGGTATGCGTCATTCTATTGGCGCGTATCTGCACGTTTACTTTTTTTTGCAGAGACTCTCTGGTAGGTAGGTAGGTAGGTAGGTACCTGCCTGTCTACTTACCTGCTATATCTGTCCTGTACCTAACCTATACCCACTATCGGCTAAAACCTTTATTAATCCTCGTCGTCGACGCGCTCGGCAATAATTCGTTATTAGCGTTCCGTAGCGATAAACTAGCGCCAATAAATCTATTCGATTCGGCACGCTCGCGTGCGCAAATCGTCGCGGCACGCGCGGAACGCGTCGCGAATTACGAGCTCTCGTCGATGAATCAGTACGATTTGAAGATACGTCTTTGACTGCGTTTGCCAATTGTAAATTGGACAGACTCTCAGGTGATTTACAATAGTTTTTCGCAGGGAAAATATAATACGATATATCTATACTTTTTAGTGAGTGCAAAATATATTAAAAAAATTATTGCACGATCGGATACAAAAAAAAAGAATGATTTTTAGTTCGTTCGACATTTTCCAAAATATAAAATCTCGAAAAATAAGGAATGCGCCTGTTGCCGGGCAACCCGTCATACTCGCTACGTAGTAAAGCTGGCATACAAATTACTTTAATATTTGCCTATGAATATTTTTCGTAATGATTAATTGCGCGATAACGGGAATCACATAAATCGAAACGAATGTCAATGGGTGGATATTAATATTGGTTAATTCCCAGCAGTTGAATATTAGTAAATCAAGAATATCTCTGTATGCACGTGAATCGAGAAAAGATCGACGTCTCGGGACGCTGAAAACTCGTCGGTAACTCAGAGTGCCAGTTGGTATCCCGTCGCGTTGATAGCATTAAATGGATACATAACGATGTACATGGGTTCACATATCGCGCGGAGATACTGAAATCGCAAGTGGAATCAATCGATCTGAAGTTGCAGCTTATGCACGCGGTGTAACACGCTTCTTTCCGATCGGGTTCCCACATTCGCGTCGCATTAAAATAATATATTATGCCGCGTTTTCCCATGAGGGGCGGCGCACCTTGCCGGCGATGCTCACGACGCGACGTAAAGTTACGAGGCGGCGTCGGTATAAGCAGAAGCAAAAGCGGCAGCGACAGCAGCCCGAAGCCAGCGCGCGCAACGAAGTTGGCACCGGAGACGTCTCGATGGGAGCAGCAGCAGCAGCGCCATTTCCACTTGCGCCGGTGGCAGAAGTAGGTACTCTTCGATCATAAGATAAAAGTGATTGACTTTTGAAACGAATCCAACGTCAATGGGATTTTACGTGAGATAAAATACAGTGCGTGGATGTACTTTTGTTTTCTTGAAAGAAAAGAAAAAAAAAAGAGCATCATGGGTTATCGGCGACCTTCCACTTCCTTCTTCAATTAGCTTTACAAGCGGCCGCTCGTTAAACTTTTATGCTTTACTCAACGACTCGTTACGAGGTCCCATATACGTGGTCCAGGTATGTATAGGACGATTCTGATGAAAATCTCGGGCACGCTGGCTCTGGCCGCTCCCTCTATATAATATCATGCCTTTTTATTTGACTGCCGTCGCATTGCCGAAGCCTGGTACGATCTCGATCTTAGAGCGTTGAGCACACACGACCTTTACCGATCCGACCGTGAACTTTCTAATTGTAAGCTAATGAATTCCAGGCGAGTCGCCGCAGGTGCGTTCTGCATTTCCTGTCGGACCCCGTTCCTCGCGGACTTCGCGTCGTTCCGGTGAAAACTAGAAGGCTACGGCCGCTAGTATGAGCGGGACCCGAGGTCGGCCTCGCTCGGCTCTTCGTCATTCCTAATGCGCATATACAGACGTTCACGTATTAACGGAGCCACTCTTGGACACAGGTGCACGAGATCCGAGGTGTTTTTTTTTTTTAATGAAGATCGCTGGAAATGCCGGAGGCATTAAAAAAGGAAAATTTATAATATCCAGGGAAAGTCATGGGTGTAATAAAAAATTCTAAGTGGGTACTACGTTATATGTATGCACGGTTGAGGTCAGATCTCGTAAACGGTACCCAGTGCGATTTCTGTACCGGATCGTTGATGATGTCGACAGAGATGGCGTTGAGGTACCTGGATAAGCGGCCTCTCGAAAGGCAACCTTGCAATGACCTCGGATGAACCCGGGTGCTCGTGGTAGTAGATAGTGCGCGGTTACGTTCAGCCCGTACCCGCTAGACCTCCGCGGTCGAGTTATCGGCAGGAAATCTACTCCCGTAGGCAAGTCGCAGGTATCGCCGTGGCTACGCTCCTGCACGGGTATACCTACTTCTACTCCTACTTCGGGCCCCCCCTGCCTTCTGGTTCTGGTATTCCTGGCACCCTCGCCATTGCTCGAGATGGCACTGCCGCATGGTAGACTACAACGTGCTACCAGCGGGAGCGCGGCTCCGATACAAGATACTGCCACGTGTTACACGCTGTTCGCCGCCAGAAGAACGGCGTGCGCTATTCTTCCAGGACAATAACGAATCGTCCTTACCGCAGCGAGTGTCCTCTTCCGCGATTGCTCGTCGCGTCGGAATTGACCCGGGACACACGTGCGTCGAAGTTGTAGGACGAAATTTTGTAAAAATTTATTACAAACATTTTTTTCTTACATACTCAATATAGTCAACATAATTGCGGTGACTGATGATTTTTTTTTTAATTTACCGCCACAGAAGCGCTGCCTTTTTACACGTTTATTTAATGTCGGTACTCGGTCGGTATTGTCGCGCTCTGCATGTCCGGCCGGGCGTCGCGCAGAGAATGTTAATGTGGTCGAGAGGTCGCATTGATTAGGTCCTTTTCAAGATGTGACATTTAGTGCCGTGGGTGGCGGACGCTACGCCAAGGAAAATGTCAAGGAGCATCGAATTGATTAAGGGGTGGGGAAGAATGGATTCAACGCGACCGTATATAGTGATAGTGGTTTTTAGTAATAATAAGAAATAGTGCAAATATAAAGATAAAAATATATTGAATTTAATGGGAAACTGTATAAAATTTATATTGGCACTGGATTTTCTTTCCACTTCTTTTTTGTTTTCCTAATGTCTTTTCAACCGCGTCGAAGTGTCCACTTCTGTCACGGATAATGAGTTTCACATAGCGTCCTATGTACCGCTAGTATCGATTTACTATCTATGCGCGAGTATCGAATCGAGGATGATTAATAAAAAAAAAAAGTCAACCACGTCACTGAACCATATCGCTTTCGAAGTACACTTCGAACAATCCGCTATGCAAAAGAGTTACTGACGAACATTATAAATTTCAACGGAGCGAGACAACCACGTACGCCATTTGTGTCTGATCAAAATTGATAGAACTACTTTGTAAAATTTTAATGCGAATTCCGTGTCGAACGACATCTGCTACAGATGATCAGTGACAATGTGATTCTGCCTAGAACAGGTATAAGGCCCTCTTTTGTACTCTTGTATAACAAGTACACGGTCATTTAAAGAGTGTAGACCATACGTATTACTTTACCTTATAATACCGTAATAACTTTTGGGGATGACAAAAAATTTTCGAAATTTCATTTTTAGTTTTCTGATTTTTCAAATTCATTAGTATCGATCACAGAGATATCAATTGACGACTATCGATTGAATTATCAATTTGTCATTTAATTTCTGTTGATTTCAAATCAGTATAGACAGACGGGTACGGTTTGCGGGATAATGAAGACTATAAGGTTTAGGACAGATAAGGATAGAGAACACGGATGATCGATACGATTTTCACGGAATCCTCTGTTAGATCCACCAAACCCGATGATCCAGGTCAATTCCGTGTAGTGGGGTCTGTGAAGATCCCGATGATTTTTTTGCGGCAGGAAGGATCTTCATTGAGAGACCAGTAGCTTAAATGCTCCTAGCGCGGCGTTTCACAACGGTTTAACGTGTCGATTCACAAGGACTGAAGAACCGAGTAATTCCTTGGGTAGTTTTTAAGGAGGGACTTAACACGGCATAAAAGTGTCTCATGATCGTGAGAGAGACCGGTTGGATCAGCAGGTCTGGGATCAGTGCAATGAGTTGATTCTGGATTGAAGGAGGCCTACCGATTCCTCCTTGGATCGTTGTTTCACTGATAATTGATTGACTCGGTAGGCCCCGTATCGAAATCGGTCAATTTTTACCGATCGGATTGCCGTAATTTCGTGCACGTTCGAGCGTAACACAAACAATGGGCCAGACGGTAGCATGGACAAAAATGCTCATGTGGTCCATCAGGGAGATCAATTAAAACTATACTTCACAATTGCGAATTTGGACTGGCGATTTCGAAAAAAAAAAATTTGCCAACTAATTTCCTCTTCGTGCTTCGTACTCGACTCTGCCCGAAGCCCGATATCGATTAGACAGTTTATATCTTACTCGATGCTCGCGTGCGAGCGGATACAAGCCGGATTGGAAAGGTAGGTTTTACGTGTGCACATTCGTTTCTTACGGTTTCGTGATCTATGGCTGTACGTGGGAGTTAGAATTACGTCAGATATGCCAACTGCGAGCGGTGCCAGATGCTGCCCTCTGTGTGCAATTATAGGGAACTACCAGGAATCAAAAATTGTCCTAAAAAATATCACACCCCTGAAATTCTTCTAAAAGTCCATTTACAGTGCGATTTAATATTTATTAATTTTTTGAGATTCTCTTGGACGATAAAATTCAAAGACCGGACCTATGAGAAAACCCGTACAGTCCATCGCTCGACATTTTGACATTTGTCTAATGCTCGGGACACAGACAGAGCACGCCGTTGAAGTCAGTCGTGCGTTTCGTATCTAATGCCCTTTAGTCGGGTCGAGTATAATAAGCAACAATGATAGTGATTTCGCTTATTTGTTAAGCTCTATCCGCGAAGATTTATCTGGTGATTGAGAGCGGCCATGTTGAAACGGCCACGACTTCGTTCTCACATAATAAGGACAAGGGAACGTGAATATTAAAACGAATGGGATGGAATAAAGTCCTCGAAGAAATAGGGGCAGACTAGTTTAGTTTATCTTGGAAATTCAAGCAAACCAAGAATAAGAGAAAAAAACACTAATGAGGTAGCTGCCCTTCCACCCACCAAGGAATAGCCCATTTCGCGGGTAATAAAAGTTCCCTAGCCGTGGCGCTAGTGTCGACTTTAAAAGGTTCGGTATACGAGCTGCGACGAGACGCTGTTCTCAACGACGCGACGTGGTTAACGAGTCGCTTGAAGATGTCGCGTAAAATGAAGGTCCTACTCTTCCTCCGTTGACACGATTATAGTGCACCTTTCAAAAGTTCCTAACGCTAAGCTCTTCGTTGCCTATATTATGGCTGCAGATAAGCCGGGCTTGTCGCTTTAATGAAAATTCTGAAGTAGCCCTGTGATTTCACGTTAATACGTCACAAACCAGTTGAGCAGCGTTGCCGATACCAACTATGCACTAGATATATACAATCTGTCAAAATTATTTTAAAAAAACAAAAGATAACTATTTACATTTTTAATAATGAAAATTAAAAAAAAAATTTTTCACTAAAAATCAGATATCAAATTCTAAGCAGTAATTTCTAGATGATGCTTTTCTGTCTTCTGACTTGAATTTACCTATAGGTACATCGGAGACCTCGAAAACCGCAGAATGCAAAAGAACCACGTGGTCTCTCAACTACTGGCACAGCGGAACTGAAACCTTTACCACTAATCCTCGGCACAGGGAAGGAACAGAAAAAAGAAAAGGAACTGCCTATATATGCAACGCGAGGAACTTTCCTCGCTGAAATCTCAAGCGCAGCCCGTAAAAACGTCTTGAAGTTATTCGTAACTTTATACGGCTGTTCCCCATGACCATAGATATACAAACTGAAGTTAGCTTCGTCCGTTTGATTCCTGCGTCACATCCAACTTCAGTTAACTGTCTTAAGTAAGCGAGCCTGTATATTTCTACATGTACATATGTAGGTAATAGAAACGGTGAGCGGCGTATAATAAATTGGCGAATGGTACCAGGAACGTTAATGGGAATGAATAGAAAGGAAAATGTAGAAGCACAAGACAACTAATTGACAAGGAGAAGAGTAGCGAACGAGCGTCAGTTGGCAGCACTGAGAGATGAATAAAATTAAAAGAAAAAAAAAAAAAAGAAAATTTCTCAACGACAAAGCGGTACCAAAGCTAAGAAGAAAGGTTAATGCCGGTCAGGTGAATCGAGAGGTCAGGAGTTCAGCGAACGAACTTTTCGTGTTACGATTATCCGCGGGCAATAAAGGAAAGGAATAAAGAGAGAAATAAAAGAGCAAGTGAGACACGGCAGAAAATTCGCCCTGGACCCCCATTACCATACGTTATTGGCCCCGGTGTCGGTCGGTCAGTGTTGCCATAACTCTAAATAAATAAACCCCAGAGGCAGATAAATCTGCGATACGCCGCGCGTGTATAATGCAAATGCAATCATGTCCGGGGAGCCCGGCGATGCTTAAAACTCGGACGGGACTCTCTTAGCCTGGTTCCAGAGTAGAGATCCTTGGGCATCCTGGATGCTGCAGTTGAAGTCCCGTGCAAGAGGAAGCCTGGAGCGAGCCAGCCCACGCGACTTCTAGGTACCGTGGTACATCAGAGCCGGGATAGTGCGTGGTTGCAGATTTATCGAGGATTTATCGATAATTAACGCCCGTTAACTGCGCTAACGTTCTGCCATTTTTTTTTATTCGACTTCTAATGACCCAATCATTCGTAAATTCTAATCCCTACTGCTTCCACTCTCTCTCTTTCTCTCTCTCGTTCTCTCTCTTCGGATGATATAATAATAGGGAACGGGGTCCACGTCATCGGGAACGACTTCAACTCCCTCTCAGGAGGTAGATCGACTACGACGATGATCGTAGATAGGGATCCTGAGACAGCGTGACGTGTGTAGTGGGACCCTCGTTAAATTAGAGCCATGGACACGATGATAATTATAATTATTGATAGGATCGCGCGCCGCGGTTGACCGGCTGGTTTATCCTTCTCTATATACACTGTGGTATCTCAACCTTCTTTACTAGCAACTGGTATCAACAGTGTATATGTATGCATATATGTTCTGGTAGCTCTCATCTACCTACGGGACCTGGTACCATCTCCTCATCCTCGTAGGTCCAACCCTGTCGTCCTTCTCTACGAGCGTGGAGTCCGACCTACGATTTGTTGACACTGCCCGTTACCACGAGATCTGATCTCGTGCCAGCAACGACCCGTGCTACCTTGTAATAGTCGAATATACCTCGAAGCGGACGAAATTTATACGCAAGGGACCCCGACTTAACCCCGAGTATCTGCTTACACGAGAACCGCACGGACCGACTGTAAATTCGATTTGAAATATCGTAAGGCCCCATCGCCGCCTACTGATGCAATAGGTCGAAAGTGCCTTTGGCAATTTCTACGATCGGACAAATTCGTGTGTGGATTCGTATATGGGATCGGCTGAGATAGGTGAATTATAATATTTTAACGAAATTAATTAATTGATCGATAATTATTTTTTATAAGGACAATAAATACGAACTCGGCATTATACCTAGTTGGATAATTAATTATCCACGATGATCATGATTATCAATCTGGACAGGTTCTCCCACGGTGTTAAATATTTATTAATCGTCAGACGTTCGGGACGAGGTGTAATTATCGTTAGATAATTTTCGTCACGTGGGAGGAGTCCCAATTTTATTGACAGCCCCTTCGTTTCTACGTATAATTCTGTGTGTAAGCGTCAGCGATGAGTCCCAAGACGCTTGAAGATCGTTTTAAACGATTGAGAGCCACTGTGAGGCCCACTCTCCGAGAAAAGGACTCAAACGGTAATGGAGGTTAAAGGGGGGCCCGATGAATGTTTCGGGCGTATCACTCATTATCAGGCTTCCGGGAAATATCTCTGCGGGCCAGTGATCAATAGAGCTCATCTAAAAGAAGAGGCCCAAAAGTACGGCGTTCCTTTAGATCCTACTACAACGTCACGCCTTCAGAGATGGATACTTCTTATCCTTCGCGGAACACCACTGTTCCGGTGTTACAGACACGTGGGCCCTTTCCACGTATCACGTAGACATAGAGGGGAGGAGGGGGGGGTGGGCCCATGCTAAGCCACCGCGCTGACTTCGATTAGATTTTAATCGATGCTATTCCAAAGCTTGATTGGCTTTTTGTCGGACCTTCTCAAGTAAGTCCCAAATACCTTACGCAACCGGCAGACCTGGACATCTATCTAATCTGTCTAAATTACGGACCCAGAAGGAGTTCACTGCGCGGGGGTCACTGTACGATAAGACTAGATTCATCCTTTACCTGTATGCGTACGGAAGAAAAATGATGATCATAATTTTTTTTTTATTTTTCAAAACTTCATCCCATTTTTAACATTCGTTACAAAGGCTAACTAAACGTCTGTACTGTTTGCCATGGGACGTGGTAACAGTGGAGAAAGTCAATGAGCATTTAGAAAGACATGTAGTAGCTTAATATACTATACGTATCTATATTTAGCTATATCTAATCTTAGCAATGTACATTGAATTGGGGATTATCCATTGGAATAACAAGACCAGCGCATCTATATATGTTGCTGGCCTTAACGAAGATCATCCAACGACAAAGACCTGCCGTGATATCCTGATGGGCAGTAGGTACCTACTTGCTGGACCCTGGACCTCAACCTACGGATGAGATACTCGGTTGGTACTGTTGTATCGAGATCGCGACGTGTGTGGTCGCCTTAAGGAGGTTGACACAGGGTGCTCCGTTAAACTTCACCTTGCTTACATCAAGATAGAGATAGAATTATGCGATTCCGGTAGGTATACTAATCTTCTTGGAACGTCACCAGTCCAATGTATCATTCAATGATATCGATGATCATGATGATTTTGACGCTTTGAAGAAACACATGGCAGTGTCCGTCCCTTGACTTTGGTACCAGGTAAACCATGATTTTCCTCAATTATACAAGTTGGCGGTACTATGTATAGTATTGATTGATTGGTTATCGGAATTATTCGTTTACCTATTTTTAAAAATAAATTCACATTAGTTCGACCACGGTGGGATTGCTGATTGGAAAGAGAACTCGTAGCGATGGTATCGTCGCATTATTTAACATACTGGAACGTTAATTCGATGATTCCATAGCATGATCTTCGTTACGGCTTGTACAGGACCAGACTGCTTAAGGACGTATCTCCCGGTCGTATTATCATTTTATTGCCAGTACACAATGCGGGTTAACGATCGTTAATTCCGTAGCATCCAGAAACAGCCGATTTGTCGTTATCGCGAACGATTTGAGTTTCATTAATGTACCTAGAAATTTGGTAACATACAATTTTTTAATAGCAACCCGTCATTAATTTTTTTTTTCGTTAAAAAAATAATTGCAACGTTTCTCAAGAAATTTTATCAAGATCCAGAACCGTCCCTTCTGTTTCAGCCGCAAGACAGATTCTCTCGGTACGTTCCTGAGCCTCGTCTCGTTCGGATTCTCATTCTCTCAGCGGGCGCCTGCTGTCTGTGACGGGTCCACCTGCCTCCACGAGAGAAGATACCCCCACCTGACCCCAGTGCGCAGGATTACGCGGATCCTACACGAGCGCAGGTTTAAATCCTTGATATGAGATTTATGCACGGCAAAAGTCAGAGTCAGAGCAGTGGGATCCAGCAGTATAAGAAGGAGACCGAGACTCTCGGTGGCAGAGGCCATATCGCAGCTTCCCATCGGCAAGGCGATAATAAACAAGTCGCGAGATTTCGCTGCGAGAAGGGAGAAATGGCGTGCCAGGCCGTCTCGTGGTAAATCGTGAATCGTTGAAAACGAATGCACGACTTATGTGTCCGATTAAAGTCGTCGCTTCGCTCAGAGCGCTCCCTGTTCCTTCTGTCTTATAGGTTAGGTACGTTAGGCCACCTCGAGTCGAGAAATAGCATTGCCGGGTTCGACGCGATACGCCATTTGCCGCGTGATACTTATTCCGTGGGTCGATACTCGGTATAGGACGATCGATACCGATTAATGCCGAGGAATATTTCACGGATCGATCGAGAGCTACGAAGTGTCTAACGGGTGATCGGGAAATGAATACCGGACCGAGCGATCGTTGTACCGTTCTGACGTGTCGGAATAAGAAAAAAAAATTATTACTCAAGATTTTTCGTATAAAAACGAAATTACGATTGATATGAAATCGAGGCAAAGTAGATCGTTACCGATCGTAGTCGGCCAATAAAGTCGGGTTAAGTGAAGTAAGGTAGCTCGTGTTGTTTTTCCCTTTTATTTTTCTCCCTCCCGATATAAAGTGTAATTACTTCTAGTCCGCGCGCCGGTTCACCCGATGGTTCCGATAGCCAAACTTATAATTTAATGGTTAATTATATAAGGGTTCCAGCGCGATTCGGTGAGCCACTGGGCGGACACGATGACGTGCAG
Source organism: Calameuta pygmaea (assembly GCA_031762395.1). Lineage (NCBI taxonomy): Eukaryota > Metazoa > Arthropoda > Insecta > Hymenoptera > Cephidae > Calameuta > Calameuta pygmaea. The sequence goes on along the minus strand of JASANN010000004.1, from coordinate 1,330,741 downwards.
GAATGTCTGCATCGGGGGTCCTACATCGGGGGCCCTATCCTTTGGCTCAGGATATTCGTTTCAGTCCCTGCCCCCTTCCCCTATCGCTACTACCACCACTGTTGACGAATCTGTGAATGTGTGTGTGTGTTCGTGTGTACAAGTATATGACTTCAGGGACCCGCTCACCAATGGACAAAGTGGACGAGTCAGCAAGGGCCAATCAGTGCAGAACTGCTACCCTTTCTTTTTTAATCACCCTCCCCCCCCCCCCGCCTTTAAATTTTTCTTTCTCTTTTTCTCTCTTCTCATCGCGAGATATTGTTTATTGCCTTGAGACCCACTGGACCCTGTTTTCGAGCTACCACGAGATCGCCCTTTTCATTATTATTATTAGTCAGAAGGGATAAGATCAGTGGGACACTTTGAATTCCAGATCGTTATCAGACACCTGTTATCAATTATAAAAATAAAAAAAAATACAAGGTATTAAAAAATCATTTTCACGGAGTTCGAGTGCGAATTTTCAAAAAATTAATGTGATCAGTTCAGAACCGAGTTAGGTCAAGATTAGACTCAGTTCAGCCTGAAGACCGATCAGACGACAATTGAAATAAATAATAGAGGCTGCCTTGTGCTCTACACGAATGACTAACTGTACCTAATCCAGGGTCCATCGGTGAGGACGAAGGTGAAGATAAAGGCGGTGTCCACAAGTACGAAAGATCTTAAGAGAATAAGAGAAACAGAAAAGTCACAGAGGAATTGTCTGTGTCGATACGAAAATGATACAGATCTGTCCAGGTTTATCGTACAGCGTCGTCCGGATCGAATCGGATCGAAGAATCGCTGTGGGTGGTGAGAACAGAAGATGGAAGAAGGGTTAAGAAGAGCGCCTACATAGAAGCTAGACGAAGAAGCTAAGAGTACCAAGAGAAAGAAGAGAGGCTGAACCTATGCTGAACCTCTAGGCCGTTCCGCGTCCTCGCACACCGGGCGTGTCCCCATAGAATTCGATTATTACCAGTCCAGATCGAAAATCGACAAATTTCAATCCTCGATATCCAGCGCGATTTTCAACCCGAATAATCGCAAATCACGCACATTCTCCCCTAAAAAAATCACTTCCGTTCAAATATCTCAACGCTATGTTAAATCGCGAATTCCGAAGAGTCAGGACCTGAAAGACACGTTTCTCGATTGCGACCATACATATCGACCGTCAATGCGCTATAAAGGATCGATGAATAAGACTAGGATAAAAAGATAGAAAACACATGAGAAAAAGAAGAATCTGAATGAAAAACTGAGAGAGAAGGAGGAAACGCTTTTGATCCAAGGATACCGCATGAAATGGACTCGTACGTCATAGCCGTCTAAGACCAAGAGAAGATGCCCGCTGGTCTTCCTTTGGTACTATGTTCTTTCTACCTTTCGGTGGTAATCGATTCCGGTTACCTACTCTCAGGAGGCATTGTAGGGACATCGGTCCCACGTGATACTATCTATATGGATCGTAGGCGCGCTAAAGCCGACGGCTCTGAGAAATCCAACAAGAGTGTGTGTGTGTGTGTATATATATATATATGGCCACTGAAAGAGAGAGACAGATATAGTGCATGGTGTATATATATATGTCTGTCTCAGGCTCTCAGGGTAGCTGGAGTGTGGCAGCCTCCGTAGGGAACCCTAACTCACCATATAATCACCGTCATTGTACTACTGACAGCGCGACAGGTTAGCGTAAAAAGGCGTTCTGTTATACGTCGTCTGGTAGCGGCGGATGGCGTTACTGTCGCGCGATCATTTGGTTGACATCGGACAGCCGTAAAGCTTATACTCATTATACGAGTTAGTATCAATGAACGATTACGACAGAGGACCGTACGGCGATAAGGGGAACGATAACGGAGATAAATAGAGAAGCGAGGGATTATGGGAGTCGGCGACGCCATCTTGACCGGTGTTGGAGAAGTGCAGGTTGGTGGGTCTTTTTATATTTAACATGGCGTAGCTCGAGGCTCGGATATTTTTAATGCTCTTTGCGATTCGCAAGGAAATATTAAATGCCCGGTTAAAAGGCCGGGCGATAAAGTTGTCCCGGTTCGGCCGTAAATACATCGCGCTCTAGCGGGCGATTCTGTAATTAATTGTTCGTTGTTAAACTGTCCCGCGTGGCGCGCTGGCGTCGGCTCGTTGCATTTACGGTAGCGGGCACGACTGTTATTCTCGTTTATGAATAATGTACCGGCGATCGTAGTCGGAGATACGCGCGAGTCGTATAATTATGATAGGGCGGCCTCGCGATAATTGCGTTGTGGTTGGGTCCCGAGTCACCCGGAGGGTTTACACCGATTAAATATTAACTCGATTAACCGATTGCGCTATCCGCTCTACGTCGCTGTGAATTTAAAATTCGTTTGCGTACGAGTGAACTCGTGTAGGCGCACCTCTGGACGGACTTTTCTTTTTTTAGTGCATCGGAAGAAATAATGCACACGAGTGTGTTTATCGTCGAGTGGGATCGATCGAACGGTAAACAGGGAGCCAAAATGGCCTAATTGTCGATGGGGACCCCCTATTGGCTCGCGGTATGTAATTACAAGGCAGTGACTCGACGCTATAGAAATTCTACGCTTCTTATCGAAGCCATGGTGTAGTTCCATGGGAGCGAGGGGCCCACCTTGCGGGACCACCGGTCATTTAATCCCATGACACCGTGCATTGCGAACGAGGCCTGACCCCATATCTGACTACGGGTACCCACAGGAGACGAAAAGGAGAAAAAGACGTCAAGAAATTTTAAGCTATAGTCTCTACAAAAAGAGGTAAGTAAAACGAAAAAAAAGAAACTGTACCAAAAAATACCACCATCACGTTCAAAAGCAATAAATTCGAAATCTCCACGGTCTTGGTAATTTATTCTGTATAAACATAAAAGTGCTCCAATCTATCCTAGATGGCAGTGTTCGGCATGAAAAGCATGAGGGCAGAGATAGCGTTAGTCGCGGATCGGCAAGCCACGTGGCGTGGCGCGCTCCTGTGATTGCAGAGTTCGGTCCGTCATTACCCGACCTCGGCGTGACCCCTGCTGAAGCCTCCCGGCAGCCACGCCGCGTATCCCCATACACCTATGCACCCAGTGCAATTCATATAGCCGCTCGTACGCATACCGTGTGGCGAGAGAGTCGCTGCGCCGGTGTTCCAGATATCGAGGGTAACGAAGTAAGAATTTATTAAGGTGGAAAAGGTGCCGGTTTCGAGGCTACAGCGCGCGCGCTCGTTTGTCTCGCATTTCTCTCCACCTTTCGAATTTAAAACGTGCCGGTAAAGCCGCCGATATCATTCGAAGGGATCTCGCGGGTCTCTTTGCGTTACGTTTCGCTTCACTTTTTTCCTCTTTCATTTTCTCATTTCCGTCATATCGCCCAGAGCCGATCGCCAGCAACGCGATTCTGTCGGGGTCCTACGTGAAAGAGCGTAACCCGTACGCAGATATGAACCTTGCACGGACATTGATGTGGCGAGAAAGAAGTGTGCACGAAGAAGAGAAGAAAGAAGAAGAAAAAAAAAAGAAATTGCTTCGGTACGGATAAGAGTATAGGTGAGTGAATAGGTAGGAGAAGAGACGAGAGAGGAAGAGCAGGAGGTAGATGAAGAGGAGTAAAGAGAGTCATGAGCTCCCGCGGGGGCTGACCCTCTGACCCTATCAGCCGGGCCCCTCTTGGGTATTGTTTATAGCGCTGAACCGTGCACCGAACCAGACCCGCCATTGTTTCTCTAACCGAGAGACCCATTGTCTTTGGAGATCTTCAGAAGGCTCGCCGCCGACGCGAACGCCGACGCCGCCGCCGTCGCCGCCGCAACCCGCCACTGCCTCAAGTAATTTATAGAGTTATAAACCGCCTAATTATCTCCGAGTAATTGCTCAATTTCGATTGGACGCCTGTCAATAACGCTACCTGAATATCCAAGTTTGGTATCGCTGACCTATGACCTTCGATTCATCCACGGCGATTGCTATCGCTGCCCAAGCTTGTGAATTGCTCCCTGGTCTCTTTGTTCGGGGCCTTTCCGCTAAAAAGTATCCAAGGATAAATGAGGCTCTTTGCGCAATCGCACTGCAATCTCATTCCTAATCACTGCTCATTAAGTACCCGAGACCAATTTTCAGGCTGTTCGAAAAATCGAGGCTACTCGGTCAGTTGGGTCCGATTTACTCGTGTCATCCCTGTCGCGTCTAATCCCGATGTATCTTCTCGCGCCCACAGGCCTTGTCCCTTGTAATTTAAGGGAAGGAAGAAGAAAGAAAAAAAAAAAGGTGCAAAAAATCACAAAGGCGATTCGATGCGATCGACACGAAGTTACGATCCACGGGGAATGCGATAGCGCGTAAAATCAGGAACGAAACGCAAAAAGATTGTGGACGAGTAAGCGATGCGTGGACGGATGAGGATCGACGACGTAATAACAGTGATCGGGATTGGTCAGGAAGACGAGTGAGCGTTGGCAAGGTAAAATATGGGGAAGATACCATCTGTCCCGTTTCTCTTCTTCATATCCACCACGTCCTAGCGATCCTTCTCGACTCCACCTTGGACTTTGGAATGATCATACTCATTTTAACATTTTCCAAATTTCACTTTGAAATTTTCATTTTTACCTTTACACGAGTAAACTCTTTTTTGGGTCTCGTCTCTGATACTCTTTGACATTGGAAATTTTGTACTATTCGTCTTCCCCCTTTCCGTTATCCCCTTTATTCTTCCACCGACCGGCTCTTCTTCACGCAGGTGATCGCACGAATCTCTTGGCTGAACGTCGCGACTACGTATCGGCAGTTTCTTGAGGACGATGTGCCGCGGTCGGGTTCTCTAATGACAATGTAGATGTAGATCAGCGTAATGATGATGGCCGGCTTGTCTGCCACGGTGCACGGTTCACGGTTGTGAGCGCATCCGTGCGTAAATGCTGTCGATGACACCGGCTCTTAGTCCACGTATACAGGCAGTATATAGGTTATAAATATTTTCTGAGATAGCGACCAGAGCAAAGACATACCCTGTATAAGGATAAAATACAGAATTACGTGTAGCGAACTATATTTTGTGTATAAACAGAAATAGGGTAAAACAACGCACACGCCCAATTCCGGAATTCCGTTTTGTTACATCAAGCCGCAATTACCGGCCAGCACTCCCGTGTAAATTGCCGGCACAATTTAATACCTGCGAAAGTTCACTGGGTCGTTTCGTTGGTTAAACGTAGAAACGAGCTATTATTCGAATGTTTGTAATAATTTCTTAGCCCCCCCCCCCCCCCCAACCGACGGTACCAATTTCCGGAACGTTTGAAAGATAAAATTATAAAATTCGTAAGAATGTACGTAAAGCAATAAAAAACAAAAAGGATCTGGAATTTCGGGATCCGAATACCAATCGATTCCAAGAATTTTCAAAAAAGTTCCTCGGCTCATTGGCAAACATAATTTCTAACGACCAGTGTGCTAAACTGCTGCGGGTCCTGGGCCCAAAAGGGGCCCCCCCTACCGGTAAAGCGTATAGATTCTTGGAACGTGGAACTGGGAGGATACGTACTTGATGGGGACGCACGCGCCGGGGGCAACCAGAGGCTCGCGCTCTGTAATCACACCGAGTGAACCACCACGCACACACGTGACATACGTCCGTTTTTCATACGTGCACATACGCCAACCAACACAAGATAATGCTAATTCACGACGGGAGCATAGGTTTACATTATGTAGGTGTACCCCAACACGCACGTACCCCAACCGGGGTCTGACTGCACGCCACGCTCACGCGTCCAACCAGCCACACATCTGCGTAATTGTCCCCGGCGGCAGCATCCGACCGACAGACAGTCGGACCGATCTTCAGTCTTATCGTACAGGACGATTCAAAAACAAACGCAGCACAGAGAAATCGTAAAATGTTTTAACAAATTTTTCGAACGAGATACAGAAACCACCAGAAGGCGTACCGAGAGTGAAAATAGAAATTTTCGAATGTACAGGGTGGCTGGAAAAAAAATGGTATAATACGCTGCAATAACTGAGCTACAGATGGTTTGTACTATCGATAAAGGTATATAAAAGCGCCACGCGTCCAGTATACGCTCTACATTAAGGCAGTTTTGAATTGACGAGTATTCGCAAACCGTAGGTTGGGTAACTACCAACCTACCATCATCCAGCACGCGGTCTGCATAATTTCTCGAAGGTAAGCCGGGGATATGCTTTTTTTGCGGCTGCCTCGCCCTGAGGATGAGTCCGGGCCTTAATGATCGGCGTTGCGTGATTTATTTTTGGAAGCCGGCACCGGCAAATTGTTCGCAGTCTGTTGCTCTCCTTAGATAAGGACCGGTGCTGCCAACGGGACGCGATGCTTCAGGTACGAACGAACGAGGCGGATGGTAGTCAGTGGTGATTTCGTTGGCTCGCGTGTTTCGTGCCCGGAAGGGCAAACGTCTCTGATCATTTCACGTACCCCCGAAGCATGGATCCACACAGGGAACACGCCGAATGGTCCAGGGTTCTCGAACATCGTGAACATGGACGAGCACAATGCCCGTATACCCGGTGGTACAAAAGCACCACGAAGAGGTTACCGATAGCCTGACACGCATGCGCCGTCTTTCGCAAGGGACAAGACTATATCGACGGGTAGCATGTACACATAACCTTTTTTTCTATCCCTACAAATTCTTTGCCTTTCATCCTTCCTTTATTTTTGGACTCTTTTTCTTTCTCCTCGACAGAACCGTACGGGTAGTGTGAGGCAGGAGGGATTGCATAAATAACGTGTTCCTGCCGGCGCAAGGATCACGAGTGCACGACTCCGACCGGGGCCACATCTCCGACACATGTTCCGATTTCGACATGGCCGCATTTCTAAATCATGTCGACGTTCACGCGATCCCATCCCCGCGTCACGATTACCTCATTGTGTTTATACTAATGGCTCGAAATAGCATTACCTTGTTCTTGTAGTCGTATAGGTCTGTGAAGCCGAGCTATGATCGTACTTGCATATACGTGTATATAAATATATATATATACCGACCGGCAGGATACGCGGGCGTCGATGGGATGCATCGCGAGCAACAAGTAACAACAGTAAGAACGTAGGAAACAGTGCGGTATAGCAGACGTATGGCAAACGTAACAACAACACGGAACGTGGAATACAACGTACCTGGGAAAGTCTGAGGCGAACTCGTGCCGGAGCCACGAAGGTAATAAATCTTCGGCACACTCGAGGTGGAGAGACGTCTATTCGTGCATTCGCTTCGCTTATGACAATGTGTTTTCGCGACGGTGCTGCGCCCTGGCGGGGAGACACGTAACTCTAACGAGAAGCGTCGCTGAGCAGTACGTACCGCGGACTCGAAACATAACCGCCCAACCGCCGAAGACCTATATCCCAGTGCGTTGGGACGTTAACGAGACAAATTTTTATTAATCTTTTTGAAATAGTTTCCGCGAAACTCCCCGGGGTTAACCGGACCGTCCTGAAACGGTAACGCGTACCCGATGACGTTATTAATCGTTTAATGGGAAACAGGGAGAGGCCAGGACGATCGCCAACGGCACAACCGACACGCAGCTGACCTCAGCCTCTATACCTAACCTATCAACGCGACGTATATACACACCGGGCTAGAACAGCCTGGGCAGCCGACCAGGGTCCGACATAAGGAGCGCTCTCTGGTGGATTAATTATCATTACCCTCGTGCGCGGAATGAGATCGTATACCTTCTCCGTGACTGGCTACCGCACCCGTGTTTCGACCCACTTCTGTCACGCGTATAACGAGAGAGACCCCGTAAGAAAAAGCCGAGCACGGCTGTGAATCGCATTGGCTGAAAAGTGAGTAGCTACGGACATCATCCTCTGGAGCACTTTGTGCCCGGGACACTCTTTAACAGTTTCAACGTGGTGCGTCAGGACTGAACGAAGACAGTTTAATCGTACCTGGAATCGTCACTAGCCTCCACTGGAATCCGTATAAACGACGATCTATGCAGCCAGACGTCTCGTATAGAGAACGTAATCAGGTAGCTGGGCTGGATGTGAACTCAGCAGCTAGATCGTTTGCTAGGCAGATACAGGTAAAGTACCAACGCGTAGGGTACGTAAAGCCTCCTTCATATGTACGTATGTAGCTACATACGCCAAAGCGAAACGGCTAACGATGCCCATTAGAGCACGACGTAGAGTCTTCCTGACTAATCGCAATGCGCACGACTCCATACCTCATGCAGATCGGCTATTCGTCTTGCGCTATCCTCCAGTTTGTCAGCCGAATCGATACGATAAAGATACCAGCTGTCTATGACGCTGGCTGGCTGCTGCCGGCGGATCGGCAACGCTCGCATATTTTGATCAGAGATAATAATGGATCGGCACAGGACGTATCGACTGAGAGAAGGTACCAGGACCAGGTAATAGAACAGGTACATGATACACCAGGTCTGCTGTCAGACTTGGGTATAAGGTACCTGTACGAGATGGTCCCACATATGAATGCCCTTTAAGGTAGCACATTCGTTTACCACATTTTCAACGTGTCACGAGACTGCTGAGGATCTACCAGTGTACCTCACTACCACCGTTACGCCAGATCAATTCCTGGGGGATCGATAGGCAGCTCTAACGAGACGACGATGGAAATGTGGAGATTGCTCGGAGGCTGAGGACCGACGCTCGGTCCATAAACCAATATATGACCCAATCCAGACGTGAATCATGATCAGACTTAGGAGCGCCAGCACCCTTTCGACTGGTAATGTACGAATTTTTTTTTCTTTTTTTTTCCTTATAAAAATTACCTGGTACGGAAGATTCAGTGGGTGATCCTAATAGCCAGTTTTCTGATTGTGTATATCTTTTCTCAATGTATTTAAGAGCAGCAGCGTTCCTGGTAATAGTGAAGCAACAGCGACGTAACCACCGCAACCCAGATCTGTCATTGTGAGCATCCACGAGTAGGGAGGATCATCATCATCATCATCATCATCGCGGGACGATGAACTGGAGGTGAGGAGTATCCATTCATCAGACGGTAACTGGAGGAGGTGTACCTAACCCACATGTCTATTACATCCTTGGCGATGGGGCACCAAGAATGGGAGGATGGAAAAATTCATGGAAATATAGACAGATGGATGGATGGATGGATGGATGGATGGATATACGTATAAGCGTTATACGTTATAAAGGAATAGAGAGTATCGCGACTACACGTGTGTCTACGCAGAAGAGAAAGATTAAAGCATTTCGTGATTCTATGCTCATCTTCGCGCGAGCGCAATCATCATCTCTTCAAAGCAGCCGCACGCTGCGCGTTTCGTAATCATCCTTAAATGATAACGAGATACGTGTCGGGACGGTGCTCAGGATGCATCCACATAGCATATGTGGATAGAAATACGTCTCTTCCATCAAAGCATAGAAAATGCGGATGCGTTTATGTGCTCATGTCAATAACGTGCATATCAAAGGATAGGAATTCAAATGCCATTTTCAGCTAATAGTTCTAACGCTTTTACAACATTCAGCCGTTATAGGTATAAATATATACATGCATATACAATGTATACGTATACATTGGTACCAGGTATATACCAACCGTAATCTATTAGAGTCTCGGTATTGGAAGATCAAACTGATAGATCCAAAACTGGTCGTGGAATCTCGGCTGGATGGTAATTAAGCATTAATCTATAACGAGACATAATTAGTCATAGACTAACGAGCGGGAGCCCGTTGCATACGAATTAACCGATAAACTTCTCGATACTCACGAACGCCCACGCGGCGACTATCTATAGATGGATGTACCTAACCTCATGTGGGACTATACTGAAAACGACTCCGGATGCACCAGGATCATCGGCCACCCTGGCAACGTGCCCACATAACCTAACCATAAACTTGGCAGGGTTCTGTTCTAACCTGGACTTGGAGTTTACGTTCTTATACGTTATAGCCTATGGTATATTCTGGACTAGAGGCTGCTGCTGCTGCTGCTGTTGCTGCTGCTCTTTAACGTGGGTAAGACCACCCGGAAGAGACCGAGGGAAGACGTACTCCTGTGGCTTCCCCGAACGATTCGCCACGCGGCTCGTGCGACCACCTAGTACAAAAGGATACGAGATGGATCCTCCTACTTTTGCTCCTGCGAAGGCGGGAACTTCAAGTCGAGCTTCTCGCATTAACGACCCAGTATACGTCAAGCTGGTAATAGTGCTGGAGGTTACGTTACGCGTAGGATGCAGAAAATGTTTATATTGGCAAACTTCACGATTATGGGTGATCGTATGATATACTGTGAATTAGTTGAATTTACTTTGGATATTAATTCTAGCTGAAGGAGTCGCCAGGAAGATGCTTTGAGACTCCTGAGTAATCTATAATCTTTTGTTTATTGTTAAAACAAGTATGGTAGTGCGTACTTAGTACAATCTAGATCGACTGTCCCAGTTTGTATGGCTGCGTACAAGATTTTCTCTGGTAACAAAAGCTTCGCCCTTTATCCCGAACAATGGGACTTGAGTGAGAATGTGATGAGGGTGACAAGCGCCCTTTTGTACGGAACGAAGTGTGAAATCGAGCAGAGTTCAGACCAGAGAGACTCTGGAGGTACAAAGAGAAAGAGAGAGAGGGAGAAAGTTGGTGTATTAAAAAATAAGGTTAAAACTTTATACGGATTTAAGAATAAAACGTCACGTGCGTATCCCGCCTTAAGATTTATATCAAAATAATCTTAATGATCAGATAACGTATCAAGCATACTTATAGTATCGCATGGAATTAGTTTAATAATTAAAAAAAAAAAAGAAAAATAACCTAAACACTGATATCTCTGAAATATCATCCTAAGATCTAAGCAATCTAAGAAAATCAAAGCAGAGGAGAAATCGCGCACGTGGCTTTCAAGATAATTAACAGAGTCAGCACTGGTGCTAGTTATACCATAGTAATAGCATATACTTAGTGCAATGGTGTAGGACCCAGAGACCAGGGCTGACCACGCGTCCGGATGCCGACCATTAACGAAAGCAACGAATCGAAACCGCATGGCCACGCTTTGTCGGAAGCCCATAGAGAGCCGGGAGCTTTAATACGTTCAAGATCGATTTGCATATCCGAAACGAGCGATCGAGCCGATTGCGATCGCTGTCGATCGTACGTAGACCATACGTATATAGAGAGCGGCTTGCAGGCACTATCGCTTATCAGTGATTAATCGATCGGCCGCTAGAGGCGCGAAGGTGTTACACGTTAACTGAGCTCGAACAAGAGGTCGTCCCGGGTCAGATCATGCTCCGGACCGAATCGTTAGAAAGTATGACTAGACTTGTCGGCGAATCCTCGATTCCTGGATCGGTAAGACATCCCATTGCCAGAAGAATTAAAAAATTTTTCAAAAGATCTAACGCAAACCTAATTCGACGATCGTATCGGGCTTTATAAAAAAAAAGAATTAAAAAATTGATAATAATCGAGCTCGTTATTGATATCGAACGATTGTCGATACTATTTATTGATTTCCATGAGATCGAATCGGATCGAATCGATATTTCAGCTTTGTGTCTGCGTGGGATGGGGAAGAGGGTAAAACGTGTGTGTATAACATATCACGGAAGACGTAAGAACTCGAGCTCCACATTCATGACTTTCTAACGAGCGAAATAACGTTGCACTGTTCCCCCCCGTGTGCTCGCATGGTGCATCGAGTGGATATGCACGTGTATCCACGTATGCTTCAACCTCGACTGTCTGTCTCCTGGCAGTACGTCCCTTGTTACCATAAGTTACACCTACATAGTTATCAGGGACCCTTCTCCGTTCGGCGACACGTACGACTTTACGATTACGCGACTCTTACTCTTGCGCAACGTTATACGCGACGTGGATCTGCATACGCGATCCCATAAGAGTTCCATAAGCGTGGCCGCGCTCTAATTGCCGCGTTCGCCGCTAGGTTCGCTAATGACGAACGAACAGGGACGCGGCTGGGATACGTATTAACGTTTTCTGTCCGTCTGAGCGCTGCAGGGATCGTTAAGGTTTTCGCGATAGTCCTGTCGCTCGGCGATTATCGCGAACTCCTTGGAGCGCACCGAGGATCCACGGAACCCGTAGATCGATGGATGCCCATTAAGGATCGCTTTTACTTTTGCGCAATAGCACTGGGTTATACGGTGCTCTAATTGCGCGGGATCTGTAAGAAGTCCCTTTAACGGTTAAAGGCGCGCATGCGCACTCTCTTTGTTTTTACGAGAAAATTCATACGACGCTATGTCGTATTTATCATTTCGTATCGAAGTACCGATTTTTTTCTTTTGATTAGTTAGCGATTATTTATTGCTGTTTTTTTTGTTTTTTTTTTCCTTGTCCGACGCTATTACCTCTCATCTCCTTATACATGCCTTCGGCCTCTTACGAAATTCTCGAATCTCTCCCGTTTCGACGGCCCGTAAGAAATTCATAAATATTCATAGTTAAATCGGCGCGGTACGTATCCGTGCGAATTTATAGCCGTGACTGCGAGACGCTTCTAAGTACACGCCGATTTATCGGTATACGCGTAAACAGTTACTGGGATCCTTTGCGCAGTTTGAGAATGTTCAAAGGGAAGACGCATATAGGTATACGATATAGGTAAGGGGTGCATTTGGTCATACGCGATACAGATATAGATGTGAAATAAACTGCATTGTTCCCGTTATAAAGAGATCGAGACTGTGCCCGAGGTGTCTTTGTCGTTTTCTTTACTTGCAGGAAGTTACGAGTGGCGTGGGCTTTGGGTAAACGCGAAAGAAAAATTATAACGCGAACGGATATGTATAGGAGGCGCGATCACGTTCGCGAGGGAATTTCACCTCCTGGGTTGAGAGAAAGTGTGGACGTGAGGACAGTGGTGCGCCGAGTTCGAGTCCGGGTCGTGAAGGAGCCGGATGAGTGGAAGTCAGTTGCTACCTCGACTTCTTTAGGGGTCATTAGAACACATGAAGTTTCTCAACGCACTCGATCATCGACCGATGACGATTCGCTCTGACGTGTCTGACATTTTTACACCGCCCACACGCCAATGATTTAAGCAATTACAGAACCTGATTGTGTGGGCACATGTATGGGCATGTGAAAAGTAAATAAATAATGGAGATAAAAAGTGAAATTAAAGAATTCCTACCTGGGCGTACTCCGCACAGATGTCAATGGATGATACGTAATTCACTACTTCCTCGATCGTCCACCGATTAACTGCTTGTCCATCCCCGCATGGCATGTGACCACATAGGGACGGACACCTTATTGCCGGCGGTGTACTTGGCCTGGGTACGGGTTTTGGTTTTGGAGAGACACTTCCGGGCCTCCTCAGCTCCGTTCTTGGTCTCTTGCGCGGTGCGAATCCACCTGGACTGGACAGATCCAGCGGACTGGTCACGCCAGTGTCCCGTTTGTTGGCACCTGAAGTGTCAATTGGGAAAATCAGTCTTCGGACCAGTTTCTTTTGCAAGGTACATCGGACAAGATGGGAATGGGCGTTCGTACCTTTAAGGTAGGTCTCCAACTCGGCTGCGTTTTGAGCCGCGTTCGCCGTTCGCACCATATGCAACAAAGCCTGCGTCGAGGACATGTCCAGCATGGGAGGAAAGACGGGATTCCCGAAGAGACTCTCTTGCTTCTGTTCCTTGGGGTCTTTGTTGGATAGCGGTGAGGTCGTCGGGACGCTTGGTGGTTGAGGTGCGCCAAGTGGCGCCATAAGACCCACGAACGGCGTGGCGGCTGTTTTGAATGCCGGAAACCTCGGATCCAAACCTGGTGGGAATCCGTTTCGCGGACTGCTGAAGTAACTGGATTAATATGAAAAAAAAAGGAAAGCAATTGATATGCGTGCATACAAAATCTATAATCAATCGGAATCAATGAGAGCGGAAGTAATTGAAAAAAAAACTTTTGTTCACTCACTCGTTTGGATTGGCGTTATTATACTTGGCAGCCAGACTCCTCATGAAGTCACTGTAGTTCCGTCCCATCATCTGTTCCATATGTTTGAGATGATGGGGTGGCGGTGGACCTTCAGCACCACCCAGGGCTGTACTGTTAGGTGGGGTGCCAGGGTGACTCGAGGACGAGGGCGTAACGCTCCTGGACGACGTCGAATTATTGTCCGGTGTAAGTCGTTCCGTCTTCACCTGAAAGAGGATCGACGACCTCGTATAGGTAACCCGATAGGTAAAGAATAAGAAACGTAGATAAATTTAAGAAAAACAATGAAAAAAAAATAACTAGTCAAGGTACATCCTAGCTACGGGGCCCTCCCATGGATTCACTTACAAAGATCTCAACGTAACGTTGGAAATATCTCGGTACATTAATCCCGGTAACAGATTGCATCTGAGATATGGTAATGAAGGCAACGCGTAGCGTAAGAGAGTTGACTCCTCTCCTGGGCACAGCGTGACACTAAGAAAGACGAGAGTCGATTGGCGTAGAATAGAGTCCCAGGAGTACCGCTGCGTACGACCGACAGTAAATATCTTTCTCGCCTCAAGTTGACTCGAGTTGACTCGAGTCAACGCTAGTCGTATGGCACCCAAAGCCGTAGACGTCTCTCGTCTCTTCCGAGAGAGAACCAGGCGTCGAGACGTCAGGACAACACTATAGAGGGTACAAACGAACGTCCATCAGAGAACGTCCATAGGCTCTCGAACGTGAACCTTGGGGGCCCGACAGAAATCAGGAAAGTTGATAAAAATTTGGTGTCCAATTTAAATACTCAAAAAAGAAAGATAATTTTGGAATTGTCGATGAAATCAAAAAAAACAATATTTTATAAAATCGTTAATTTCATATTGGACATGTTACCTGAGTAATATCGAGCCCGTTCTGATTCTGTCTCCTGCGACTTCTGGGAGGTCGTGGGGTCGCGGCGCCTGATAAATGCGCGCCCTGGGGGCTGCCGCCCCTGGCGTCGATAGCTGTGTTAGCGGCCAGGGTGTCACCGTCGTTATTATCGGTACGAGTGCCCAGATCCGTAGTATCGGCACGATCTCCAACACCGGCACCGGCGACGCCGCCGCCGACGCTGACGCCGACGCCACGCGGTCCCGTCCCTGCTGACACGGTTTCGCCCGACACCTCACCTGAAAAAAAAAGCCAAATACCAAGTTCGACACGATGCCCATTATACAGCAAAATTCTTCCATTATATTTTCTCATCTCGGAACCCCATTGTTCTTCCTCTTCTTTTCAGCCGTTCATTACACGTCTACTCGTCCTTCTCTGTTCCACGGCTTCCGCGCTACTCTGCTACCGACGCCGCCACCACCGCCGCCGCTATCTACTACACCATAGAATAAAGAATATCCCAGTGTCAGAGGTCACTCTGGTAGTTCCAGCCTCCACGGTATGAGCGGTACCTACAATGTAATTGCCGACGCGGCTCGACCTTCGGATCTTCGTTCCGCACAAATTACAATCTCACTTCGAGCAAGCACGCCCACCGGGTTACGTAGATATACACAGGACATAGGCACACCCCCTAGCATACACACGTAAAGCGGTATACACACCGTGCACAAACCCGGGGAACGTAGTTCCGCGGAAACGAGGTGAACGCGACTCGGAGGATCAGGAAAATTACGACCAGGTCAGCGTTAATGCGCCGTTGGCCTCCAGTCCCGTGAAGATTTGCCCATTATGACGCCTGATCGTTTTGGGATCGTTTGCTATATATTTTCAGACATTCTTCCCGCTGGGAAAAGAAAAAGTTGATTTTAATACGTCATAAAATGCGACGCTACTCCCTGAAGTCAAAATTATTTAGGTACGCCTAACTATTTTCATATTTAAATGCGAATTAGCATTTTGATAACTTTTACGACTCGCCGACAGATGGCTAACGATATGCCTACCTTACGTCACGCGCATGCGCGTTACGTGCTCTCTCGGGAGACCGCGCAAGAAGAAGACTTCTTAACGTAAAAAGGAAGGATTTCTAATTGGCAGTAAAGACGCCCGAGTATCATGCCATGGCTACTTGCGGACAGTCCATTCGGATAGGGTTTATGGCGACAGGTTATGTACTCATTGACACGGCACTGGCATTCGTATTATTGCCAGTAGTCCCTGTTGCTACCAGTCTTATTTCACTGGCAACGTAAAAACAAAAAGTTACACAATCTCATAGCTACGTTCGGTCGTGTTTGCGGAAGTAAAATTGTACGCGCGCAGCAACATATATTCAAGGGTAATCGGTAAGAGAGATCGAATAATGGCTAATCGATTTAAGTCACGTTCACAATGGACGCGACGCTGATTTAAATAAGGTTTGAATATAATTTGCGCCTTTTCCAATTGAAACGAAAGAAGACGCCAGCAGAGTGTATTTCTTCATAAGAACTGGGCTCGATAATAAAATACGTAGGAACGTCCGAAGAAATCGAAAATAAGTTAATCGGACGCCAAGATCGTTAAAAGCGATTGAAACGTTAACCTATACCGCATTCCTGTATACAGAGAGTGAAAAAATATTTTTCTCATTATGTCACTAATGACGAAGATGTTATACGCCAATAAA
This sequence comes from Calameuta pygmaea, assembly GCA_031762395.1. Taxonomy (NCBI): domain Eukaryota; kingdom Metazoa; phylum Arthropoda; class Insecta; order Hymenoptera; family Cephidae; genus Calameuta; species Calameuta pygmaea. Next base: position 1,314,145 of record JASANN010000004.1, on the reverse strand, counting down.
AGCCGATTTCGATCGAGTTTACGGTAACCGATTGCCCGAGAGTACTGGGTTCCTCGTAATTAGGCAGTAACTCACTATCGTAAAGCTTCCGTCCGCAATATATTAATCTTTCGACATAGAGCATCAGCGGCCATTCCGTATAAACGGTAGGATACGCAGGCTACGTTAAATAAGGCAGCCACGGCGCTAGACCTTAGATTTATACCCAATAAATGGACCCGTCCCCGATGCCATTATCTTCTTCCTTGATCATCAGGATCCCCCAAAGCGGCACCGTGGTACCGTGGGGGTCACTGCCCGCCGGCTACCGAAATATCCAATAAATTATTGTCATCGTTAAACGGCTGGAATTTTATGGTGGCAGTAACAACTCTCGTCGGTACTGCTGAATTTGCAGGGCCCGATCGTATCTGGGTCCTACCACAGCGGCAGCGATCGGCAGCACCGTCGCCGCGACGCGAACCAAGAGAACATCAAGGTGGAGTGGGACTCACGATTAAAGGAATTGAGAAAGAGAGAGAGAGAGAGAGAGAGAGAGAGAGAGAGAGAAAGAGAGAGAGAGAGAGAGAGAGAGAGAGAAAAGTGGTCGAGAAGGGCCCAAAAGATAAGGGGGACTTAACGCTATCTTTACCTTCTCGGTACCATAATCATCCAAACAAGAGGAGAGGTGGTGGGGGTAGTGGGGGGGGGGGGCCTTCTTTTTCAAGACCGTTCCAGCAGTTCCTCGCGGTAGGAATGCCGCGGCGGCCTTATACCGAACGTGGCGAGAGCCAAGTTTGCCCTAAGGCCCTTTTATGCGGTGAGGTGTCGATCGGCGAGATGGGCCCCTGTGATAATCCGCGAGGTTTCTTCCTTGGTCGGTTTGAAAAAAAAAGATTCTCCCGGAGCGAATCGAAGATAGCTTCCTGACGCTTCCGTGCTTCAAATTCTCCATGTACCCCAACCCAACCTGGGCCAGCTCATCGAAAGGGGCCATAGGGTCCCAAACAGTCTAAAGCGCGAGGATAAATAAAATGAATATCGTTCGAACGCTATACGACATTGTAATCACTCGTCCCGTGGTCGTGTTGACGTGGGGCCTGATAGAGACACGATATAAGCGTGACAGGATCAATCGGGGGCCCGTTCTCTGACGTGACAATTATTATCGAATTCTTCAAATCCGAACGACAGGCATCGAAGCGCTCATTAAAATTATTCAAATCTTGATTCCATCATTCGATATATCGGTAACCAACATTTGGGGCCTTACTTGGGGCCCACGTAAGTACCCTCACTAAATAAGTTATTCCATCTGATTCAAAGTCGACGTTCATATCAACCGACTGACGTCCTATCACTCAACACGTGCGTGGGATACTGCGGCGATATTTAAAAAAACATTTTTTATTCAACTCAACGATCGACCCGTCCATAATAACGATAAGCACTTTTCCAAAAGTTCATCGATTAGCTACGAGCTTTCATGGAGTCATCACTCTTCTCACAAGCCAACTGACAATTGACAGTCAGTCGTCTCATCAGAAAATTATTCTCGGCTGTCAACCGAGTCCCAATCGGATAATCGCTTCGGGACAATTAACTGCAATAATAATCACGTGTATTATTCTCTTGTTCTAGATATTAGGAATTGGAGAAAATAAGAGTATAAAAAAATTTTATTTTAATTATTAAAAAAAAAATTATTATCTCCTCAAGAAATATGGTGAATGGTTAATGATCCGCGAACTTTTCGAAAACACATATGTTCGTTCCGGTGTCTATAAGAGGCAAGATTGTATTCCAATCTCTGTATATAATATATGAATACTAGTCTAATATACATATGTATACTGATTACTTGGGAATTCACGCGCTCCTTCACTCACAATCCACGGGAATATTCAGTACACACGTATCCAACCGGAATCGCTCCTAATGGCTTCCCGCTTCCCAATCAACGCCGCGCCGCACCATACCGATGATCGAGTGATGATTGCTGACTACAAGCCTGCCCGTTCTAACGAACTTATTACCACTGACTGCTATACGATGCGCGGCGTTCCGCCACGCGTGACCCTTTAGCGAATCGTCCAACTTGCGCATGGAACCTAATAGTCATGTCGTTAAGTAAATTTGTCATTGGTTATTTAGATTTTTCTTTTTTTTTTCTTTTCTGCCTTTTACCACATTCAGCGTCAACAATACGATAAGGTACCAGTGGATGATAGATCTGGTGGATATACATGAAAAAAAAAAAAAAATAAAAATAATAATATAGACTCGAACTTCAAATCCCATAAAAGAGCGGTAGCGACAAGGACAGACAAGCCGCGCGCACATGTATACTAAAAGTAGACGGCGACACGTACGGCAAATATCGTAACCGCGTTTCTATGGGACTGCCGGTTCGTAGGCAGGCAATTCTGTGACTATTTGCTCGCTCGAGTGATTCTGCTTCCTCGGTGTTTGAATGAGAAAAATTTTGAGAAAGAGACAAAAAATTGACCGAGTTTGTTTCGGTTAGGCTGGGCTAACGGAAAAAAAAAAAAAAAATGGAAGGTAATAAATGTCTACGAGCGAAGATACTCGTGAATCACGGGATCATGTCAAAAGTCGGAAATGACAGGTTTGTCTCAAAAAAAAATTTTTTTTCATATACGAAATTATATGTATAACGATAACACGTTTGAAATTTTGTTCGGAGTACTTTGACTTTTGAAAAGAGCCGAAGAAAACGATAGACCGAAAGAAAAAGATGAAAAAGGTGGGAATCACCGAAAATTCATAATTATCGAGCCAATTAGCGAGTGTCAACGCTTTAGCGCTGCTAAACGAACGTTTTTCATGCAAAGCAGATGAGTTTGGATGTCGCGACTTTGGTTTCTCCGTATGTCCCAGGGTAACGTAACTTTCATGAAACAGCGACGTTAAGCGCTGTAAAATCATATAAGGAGAATCCATTGGCTCGTATTTAGTAGCATTATTGCCCCGTTGCATTTATAACGAGTAGCCGAATGATCAGAATCATTAAGCTGGCGAACTGGTTTGTCTCTGGTTAGTGGGAACCGATGAGTCTCGTACCAATCAAAACGAAACAGTCCCGTAGACATTTGTTAATGATATGCATGGATGTTAGTTCGTTTTAACACGTCGTTACGACATTTCACACCCGGATACTGTGGCTGCCGCAAGTAACAAGAAAATAATGCAGTGCTGTTAAACCGTCTTCACACTTCTTTCCGTTCCACTTAGGCGACGCGAGAAGAGTCCGATCTTTGTGTAACATGAATATTAGAATATCTCCCATACATGTACGTGCGATAAACTCGTTTATTCGGATGTAAGTAAATGTAATTTTTCGAATAGCGATACACTTGAACGAGCCAAAAGGTGAAAGGGCAAGTCAAGATAAATATTTTACAAAATTTCACAAACGATTCCATCGTGATTTTTAATTTGCAAAATTTTACACGTTTTAGATTTACGTGGAAGTTCAGAATTTTATACGATTCCCCATTAAGGATGGTTACTAATTAATTCTCAAAGTTTTAAACGCGTACTCGCTCTTTAGCCTTGGGATAAAATAAAAATTTGCCGGAAAAACATAAAAAAATAATTTCCAAAACGCTACCGAAAATTCATGAGAATTTACCAAAAAAAAAAAATTACCGCCATCTCTCTCGTACTCGTTACTGGTACATGCTAAGAGACAGCAGACGAAGATCGATACGAGCCAGCCACTTCCCATAAGCCGAACGTTCAATCACAAGCGTCGTTAAGGCCCCGAATATAATTCTGCACGAGTGGGACTTACGGCACGTGATAAATATCCAAAATGAAAACTGTCGAAAGGATGGTATAAGTGGGTCCTACCTCAGAAGCGCCAGTTAACCACGAAGAAAGGAGAGAGAGCGAGGTACGAAACAAAAGAAAGGTAAATAAAGATCAAGGCCCACTCGTGAGACCCAAATATGTGGTTAGAGGGACCTAAGTAGCGATGTGGGCCCAGCGAACTGGTGGGAGAGCATAAATTATCCTGCAGCCTCGTCGGTAAACGAATTGACCTTCAAGGTCAGGAGTAGAGTGGTGCGCGACAGGAATAATGATAGCCGTGCGCTTTTGGGCCAGCGTTAGTTATTCCGGCGTTAAAAGCTTCTTTCGTTAAATTATCGTTAAATAAAAGGGGGTCCCCTCCTAGGGTCCCAAAAAAAAAGGTCCCTCGTTACTTACTACGGATACCGGTACTAAATGCCGCCACGACCCAATGACGTTCTATGACGGTGACGTCAGTCTCCGTGCGTACAAAAAAATTCACCCACCCACCCTCGACCCCTGTTGCCACATTTACCAGTTCCTAGAAAATCTCCTTCCTGAATGGTATAATTTTCGATCGAGTCTTCGCCTCGTTACGATCCTATCCGCGACACCGGATGCGGGCGCATACGTGCCGTTTCCTCTGCGTCGATCGGGCACACAGGACATAAGTGGTTGCCGACGTATCCTCCGAGTAACTCTAACCTACACGACTATAAACAACCATATAAAAGTGTCCCCTCGGTGTCTAACAGCGTCTGTAGAATATTCAACGTAACTCCTGTCAACTCCGCCACCGTATACGTACCTGGCCGTACGATTGGATTATATATACAAATCAACATTGAGTCATCCATTATGCCCAATGAATGGTCCGGCCAGGGAATAAACTCCGCGAGACTGCATAATGCAATGATTATTATACATTGCTTATATCCTTGAGGTTGACAAACGTGAATTCATCTCGTTAAAGGAAATTCACGAGGAACGTACATAATATGGATACGCATAGCGGGACACTGCAGGCAAAGGGGTATCTATTGCTCAAAGGCAGGAACCGTATCCTGACATGGCCGTCGGCACTGTACCCAGCATGCACTGTACATGCGCGAGACATGACGGTAGCCCGAGGAACCCACTACCCCTACCTACTGGGTTTCGCTTGCGTTGTAAATTTGCCGTAAGTTATGCGCGGCCAGAAGGTGCAACCGGTGTATATATATATAAATATATATATGCACACATATATATATATATGAAGAGCAAAGGCGCGGACCATTAAGCGGGTTATGCCCATTTCAAGTGGAAAATCATAAGCACCGCAAATACGCTGTTATTACTATAGACGCCACAAGCTTGCCACTTACTTTGTAATCATGACTAATGCATAATGCAACAGAGACTAGAGCTGTGTGCGACGGTAGATTCTCGTGTAGTACAATACACAGTAGGTATAATAATCCCCGGGTAAAGCGATACACCGCTAAAGGACGCCACGTGACAATGATGACTATACAAGCAACAAAAACAATTGTATCTTCATATTCAACGATATAGTCTCGTTAGTCGACCAAAGATGCCGTACGGTACACGGTGGGTTACCGTGGGCATTTGCGGACAGTATGTAAAAAAAAAAAAAAGAAAAACAAAAAAAATTTAGTCACGGAGCCATACGCCATGCCGGAAGAAGGATGCGTGCACGTATGACGTGTTACCTCCCGGTGTCCACCTGGTGCGAAACCTGTCACCAGGTCGTGCCCGAAGAACCGTACGATGTCTTATGGTGGTCTTCCCCCATGGCTATGGGGGACACAGTCCTCCATGCTGCCTTCCATGACGCCACAAGGACGTCGAGGCTCTTCGATCAGGCCCACGGAACGGGGCCTTGGGTATATAACCTTCTTGTGCACGTATATTGACGCATGTCTAACGATGTGCTCTCGCGGCTCTGTGTACGTACCGGCATCAGCTGTTTGCCGTGGGAGTCAAAGGAGCGCAGCCGCGCCGCTGCGAACGCACAATGTTGCCTCTCACGTGTGTATACGGTTAGTAACGCGAGTGTCTATTAGATGGCAGGGAAGAAGTGTGCCGCGGAGCCAGGGCAGTGCTTCTTGGTGCACGGTCGTCGTTGGTATGGACGACAAGAACTATAGGCGCGTCTACGGGCGGATTTGGGTCCCGAAGGCCGTATAGGATTAACGATCGTCCTGGCGATTGTCGCTCGTTGCGCGGAGGCGTTCGCGATGTTTTATATACGCGGACGAGAAGAAACGCTCGGTGCTCGGCATTCGCCGTGTCAGAGCGAACGGAACGCGCGAGGCGTCGGTACGCCCGCCGGCATTCCTGCAATTAATTTAAAGGCCATTGGGGGGGGGACTTCGATGTTCAGTCAACGCGAGTGTATATGTATGTATGTTCCAGATCGGTCGAACGAGGAACGTCCGATGATCGTTTCAAATGACAATAACGCGATGCACCGGTGAACCTTGGAGTACCGGGGGGGGGGGGGGCAATACGAAAACTGTATAAGATGGCGAGGATACGTGCGTTCCTGCGTGACGTGGGATTTCGTACTCGTCACGCATATGGCGCCGGAGTGCGGAGTACGTATTCAATACGATCCGCTTGGTCACTCAGCGTCGTCCTCATCTTCCTTCGGCATCGAAGGAGATCCGACGTCTCTTAGGGACACCTCTACCCCCCCCCCCCCGCGTACGCGTATAAATCAACAGTGAGGAGATTTCATGGAAGACACTCGGTACTGTGTATTCTTAATCCTTGAGGTCAAGGATGGGAGGTCCCACTGGCTGGGCCAGCTCGCACTGCTGGGCGTGACGGTTTCGCGCTATTGCTTAAGAGAATGATTTTCGATTGGGATCCTTATGTCTACATTTGCATTTTTTTTATACACCTGTGATATATATATATATATATATATATATATATAATATCTTCGTTACGAGGAATTATTTTTTTTAGTTTTTACAAAAAATTTTGTTTTAAATTAGTCAAAATAAAGTTTTCATAAGCGGATCTCCAAGGGTCCCGATATCCGCGTCGCTGAGATGTGGATAACAATAGCGCGTGGAAAGTTCGACGAGACCTTGGCAAGGAGGATGACAATCGTCGTGACCTCGTGGTTGGGTGCGCGAGTAGAAGCGATTAGCGCGAGCAAAGCGGTGACCGCAGATGAGTGGTGGGGAGGAGAGGAGGTGAAAGGTGATGGGAAGGCTAGGGGAGGGAGAGGCAGAGAGAAGAAAAAAAAAGGTGAGGAGAGAGAGAGGACGGTAGATGCATGAGAAGTAGTCAGGTACGGAGGTCGGCCAGAGGTCAGAATGAGACCACGGCGAGTCACCTGCGGTGTGACCAATGCGCGCCGCCAGCAACGCGTTCGCTATCATCTCTGTGTAAGGCCCTGGCCTCATCCTCGTCATCGGGCCTAATGCTAACTGCCGCTCGCAGTAGTGCCCGATAGGTACAGTTACTTGCAGAAATTTCATTTTTTTTTCCTCGGACCCCGTCCTATTATCACTGTCTGGATTACCGTTGTCTCTGCTGATTGCCTCGCTTTAATTAATCGGACTGTATAGTCGTGCTCGGGGATACAGGTAGGTATGGGTGTCCGCACAAATGCGTTTAAGGATATATGGGCCTTACGAGGAATTTAACTGTTTTTCGGTTGGTGTATATAAATCGGGGCCTTATCGTGGCTCCGAGCAAATATTCGTTATGATGCTGACAGGCGAGAGACAAATTAATGAAATTAAAGGCTAGTTTATTACGTGAAGAAATTTTTTTCTTCATATACGGTACCACGTTGATTTGTTTTGAGGGAATTTGCTTTGAAGAATTTTAAGTACTTGGTTGGTTATTGGAAAAGAAAAATGCGCAGGGCCCGTTTATTTTTTGATTCCGTATAAGGACCTGCACAAATTGATATTCATCTTAGGATGCTAATGCAGTGACGAAGTTAAGAGGATTAACACAGTAGGTGCTTCGACTTTATATCCCTTCCGTATAATGTACTGCCTATTTTTGGGGCCTTACCCAGTGGGACTTTTTATGCCTGCGACTAAAATCTCATCCAAAGACTCGACAGCGAGTACGACTGCACTTTCGGGACACCCGGTAGAGAAAAGTTACCTGGATCCAGGCCCTGAACCTTCTCTCACCCTGACCCCAGAGGGTCTAAAGGTCGCCCGAAGGAATGTCGGGCCCAGATATACCTCGCTAATGAACCCTCTCGACTCCTCTGCCGTTCAGACATATCTGTCCTCCCTAGGCAGGACCAAAAAACAGTCTCGTGAAAATCCCTCGGAATTACAGCTATGCCCACAATCACTCGGGGACATTGGGTCGCCCGTTAAGAGATCCCCAGAATCAGAAACCGAGAGAAGAATACCGAAATGTCAAAGAGAAGAAAATAACGAAAACAAAAAATACTTAAGTGCCTGCTCGGGGAGATAACAGAACGATTCCTCCTTTCTTCTCGTTCCTTTTCTAAATGTCACGCCAACTTCTAAAAATAGACCCGTTGTCTCCTTCCTCGTCACCGAGTTCTCATTTCCAGCGAAACCAAAACGAAAAGTTACCAGCCCAGCCTAACCGCCTCGCGAGACCCGTACACAATCATAGAAAACGAAGCCACGTCGATGTACGGCGGAGACGTTTGAAAATAAAAAACAGACGCATAAGGTTATTCGCAAAATTGACGAGTACCCCGTTCCCGGCTACGAATCCTCTACGTAAGCGCAAACGCAAGTGTAGCGGGTCCCTTACGCAATACGGAAGAGTCCCGATACGGTCACGCTCTTCTGATGCAAATGAGAGCTTCCACAGCAATGTCTAACGTACACTGAAGTTCGAGCAATTAAATTCTCGTTTGAACGTAGAAAACGTGCAGGACATGTGTTTGACGTTTCGGTCACGGCGCGCTCGACCCGTAGATCATTGATATCGCGCATTAGGATGGCGTCACGACGCCACGAGGTCCACGAGAAAATTACCTTCATCAACCGCAATAATCCATCCACGCTAGACTACATGTACGAAGTATATAAATATACCAACCATAAGATTGACAAACAACATAAATCCAAGAGACACTTACAATTTAAATCTAATTGATATTCAAAACCCATAAACATATCGAAACTATTTTCAATATGGACGACGTACAGTACCAAGAAGACACCGCTACCGTTTCTGGAAGCCAAGCGAAGTCACCCGGCGTGAGTGGATGGTGAAAGGGGGCGGTGGAGGGGGGGGGGGCAAGGGATTCGGTCGCTATCTGGTCACGACGATCTGCCGACAGATACGCCTTGACACGTAACAATGCATGCATGAATTAATAGCCAGGGCTGCCATACTCTTGTTGGACCAAAGATTTACATCTTCATTACCAACGGCGTAGAGCGAAATTTCTTGTACGCTTGAGCTTAGATCGCACGACTCAGCGCGTATAGCAGATTCGTATATACGAGCATATTACAAGCTGATGCTCAACGGTCTTCCTCGGTAAAATCGACTACGAAACTGGCTCGTTTCTTAACGTTGATCGAAACCTAACCTAACCTAACCCGCATCCACTCGCGGCAACCCTTCTAACGTTATTAGACGTAATTACGGGTACGCATCGGTACGAAGAGTGCAGAATGCGCCATGCCGGCAGTAAGAAACGCTCATACTCGTTTAAACGCTAAAGGTTATTGCTTCCATAAATCGAAGGAGTCCCCGGGCAGCTACGCGTATCCTTTAGTGTGGCTACACTGTCGGTAAGTATTTTTTATAAAGCGCGATACGTAGTGCGCATGCGCGCGCGCGCGCGCCTGTCCCTTAAACACTTCCTCGTTATCGCGCGCATGAAAGTGATAATCGTACTTGATATTTACGAGGTTGATGGTGATTTTTGAAATTTTTTTTGTTCTTATCTACAACGCAGTAATTATGAAACTCGATGCGCCATTGTTATTGAACGAACAAAATTTTATTCCTGTATACCTATTATTGTCTATTGCACTTCTCGTTCGACACATTGGGACGGCACAGGTGTTAAGCACTGTTAACTCAGGATGCTCGATCTTACCTATAACAGAGAAAATAAAAGAAATTGTATTAAGAGTTTGAAAAAGTTTGATAATATTTTTTTGAACGCTGAATAAATAATTTTATCGTAACTCAGTGTGTCGTTAATAATATTTATGTTAAAAATGGCATACACGAGTGATCGATTCGTTATGCAAATCGGAGGGTCTTCGAAACAGCCCGCTTGTATCAGGATCGGGTAGCCTTCATGGAAGTCCCAAAAAGAGGCTTAAGGATAAATAAAAGAACGTAGACGTAGGGGGAGTTAGATAGACGGTGACACGAATGACGTCGCGTACTCCGGTCACGTGGGCAGGACACAATGCAGGGTGCGGCATCACCTCTGACCCCGCGGGTCCCGACCTATCGCCATATACCTACGCGGTATTATATGTATAAGGTGAGTCCGTGCCCAACCCACGTCTACGCCAACACACCTTGGATCCACGTTGGAATTTCACTGGGTCCAGGAACTACATGTTTACCAAAAAAAAAAAAGGCTAAAATTTTCTTCGGACCAGCGTAAAAATACTCGAGCGACATTCGGTATCCGGAGTATACCTAAATTCGTATAAATTCTCCAGACTATGCGTATCACAGCTGTGGCGGCAGATTCCTTTTCTGAATTCTGAATGAGAGAGAAGAATAATCCAAAGAAAAAAATATATATATATATATATAGCAATCTACATGATATATGATCACTTTCTCGTACACTTATATGATACGAGTCATTCTCTCTCCCTCTCTCTCCCTCACTTTTTAAATTTCCCCTCACAGGCCTCTCTCATTCCCACTATTGCGACCAGGAGTTAAGTCAGGGTTACGTCTTCTTCGCCACGTTCTTGCACTCGTCCTCTTAGGGCTCCTTCCGCTGCGCGGCGCGTCGAGGTTAATGCAAACTAAACGAGTGTCCATAAGGGTACTATGCCCGCGCGCCGCCCACGGCCTCTCATATCTTACGGATGAAGACATTTACGACAATCCTCGCGCCGTGCGCCACCCCACCACAGACGCAACCACCAGTTTACTCGCGCACCGACGCCCTCGACGTCTACGTACCTCAGGTATTCAATGATTCCGTTCCGTCTCGATCCGCGCGATACGCGACCTCCTGTCGGTACCGACGTGCGTCACGTTGCTGTTGCACGAGGATACAGAGGATAAAACGAAATTGACATTAAAAAAAAAAAAAGACACAGATATCTCAATATAAATAAATACGACCATTACGCCTACCACGGAAATAAGATACTTATCGGTCGAGCCTGTTAAAATGATTAATGGATGAAAAAAGTACGTAAATCATAATAACATATACCAGGCATGGTTCAAAATTTTTATACATCAAGACTGTGATTGCAGAAGAAAATTTTCTGATTAAACCGACCGATAGAGCCAGTAAACGATCGTTACGATGATTGCGATTAAAAGCGACGTACCGTGGACACTGTATGGAATCCGTTTAAAATCGTCGCGAATCCATATGCGTATCGGCTCTCGCGAAAGGTGAGAATGCGCGGAATGTGCGTGCGTGGGCAAGAAGCGTACGAACCGCCTTTACGAAACGTGTATATAAAACGCGTGCGTATTCAAAAACATAAATTTTCGCGGAAAACGTGACAGCGAGCGATACGAATTGTATGTGCGTTCGCAAAGTCGGAATACGTGACAAATTATATGTGCGTTCGCAAAGTCAAAGAAGTCGATCTGCGTGCAGTCCGATCGACAAGATCAGCTGCGTCAGTGGCTGTAGGTACGATCGATCACCAAATACCAGAATGATCGGTAACCAATCAATAGCATCGATTAAATCATAACCGATTGAATGCGAACGTATCGTTAATCGTGCTTGCACGTAACGATTGCGCTCATCCGATCTCATCGTCCCCAGACCGTTAAGAACGTTTGAGTTCAAGCAGTTGGCAGCCCTTTTCTTTGTTACTTAACAAAAGTTGAGGATCCCTGCCGGGCATAGAACGCGAGGCGGACCGGTTCAGGTCACGAAGTCTCACGGAGGTCGTGTCCTCAGCTACGAGAACGCACCCCGGTTTTCTTCCACTCACTCACTCACTCTCCCTCTCCCTCCGCATAGACCCTACTCTCTCACTCTCTCTCTCTCTCTATCTCTCTTTCTCGCTCTCTCTCTCTTTCTCTCTCTCTCTCTCTCTCTCTCGTTCTCTCACGCACTCTTTTTACCTGCCCTCTCTCCGCGTCCTCGTCACTTCGGAACTCGACCTTTCTATCTTTCATTCTTGGCGCGCTGCTCTCTGCGTGTCGCTCCCCTCGTGCACGCACCTGGAACCGGAGATCGGTTCGGCGGGACAGATCGGCTCTACTTGCCATCTTGTGAAAAGGAGGCGGCGCTGTCGATATATCGGCGATGTCCTTTAGATTCGATATATATATATATATATATACATATATACTTGCCGATTGCCTCAGGCCGACCAGATGCTACGCTCTCGATAACCGGTAACTCTTGTCACGCCTATAGCGTGACACACGGGGATCACGAGTCACCTTGTAAAGTGATATTAAGGGATTAGTGCACGAGACTCTCGTCGACTCGACATTCACCGGACAGCCGATCCTCTAAGACTAATGCCAGCACTGACGCTATCACTGAAAAAAGGTCATACCGATCTCGTAGTTATGCGATCGTTCACGGAGCATAGAAAAAATCGATTTTTTCGAGTATACATGGAAACAAATTTTCTTATATACTATAATCCAAATCGAAAATTTGGTCTGGCGTGGATCGGCCATTATTCGACTGCGATCGTTGCGTCACTTTCTACCGATATTCTGTCACCTGCCAGTGCCACTCGTGTCACGACCGGTAACGCATTTACATCACGATTGACATTTCGTTACTGCCGCTATCGTAACAGTGGGTATCATAACGAGAAAAAAAAAATCGGTAAAAATAATGTCAAACCATTGAGAACGAGTTGCGATATCGTAAGATTAATAATAATAACAGCAACAGAAACGCATAATTTATTACAACAGGAAACCTAGAAAATTTGTCTTTCTCCTTTTCTCCGACGTTTAACGACACCGGAAGTAGACATCCGAGCCCCAAGGGCACCTAGCAACGTCCTGTCGAAGACATAATCCTATCCTCACTCGCTCACCGTAATACATAGACATGGAGTCAACCAATAAATTCAATGAAATATACCGATACCACCTGCAGGTGATCAATAGATCTTGTCATCTTGTAGATATTAAAGAAAATCGATCAAATCCCAAAAATCATCATGTATACGTTAATTAATTTCAAAATTCATATTTCACGGGTCCCGTAACGACGTACGCCCTCGGTATTAATTAATAGGCAATTTTTATATCAACAAAGGTCCATTACCTGAGATCATACATCTCGCGCGAGATATATTGCCATCCGATCCAATGTATATATAGATATAGTCGTGTATTGGGAAGGAAGTAAGTAGTAATGGGGTTCCAGCATCCCGAGTGATGATGGACCATAATGAATGGATTGTTCACACCTCGCCCACACTTTCCTTCTTTATCCTCCCGCTGACTTAGTACAAGCCCGGCCGTTAAGCGGCTGAGCGAGAGTTCGATAATTAATTACCTCGTAGGGATCGTCAGTGATGGCCATTAAGAGCCGTCTCCCGTTTCAGATTATATAAATATTACTGCACGCCATGCGGCACCCTGTAGAAGACTCCTTGACAAAATTTCCTAGTTTAGAATACGTATAAAGTGCATACGCCGGATAACCTAAAAATGTAATTGGGATCGAACCCGACCGTTTCTGACTGACGATAAGACTTGGTATTCACTTTACAGTATACGAAAAAATCCATTACGTAGCTCCCTCGTGGCTGTACGTTATACGACATAATAAAGTACAGCGTAGAGACTGTCCAAGGTTACCGTAGAAGTTACAAATCATTGTTATGACAAAAAAGTAAGAGAGCACTTTTAAAAATTATTTTCTTAAACCCGTCGTGTTATTACAGCAATGGAATAACATAACCCGCCCTGTGCCTACAGGACCCACTCGTATTGGGTCCCATCGATGGATAAGCAGTGCCTACTCGATGTCAACCGTACATCATACGAACAATGGTTACCTGGTTACATGAATTAAATAAGCACACCTATGCATGACCCACTCTAAAGGAACAAGAAGAATCCATAGAAGTGACTTCCTACACGACTTCCGGCTGTTATGAATATTCCCAATCAATCGATCACTCGAGTACCGGATAGCTGGTACGATATTTAATTGGGGAATTCCTATTGGCGAGATTGTCGGATGTTCGAAAATGTAAAAAAAAAAAAAAAAATAGCAGATAAAAAGAAGGACCCGCCGAGCACCTGCCACGGTCATTAGGTAGAAAGGGCAGGTAGAGATCTGAGGGACTCGGAGCAAACTACCTCACGAGACAGTAAGACAGACTGACTCCGTGGTCCAAATGGACCGGGAGACCAAGGAGCAGACAGTGAGTTGGGATACCTGTATTAAGGTATAGAAAGGAGACTACAGTGAATATCGTGCAAGTGTAGGAAGAAAGAAGAGAAAGGGGGGCAAGGAGGATGGTCCCGTCACGAACTGCGGGCTAATTGTCCAAGAGATTGCTCCCGTAGCCGCTGCTGCTGGCTGTCCTGTATCTATACCTTCTGCCGATGCCGTTGTCGCTGTTTGTCTTAAAGCCTCCCTCTCTGTGAACTACAGTAGCGACGGACGAGACTCGGTGCGCGACGTCGTGGCTGCCCGACGCGACGACGACTACGGTCGCTTTGTATTCCTCGTGGCAAAATGCGCTACCGCGAGACACCGTAGACAAGAAAGGATCGACCGAGTCTCCGGCAGATGTAGTTGCATAATAGTGGCCACGGAAAAGTTAAATTACCGATAATAAATTCACCTTGTGACGCTCCCTGCCGTTTACGAGATATACGAGGTCACGTGGAGGCCGATGCTACTCGTGATTTTCACGAGAATTATGCACTTTGAGGTTAGGTTTTATATACGACACACGACATCGTTAGACGCGATACAGCGATCGCATATGGTTATCGATAATCGATGTATAAGAATGAAAAAATTTTGAAAATTCGTATCGGGGCTTGATATAATTTTGGAAATTTTTTTTGCAAAAATTTTACGTGCTTTGTGAATGATTTTGTTTTTCCTTTTACATGGTTATATGTATATGGTATATGAAAGAGGAATCTCGTTTTACATATTGGACTCTTAGGCATCTCTCAGGGGTCAAAGTAGTCAAGTGTACTTGGACAGTGGTCGGACTAAGAGACGACTTATGATTATGTATATGAACATGCGCATGCGCACTTGTATAGTTACGAGCAGGCACTATGCGTGGCATTATATGAGTTCGGTCAGTGATGGAGCTCAGGGCCGGTCAGCCAGTACTAATTAACCGAGGAATGCTGTATCTAGATTGAAATCTGGGTGACCCGACGCCCCGGGGCCACCACCTCGCTTCACCCTGACTGCGTCCGAAGCCGAGTTCACCGGCTCGATGGGGAATCAGGTAGAAGCCCATATCTATAGGTATACTCGCTAGCGACGTTATACGCAGACTGGTAGCACGAGTGGATGCAACAACCCTGATTTTCACGATATTAATAAAGATGCAGTATTATTAATTTTGTACATCTCGAAGTTACGATTAAAATTTTCTATATACCGCTGAACATAGAATTGCGATAACGTAGAGTAATAAAATTATTTGTTCCGTTTCTAAATTCCAATGATTAAATGAAGAATCGAAGCAAGGGACATAGAAGATTGTGACGACGCGAAACGACGAGCCAAATGATTCATCCGGCGCGGCCCACGCTCGATCGCGAACATGCAAGCTATGCCTTAAGATCCCATAGATCGTTTCTTTGAGGGATGCCGACGGAATTGCATAGAAAGATCCATCGGGCAAGTTTCCATGAGAATTTATCGCATGCTCTCCCATACGACTTGGTCATTTTTTTTTTCTTTCTTTTCGTTTTACCTCGTTTCAGTCGTGCGTTGTAAATGAAAAAAAAAAAAAATTTTATGAAAATATTTACGCTCACAGCGAAAATCACGGTACCGGAATTGTACGAACAAAACCGGAACAGCCCGAGCGGTTCGTTCCTGGGAAGAAATCAATTCCCGTCGCCAAAGCTGACTCAAGCGTTACCAGCGACCCGCCATTAGCAACAACGTAACGACCGAGCAACAAAAGCGCAACGATCTTGTTTTTGTGTCGGAGGACTAAAAACAATAAATTCCACCTTGTGGAGCACGACTACGGTTCTCGGCATGGATTGCATAAGATGGTCGTTCCACTTAAACTTGGGGATTACCAACAATTAACTTCCTACGGAGACAATTTCTTTGGGGCTTCAAATAAATTCCATCCGAGCACGTCGTGATTGAGACGTCAATTATTTTTATTCATTTGAAAATTTTTACAGATTTTCAAACTGTCAACCACAATTTTATAAATTTAAAATTCATAGATTCCGATTGCCGTAGATAATATATTTTCAGAATGGACCCCCCCCCCCCCCTCTACAATCCCATAAAGATGCATTCCTATTACTACCTAACCTCACTTTGAGTCTACACCCTGCGATCCAACCTTGGAGGTTAAGTTGTCACCGAGCCGTAGCTCAGACCTGCATGCGCACATGAGAACCCTGGGTTAGAGAACGAAGGTGGAAGAGGTGCGCATTAAGCGTGGAATCATCCTGAAATATGGCCAGATAAAAACAGCAGGCTACGACCCGCGGGACGTGCCTGTAGTCAGGTCGGGTTACGCATCGACTTTACAAACGACTGACCTCCGCCCCGTTGAGTCGCCTTAGCGTCTTCGGCAGAGAAAGACATTCTGGCAAGAATGGCAGCGGCCACGCCGTTACGAGCAGCAACAGTAACAAGTTATCCAAACAATTTGATATTGATTAAATATATATATATATAGCGTATGAAAATAAAAATGTATAAAATTTTTTCATCGTAGATACAGAAAAATAGCATTGATAGAGACACTGCGCATGCGTCGTATCGAAGTTTTACGTAACGCCGTGAAATTCTTTTGAACGTATAATATCTCGATAAATAAAATGACTATATGTATATATTATGTATTTGCAATTTCGATTTTGTTGATACTGTCGTAACGTCGTACAATCTATAGCTTTTTTGAATTGTTACATTCGTATGTATTATTAAAACGTTGATCGAGCTTATCGTATTGGTTTTAGGGTTCAGGAATTTCATGATTTTTTACCTACCCTATATATAGGAAGTATGGTGTAAGACAGCCGCGACTTAAATTATGCACGAGGATTAAAGAAAACGATATATATATATGTATATGTATGCTGAAATCAAAAATTGAGTATGACGATTATGACAATTTTGATGTCCCCGTAACGACGTTCGCGGGTAATTAAAGGTATTAGACATTTGAAGGCGATAATAATACCAACTAAGAGGGTCGTATCTGTCCGCGACGAAGTGTCGGGTAGGAAGTAACGCCTGAAAACACGTCTCTATCGTCCAGTAGAATCTTGAGAATCGTCCGAGTCGCCTCGAGATTGGCTCTGAACATAAACCGGCCAGTTTTATACGGTATAGCCGGGACGTATTTACGGCGTTTATATACTTGCGGGCGTATTTCCATGGCTCGAGCTCTAAATTAAGTCGTGCGTACGTAAGGTGGCGCCGGGTATCAGGTTTTTGTCGGTTTTCCGGTTTATCGTACGATGGAAGCCGCGACTGTTAAGCTTCGAAGCGCACGTTTATATCTATATAGAGACGATTGTACCGTATATAAATATACTATCGCCTATAGGACAAGTCTGGCTATGCATCCTCCACTTGTACCGTCTCTACTACCAGTCCGCAAGTCCGACGCGCTCGTGATCTTTTCCACTACCTTTATACCTTTATCGCCCATGCTCAATATCTGTATATTCCTATCTAGCCTCTTCGTATCGTGTTGGTCTACCTCTCACGTGTCCCAATCACATCTCACGAGTAACTTCTATATACCAACGCCAAACGGAACAGTAGTAGCAGCCAGCAACAGCACAGCCAGCAGCTGAACTTCATCGACGACTTATCCAATCGACGCGCTCGCCTAATTGGTTAACCGAGTTCAACAGGGTGTAGAGTGGCGAGTCCTCGACTCGACACGATGTCCAACAGCGAAGGGGCGTTCGACGTGAAGGCTGCTTACGAACCATGTGTTTTACTGTTATTATACCTATAGCAAGGAAATCAGAACGATGCGACAGGGTTAGACCGGTGAATACGTAGATAACGAAATATGATAAGGATGAAAGGAATAATTTTGAGATGAAAAAAAAATTTTCTTTATATATAAATATTAACAAAAATCTTCGATGACTAAGCGATGATTTTTCGAATTAGCTATGCAATGGTACGAGTTATGGTCGTTTTTGACGATTGGCGTAATTCCGGATTTTTTCACGCGCCAATCGCCATGGGACGTGTGTAGGTACACGTGTGGCGTTAGACAAGTAGCTCGCGATCAGTCGTATATGCGGTAATTAACAAATCCTTCGCGGACGCCGGCTAATGATCGTTCCTCCCTAAATAAATAATGCCATTTACATTTTCATTGCTTGTTTGGACTGCTCCCGGTTCATTTACGGCTCGTTATGTCGGCGAGTTCCCAAGTGGAACCACGCTGCGCTCATGCGTTATTTGCATACACGGTAATACAAGCATGCGTGGATGAGTCGACGGGGTATCGAGGCAAAGGTCGCACCTCCATCGATCGATACGAAATATCGTGTTTTTCTTTGAAAATGATTTTTTTTATATTCTCATTAGTTAATCTCTCACTGCGTGGGTATCGATAAGAAAATGATAAACTTCCACGTGATCCGTGTGGTCGGAGAGATCTGTAATATTAGAATTACGTAAAACTGAAAATTTTTCATGAAATATGAAAACACAGGTAGAAGTTTTTTTTTTCGACAGTTCATATATTTTTTTCGTTTGTAAATGTCCAAGTAACGTGGCGCATACGACAAGCCTGTAACGTGTCATCGGTAATAGCGAATCGTGTATACTTTGATTTGCAATAAATATTTTTTACTTGAATAAAAACGAACAATAATTCAACAGATTCAATTTTTGTCCTTCGTTCAATGATTTTCATGCTTTTTCTAAGCCCCGTTTTCACTCGTCAGTTCTCTTCCAGTCGAGTGACGTATTTTTCTTCAGCGCTTCTCGTAACTGTCAGTCGAATTGACAGAAATGACTTTCTGTGGCAAAGCCATTCGATCCGATGACAGCTAATGGCTCCCGGTGACGTTGGATACGACGTTTATTCAGATTAGCGCGGTATTCATTTCTAATTCTAATGGCAAACGCATTCCAAGAGAATTAACAAAAAAATGTCCCACAATGCACCATATTCACAGTCCCGTCTTGTAGCGCAGTAAACTTCAGACGGTTTGACATTTCCGAAGCGGGCGACTTATTCGTAACT
Source organism: Calameuta pygmaea (assembly GCA_031762395.1). Classification (NCBI taxonomy): domain Eukaryota; kingdom Metazoa; phylum Arthropoda; class Insecta; order Hymenoptera; family Cephidae; genus Calameuta; species Calameuta pygmaea. The sequence continues at coordinate 1,294,748 of JASANN010000004.1, read as the reverse complement.
TCACACGGGCAATTAAGGTACGTGACTGGCGCCTTTCGCGCTCATGGAAACGACGCGACGTCTTACGCGCGTAGCGATTAAAGACTCTCATTTCGCTTTAGCCAGGACGAGCATACATATACATATATATACATATAATACATATACAGCAGCACGCCAGGCATTTATTCTTCGCGGGCACAGCTGAACATTATTTAGCCAAGAAGTGGAAGCTGTAAGGTTCCCCATGGTGGAAAAGCCCAAGAGAAATTACCTGCTATGAAAATCCCTAGAGAAACTTATATTCCATAACGATTCGCACTCTACAGCTAGATCGGTATCCCAAGTCCCCGACCTATTGTACCAAGAGGAATACAGTTCACCTTATCGATTTTTTTTGTGCTCGCTGGTCCATCGACTACATTGGATGGAAGAAGCTGCGAGTTCGTTAAGAAAATATCCCGCTGTTCTCGAGTAATAGCTTCGACCTAATGACGGAAACCGAATAGTTTTCAGGTTACGTAAAGGGAAAGAGGAGATTAAAGAAAAGATCGTAATGTAACAGCATCACTGTGGGAGACGAACGAGATGTACGTCAACGTTGAGATTTTTTTTGCGTCAAATTTTGACCAGAAGAAAATACCGTAATGTCTATTTTTGCGAAGGGTTGAGGATCCGAAAAAAAGTTAGTGCCAGCAAGATGGCGAAAGACGAGTGAAAAATTTCGAGCATGGTACAAAAAATTTTTTACTCCGTAAAAGCCATTTGGATGCTGGATCACTGGAATCCCATTGAGACTTCTTGCACGTATGAAAAACCACAAACCACCGGCGTCATTTGGCCACACCGTAAGAGCCATCTTCTTGAATCTTTTCTCTTTTTATATATATATATATACACGTAGAATACGAGTGTAATAATGCGTGTTCGCCCTAAGGAATCACTCTGTATATTTCTTGAAAGGCACCTGCCGTGCTCCGGATCGAGACAGGAAGAAGATATTCCTGCCTGATGCTTCACATTCACGCACGTAAGACGAATATTTGTGATTAAATTTTTTTTGGTTTTTCTCTTTATCTATAATATTACATACACGTCAGTCCAGTATACCTATACTTAATGTTTCTACCGATAATAGAAACAAACGAACCAGTTTCATCAACGCACCCGACAACGTAATGACAAACCGCGTTTCGTGAATCGGCCATTTTGCCTGTTCACGAAAAAGTCGATACATTTTAAAATACAGCATCTCGACATAACCTCAAAGATTGTTCGTATGTAACGTGTAATAAGAATCCCGGACTCAGGGCGCGTCAACGCATGAATTTTAGAATCAACTTCGCAGAATAATAAGTATCGTATAAGGTATACAGAGTTAGCAGGTACGAAGTATATAAGTAGAGTGCGTTAAATTCGATCTGAGATCCATTAGAGAAAACAAGATGCTCGTTTCGTGGAGATGAAGAACAATGCGGGACCCGAGGCGGCGATAATGGTGTGGCTGCCGGAGTTAGCCAATGGCGAGTAAGGACAATGGTGGCGCGTAATGATAAATAGACAATAGGCCAGAACAAGACTCGGGTCACTTTAATCGGCGAAACGGTTAACGTCCAGCCATACGGTAGCCAGAAGATTAAAACCCGTAACGCAATTTTGTATTTCGCGCGGACATTCTTATAACGCGCGAGGCACCATTTGCCGACGTTGCAGAAAGGATGAGCACTATATGGCTGTTTACGGCAGGTTTGATTTACTTCACGAATTACACGTAGCGATACCCCCGGACACCGTGGAGACGATGCGTTTTCATGAAGTCGACGGTAGTTTCTAGTAGCAGCTGGTAAATACCGTGGAGTTCATTAGTCCCCGTAAATGTCCCATGACGAATTTTCCACGTAGAAAAGTTGAAAGGCATAATATCGCAAGAATTCTTCTTTTTTTTTTTTTTTCGAAAGCTTACATTAAACTTCTCGAAAAATGTCACAGCTGTTATTCTGAACCGTTTTCGGAATCTGCTGATTATAATTCAACGATCACTTCACTCCTACGGATTATTCCTGATTGGCTGGTTGAACTTTTTAATATCGAGACACGCCTGTTACGTTCAGGATTCTTGGATCATTAACTACCGCCCGTTTCTTCGAACGAATTGAACTTCCCGTCGTTTCTTGCGCTTTCCGGTTTTTCACCTGGTGCAACAGTGAGAATGCGACGTGCAACTTGCGTGGATGCTGCGCTGTGTCTTACGTCGGTATCCTGGACCGCGGAAAGACTGACCGAGTGACAGTTCAGGTTGCCTTGCGAATATTTAATCACTCTGTTGGCAAATGGCGCACGAGTCTTTGGCAAGTCGTGGTTGTCACGGTTGGGAAAACGAGAGTCTGAAGTTGGCAACTTTTATCGGTCTACCTCGGGACTAGGTAAAGTCTTGGTTTCGGTTTCTAGGATGGGTCGTCGGTAGGTCTTGGCCTTTACTTTGCTCCCTGTCTTATGGCGTCGATTCGTGGGATTATTAGCCGTGGCGACACGTGAGTCCGTCGTTACTGCAAGCGACAGTCCGTAAAGCTTCGTTACCGGAAATCCTGCAAGACCATTGGCCTTTGTCCTTGACTTTAACGATTTTGAAATTCCGTTACTTTTTTTTTTTAATTACTAATAATATTCATTAGCCGGTGAGAAGGTTTCATCAGTTACAAATGATTGACGTTGGTTAGACGTTTTTTGAATTTTGAGAAAATTTTCGAAAATTTCACCTCAAAGAATTCACCAGAATTTGTACACCGATCTGTGTGTCCGAGTGGGGAGTCTTAATTGGAAGAAACCGACAAATAACGGTCGGTGATTAAACGAGATAACGCTGAAGGGAACCGGCCAGAGTTAAGTGGCCCTCGGGTTCGCTACCGCCGCGACGCACTGCGCCGGCTGCCCCTGCACCGCCTTCCATTAGTTCCTAATTTTCAATATTAAAGCATAATTAGGGTCCCACGATTCGTTCCCTACGGGAATCCCGATACGCCCGGCGAATCGAGCCAATCTCTTCGTGTGTAATTCCGACGTAATGGAAGGAGTTTCTCTCGAGACGAAGAAGAACAACAACCGATCAAAGTCATAGATGAAATTTTTTTTTGAATCTCGTAAGCATCCAAAATTTTTCTTCGGGCTTGGAGTAAAAAATTTTTACCGGTACCGCCCAACCTGACGTCCCAAGTAAAATACGAATCTCAATTCGCATTACCCGTAAATTAATTATTTTTTTTAAATCACACAAATATTCTCCAGCTGTCAAAAAAAAAACGCGCGAACACCGCATCTCTTATACGTAAAAATAATAAAAATGTAAATTCCTCAAATTTCCACTTTTGCTCCTTCGACCTTTGAACTCACCAGTATAACACCAAGCTGGCCAGACGACGGGGCTCTCGGTGTCCAGCTCCCTCATTCTTTCAGCGACCCGCGGCGGACATCTCCACTCCGGTGGTGCGGACGTCGTAGTCAAAATGTCCAGCTTGCGTGATATCGAGTCTCGTAATAATCTCGTGAAAAAGTTCAAACGAGCGTGAAAATCGCTCGTTTATCGTTTTCCTTATCTAAACGTTATCCCAGTTCGATTTGCGTGTCTCGTTCAGGTGATTTCGCACGATTCAAAACAGCGTCAAAAAGACTCTCACTAAACGTCAAACACGCTCACCCGGTATATGTCAAAGGTTACCACCGAGTATGAATACTGGACCAGGAGAAAATCAGTCCAAAATAAAAAATGCACATTACACCCTAGTCTGGTCCCTCAGGACGCCAGTATACGTGGTCCAGATAACCGATGATTCACCAGCTAGCAGCTGGCAGCAGAAACGTCCACAGAAGTAAATACGTGACCCAAGTATATACGTATAGAAAAGACGAAGCCTCACGGATAATTCTTATCGAGGACGCACGTGGAGTCACGAACAGTTCTCGGCGAGACGACGTCGCGGTACAGTAATCGACGTCGCGACGTACCTCAAGGCACCATCCAAGCAGCCTGATAAGAAGCACAAGGTGTCCGATCGACGTTGGAGATCGAGGGTCGTCCTTAGAAAAGACTTTGGCAGGTATAGAAAATCCACGATAACGGGCGCAATGACGTCGATACGTCGAACGGGACGTCGTTCCTTGATCAACAGTCACGTTCTTGCATAATCACCAATTGTCATAACAGATCTTCAACACTCGAACGAAAAACACGTAAGAAACGTCCACGTAACCCGATTACCTTTCGTCAACGATAATCTTCAATGCCCAGATCGCACATGTCTCACCAAATTCGCACAACCACTGATACTTCGGGTCACAAGCTGATAAAAAACGCGAACGACTACGAGTTACGAGATCATCGAAAGGGCCGTACCCACACGAGGCGTGAAAAAAGAAATCCTTAAGATCAATTTCTAATTGACGTAGATCGACGGATCGGATATTTCGAGAGATCTCACAGTATCGTTCCGCGGCATTGAAAATTGATCTTGTATCCTTTTTCTTCCTTTTTTTCTTTCTTAAAAAATGATCTGTATATACATATACATATATACATATATATGTACGTGTGCGTACTAAAGGAAGGGCGCACGAGGTGCCCGTGAGAAGAAAACAGTCCGTCGTCCCTGCGGGATGGTACGGCACTACGGCGGCTACGGTACACGACGTGGAGGAAAGGCCGAACGGGTGGCGCAGGTAGGCACACAGGTAAGCAGAGTGGCACTTAGGTTGGTGCACCTGCCGCGAGAGTCCGCGTCGTAATGGGAGCGGGGCAGCGGGCGACAGGTAGGCTGGCCCTCGACTCGTCAACCTACGGAGAAGGGGAATCAGTCACATGGCTCAGGTAAGCCGGAGTCAGGAGACGGTCGGAAGGTAGGAGAATCGGAGTCGAAGTCGGGGAAGGAGTAGGAGCGAATACGAAGCACTGCGTACGTATAGGAATCAAGGAACTGACCGAATGCATACTTTGCTTCGACTACCTGATACCACGGGGTTGAGCGAGCGACCGAGAATGATCGAAGATTTTTCAAAATAAAAAAAATTGCATTAAAGTAGCATCGACGATGAATTTCAGCGACGCGCACACCGGTAGGTTTATTATGAACTTTTCAGTTGGGCAAAATCATTTAGATTTTACGCTGTTCTTAATTCCAGGCGACTTATGGCCGGTTTCTATTTGCATCTCGTAAAGTGTCGTGTCCTCCGAGTATAAATACGAGTCCATGTATCTTGTGTCGGGACACCTTGTATATTTGTACGGATACCAGAGGACGTTCCTGGAGTCCATGTGTGCACAGCTGTGCCGTGAGGAGTCACAGGTAGCGGAGAAGACGTCTTGTAGAGATGAGAGAGAGAGAGAGAGAGAGAGAGAGAGAGAGAGGAGTGCAAGACCGTTAAAGTAACGTAAGATCCCGAAATCCGTGTCTACCAGGATATAACTGGCTGGACCTTTTAATCGTAATGCGCGCGGGTCGTCTCGCGACTGCTCTTGAGGATGCTGCAAGATGAAGTTCCGAGGAGGACACTCGAGGTTCCTCGGTACAGGGATCTACACTCAGGAACAGACCGGGTGACGATCGGCTAGAATTTTCCTCTTGGTTAGCAAAGACGACCATGTTGTCATATACAGTTGAAAAATATCACGAGTGGTCCAGTGGACGACGTCTCGAGAATTCGTGCAAGCGCGCACGGGACCGTATACGAAGATCCTCCACCGGGTAGGTAGACCAAACATTCATCTCCAAAGTCGAAGTACCCAGTGGCGTTCATGAATATACATTCGTTATTTATGAGCAACGCCTCTCAGCATCAACTGGACCAGTCTTCTACAGAGGTTAGGTATATACCTACCGGTGCGCGGAGGCAAACTGGATAACGTATTACGTCTTCATATTTTTGCGAGCGACCCGGTAATTAAAGGTGCCCCGGCGAGCTTGCGTATGATTTATCTTACGGTGGGACTAACGTTGATAAGATCGGGCCCAGACGATAAGGCCCTTTTTACTTTATACTCCACGCCAAAGCCAGGCTAGCCAGACTGTATTCGGCACCAAAGTTTCTTATTAACTTTGCATCCGACGCGGCATGACTTACGCGCGAAAAAAAGGCAGCTGGTGAATCCGTTTTTTTTATAGTCAAAAATTAATTATTTCAAATTACGGGGACTCCTCCTTAATTCAACGTTTCGCTAATACACCGACGAAAGGAGATATTTTTACCTCCAAGCTGTCCCCCAGTCTCGAGCTAGACTCGTGCGCTTCGTGTTTTGTCTTTTTTTTTTTCAATCCTAACAAATCGCTATTGTCACTCGCTCGTTTGTCACGTGCAAAGAAAATTTGAAAATAAAAAATACACTCGTCTTCGTGGTTTCACGTTACGGTTCGCGAACGGACCAGACACGACAAGAGGCTATTCGTAAGTCCAAGCGAAAATCAGCTCAACGTCTAGTTTACTTATTTCTTTCCAGAATTTTAACCCAGCTCCATTCAACGGATCTTTGCTCACTGATATCGTTCCCGTTAATCGCGAAATTGCCATCTCGCGGTTCACGGACTTCACGACGACAAAGTCCTCGAACGATTCGAGTGGACGTCCCGGAAACCGACCAGTACGAACGAAGCCGTCATAACCCGGATAACCCGACATCCTTTAGTGGGTACTATATTTTTTTAATCTTTTTTTTTTAAATTTTTTTTTATACTCTTCCTCGGACCAAACTAAAAGTTCTGACAGTCGAACGAAGGGAATTGATCCCGTATACGAATATACATATATACAGCAGCACGGATTATCATCCAGCATTGAATTTTAAAAGAACCATACGTGAGAGCCTCTTAAAACGATTTACGAACGGTTGTCTAGAAACGGGCCATCTAATCCTCGGACGAATTGACATCTAGTGGAGAAGTTACCAAGTACGTGAGGTTGGTAAACACGTGTATGAAAATTTATACGAGCGCAGCTGAGCTACTCGCGGGTCAGACGAAACCTTAGGTAGAAGGGAGGAGAGGGGAGGGAGGGAGGGAGGGAGGATCGAAAGATGAGGTTAAGGCTGACGATATCCACGTTTAATGGCGACAAAATTTATGTCCAGTGGAAAAACGTCTAAAAAGGTGTGGAAGATTCGACCCGGAGTCCACTAAGTTGAAAATTTAATTGAGACGTCAAGTTGGTACTAAAACCCTTTGCCGTTGATACGGTCCAGAATGTATATACATATACGTACATATATAGGTATACGTCCTCTTCGTTCTTCCTCGTTCGCTTCTTCGTTTCCCTTACGTGCTTCGCGTCTTCGCCTGGGATCCTACCGCTTTTATTTGTCCCCAACATGGCATTTGAATCCTTGAACAAACGACTGGGACCAATCGTCGAGATGAATTTTGTTACGTGACACTCTTCCGCAGCATCCGATTTTATTGGACCGACATGATATACGACCGAACGCTCTTCTGTCGCGGCTAATTCGTAGCGGTGTATTTTAAATTGAACGAGGCTTCGCTCTTGGATGGGCGAACCATTATTATTATTGTACTATAGATATATATGTGTGTGTCCTAAGACTGCGTATATTACAGTCTATGTATATATATATATATGTGTTTCTAACAATGTTCAAAAAAATTCGCCAATCTACGTATTAGAAACCCTGAAGTCAACGGTATGTAAAAATTTTACGAGAATTACCTACTTGTCCGAAATTTTGATTGATATGAAATTTTTCAAAATCTTCACTGCTTTATGACCGCGATAAAAGTAACTGTTATACCGCGACTCGTACCGTGATTGACGTTTATGGATATGTTTGCGTTTATTTTAGTTTACTTATAAAGAAAAAATGTACAAAATTTCAAAAGAACAAACATTCATCCGGCATCGCTATCACTGACGACTAGGAATTTTATAGTCAAAATCCCAGTGTCTTCGGTATAATAATGAGACGGGTGACAGAAAAACGGTGAATTTGACGAAATTACCAAAAAAAAAAAATTCCAGAAAGCTGATACACGCAGACACCCAATTCGTGGAATTTCACGCGTGCTGGATACTTATATGTCCCAGCGCAATTTTGCCTTGTATCGCGGCTCGTAAACCGAAGCGACAATATAAAAAGATACGAGAGGTCCTCTTCGTCCTCTTCTTCCTCTTTTCGTCCTCTTCGTCCTCTTCGTCCACCCTGTCGTCACCATAGTCGTTCCTGTCGTCGCCGAGGGAACAATTTAAAATCGTGAACAATTTAATTCGCCACTATAAAAGGGGGAATTTCCGTGCCGCGTAAATCGCCCGAATTTATGCTGCGGCTTTTCAGGTTATAAAAGTCATTGATAGAATCGGTCTCCGTGCTCGAACGGGCAGAGCTGGAACGATTGGCGTTAACAGATTTTATATGGTCAACTTTTAGTTCTCTTCCGCCTCGTTGAGTCCTCGTTCTCGCTTTACCTATATATACAGCTCGTCATGGAAGATGGTACCGCGAGGACCAGATAGATCCCGATGCCAATACCCAAGGATCGATTTTTATTTTTCACGTTCAATGGAAATTAATAGTACCGCTACCAACAGTCCTATGACTTCGATCCTCGACTTTTAACTCTTCCCACCAATACTTTTTCTTATCCGTCGTACGCGACATCGAAAATTTTTTATCTCCCGCTCAGACGGGTTATCGTCCTCGGATGTTCATGCTAATTGATACGTCAGAATATCACAAGACTTATTTTATCACGTTCGCCAGTATACGAGCCATACTCGGATTTGACCAAATGCACTTTGTTTATCAGTCGAAACGATCAGACCCATATATATATATATATATATATATATATTACCACGTACAACTTAATTCCATTGGATCCCTAATCCCTAAATGGTCCGAAAGGACGACTTTTTCGATTGAAAAAAAAAAGACGGGTAACTGACACAATCAATGTGAGATCGAAAAAGATCGATCATATAAATCATTAAAATGGTACACGCATACCGATCTATAAAATTTTCCCATGTAAATACCAAACTGGCACGCACCTTCCGTCCACTCTAGGAAACTGATAATAAACGCGTTCGAATAAAAGTCCGCAAAGTAGCCGTCTCGCTCGACTAGTATATAGAATAATTATCGCGTGCAATCTGTCACGGGCCAGCGATCGGTCGCTGGACCGTTTTTCAAATCTGGAAGAGGAGTAGGTAGTATCCAGCTATAGATCGTTGACTAGTCGAGCGTGGACATCGACCAGGATCGTGATAGTAGGTCGACCGGTATAGATTTGCATCGAAGGATGCTGCGAGATCTTTCGTCAATATATTTGCCGGGGACAATTTTTCCGTGAAAAAATTCCTTTTTTTTTTTATTCAAGTATTCCGAATGCCGTCGTTATTCATATCGGTTATCAGGGTACGACAAACTGGATACTTTTTATTCTACGAGTCGTGTTATTGGAACGATGAAAAAAAAAAGTTAATAAATGAAATATTAATATTGCTAATATCAGCGACTTGACGGTAAATAAAATATCGGCTTTTTTTAACCCTCAATTTCTATGCTAATTTTAATACGCTCGAATCCCTTAACGCGAGACTCCGAACGACGTTAATTTAACAGAGTTACGGAAATCGTGTTCGTTTCTCGTAGATCATATCTTAAGGATCGTCCCGTTTCCGTATGCAAGTCATATAGACTTAGTATATGCAAGGTAAAGCCCGTACGATGATCTGCCTTTTAAAGTCACATGGAGGATGGCGCTATGGGTAGTTTCTAATCGAGCGATAAATAAAGCTTTCGCGTCGAGCCGGGGCTCTTTCGAAAACAACTGCTCGATAACGAGATTATCTTATTAACCGTAGCCATTAGCATCGGCAGCCAATTAGTAACGTCGCAATTGGTAATATATCGATTTGCCGTTTAGCCGTGTAAACGTGTCCAATAAGCCAATCAGCCAGCTGATGCTGCCAGACGATGGTTAAGCATTAACCAAGTTCATATATAAAATTGACAAAATTCAAATTATTCCATTAGGCTGACGTCCACGATAATATCAGATTTATAGGAAATACTTTTAGGCACTCGATTTTACGTAAACATTGTCACGCGAGAAAATCATTTCATAGTGAAATATAAATTCGCGCTATGTATATATATATATATATATATATATATATATATATATATAATGTACGCATAACACACATACCAAAAATTTATACGTAAAATCGCTATCCGGCAATTTTCACACGAGAATACATATACGATTTGCCCATTAACATTTCCTGGATCATCGATGGTCATTATAACTCGGCACCGTAAACCACTGGCTTATAATTAGTTATGGGAGCTCTTTAGTAATACGGCCGGTCGCGCATTGGGAATCGGCCTTTAGCCGAGACGACTTAGAGCCAGTAGCCAAATAAGTTCCGCGAGTTAAGCATTTTTTTTGGGGGAATAATCGTACACGGTCGTCCAGTGTCTATTTTTGTTTTTGCAAATAAATAAAATTAATTTTGGACAGTCTTCGCGAACACGGGGTCGCACGTAATACGAACTCCGTCGTATCCCCTGATTAGCATACACGTCGATTTGAAACAAAAATAACAGACATAAATAAAAAAAAAATGAAAAAAAACACATACAGAAGTCTCGAAGATGATTAATTAATCTTCAAAGTTTTCTATGCGCGGCATTCACGATAAACGGTAGAAAATTAAAATACCGTCGCGAACTTGAGGATCTTCGAGATTCATCTCGCCCATGGAACTGGTCCACGCGAGTGGGAACTGAAACGAGGCGCACGGCCGTGGGTCGACGCCTATATATCGAGGTCGAAAGTTCTCAGTGACCTCACGTGCATCGCGAACCACCTCGGGGATCTTTCAGGACTCCGTGACGAGTGAAACTCGGCGGGAACGCGAAGCCTGAGACAAAGTGCAATTTCATAATTTTTGCCTCGTAAAATACGAGCAATGAGCGACGTAAAAATGAATAACTGGAGGAGCGTTCACCCGCGGACCAACCGATGGATCCGGGCAGACCGAAGAACCAACCGGGCAACGAATGGACTTACCAACGGCGGCACACCTCACCTCCTATGTAACGTTACGAGACGTCCCGCTCTTTGGATTTTTATCTTCCGGGTGGAATAGATTATCTTTATTTACGAGCAATCTGCGGGACGAGTAAATTGTTTGGGAACGAGGGCCGCTTATTTAAAAGCTGTAAACTATTCAATAGGCAACGGGGTGAGCGAGAGAGAGAGAGAGAGAGAGAGAGAGAGAGGAGGGGTTGAACTCTTAAAAACCAATTGACTAACGTAACAGTTCGGTATGTGGTTATTATACGTATTATGCATGTGCCCATTGCAGTTCCGGACTGGTACTAAGTGGCTGGATGTGAAATAATTTTTTAGGCAAATACTTAATATGACATTCGGTAGGTTCACGTTTTTGCCTTTTTTTGTTTTCCTCGAGACTTTTGGGAAATTAGAGCGGAAAGTTTTTACCTTTGAGAAAATTCTTACGTTACGACTTACTCGTTTTAATTTTTATGCTTTACTTGGGATCCTTAATTTTACGGGGTCTGAGACTTTGCGTGGCGACGCTGTTAAGGTTGTAAGCAGGACGTCTTGGTGGACGTTGTGGCATACGCCAGCGCCACTCGAGACTGGCGGTTAATAAACGAACGAGACGAATTGCGGGGAAGTTGAAAGAAAAAGCATTAATAACCTCAATGAGTCTTTATATTCTATGGTACAAAGTGAAGTCCGATGACAAACTTGTTCTGGTTTATCCAATAGAATTTCTAATGGACGGTGCTAATCTGGCTGGTCGATTAACTTTTTTTTCTTCTGAATTCTCAACTTTCATACTTTCATAACGCATGCGCCTACTCGGGAATACCGAAACGTATGAATTACAATGTACATTCTCCAGCAGAGCAATTCTCTCGCGGTCTGTAACGAGTCCATAAAATGGAGCAATATCCGGTCGGGATTCATCCCACGGGATCGAATATAATGTATTAGGAGCCTAGTGGGACTTCTGGTCTTTGAATTTTAATAGGTTCTACTGGTTCAGCCCGGTACCGTGGAAGTAATACATTTTGCACGTTCTGAAAGTCCAGGAGGTACAAAAGGAAAGTCGAGTAGGTGAATAAGGATTCAAACGGCGCGAGGTAGTGGCAGTAGAAGGAGGTGGAGGTGGAGGAGAAGAAGAAAATGAAGAAGAGAAAGAAGAGGGATAAAAAGAAGAGAAAACTCAGAGTAGGACAACGAAGAAGTAGAGGACGCGAAGCAACAAGAGGAGTAGCCTCGGGTGCCGGGCGGGGCTCAGATGTTTATCCCGTTCGACCTCTCCTCCTGCCCCACCCTTCAACATCTTCACCTTCCTTCACCTCCTTCACCTTCTTCAACCTTCTACTCTACCTTCCCCAGTGCCTCCACCTTCGCTTCTTGCGAGGCCCTTGCAAGCCTTCGGCGATCCTGCACTGCTGTGTACCGCATCGCGTCCGCGTTATATATATGTATATAGATATATGTATATGTATATGCGTGCTCTTGTTGAGAGGCTAGCACAATGGCGTCGGATCATAATAAAATAAAATATTCAAAAATCAAAATCGAGTACACTCCGAGACCAGTCGATACGCACAGGTTAATTAGATCAACGAATGAAAATGATCCGGGGCCAGCCGTTCCCCCTGCCTGATAAAGGATAAAACGTGAATCATTGAAAAGTTAAATTTAATCGCGGCCATTCGTATCAATGAGAAATCGAATGCCGATTCGATCCGATCCTCCCGAGCGACAGGTTATCGGACGGTGAAATTTTCGTGATGCGCTGATTGCCAGATCATCTGTAACGAGAGGTAGTCGTGACCGGAAAGGAAGAGGGTCACAGGTCGCCGATGTCGAGGTTCGGTGGCGTTCGCGACGCGGCGTCGATACCATGAACGTGACAAAAAAGTAACGTTAACCAGACTTCGGGCTGGTTTCTATTAAGAGACTCACGGGTCTCCATAGGCTGCAGCAGGTTCCAGCGGACAAAAAATCGATGAATGAACGCGACCGGTAACGAACCCATTACGTACGCTCTTGTCGATCGGCAATTATACTTGAGCTTTTATACGTATCTGTTCTGTGTCTTACTTGGGGACGAGCCTTGTCGATTCTGACAAGAGAATTCTTGCATTGACGTAACAGATCGGTATATAATTTATATTCAAGCCAGAGCCTCCGAGTATGGTAATAAATTAATTGATGGATTCGGAGAGTCAATTATTATTATTATAATCATCATTTAGTTACCATATATACACGTCGCCCATTAAGTATTCGCCTTGCGCCTCGTTCGCGTTCTGTTGGCAAACTCTACTTGAAGATCACGAGCGCGCATGAACATACCACCGTATGCATTTCGATTAGGATCAAGTTCACGAGGTATTTCTGTTCCAGGCGATTTTACGTGAACGCCACGCGAGAGAGATTTCGAGCCAACTGCAGTTGTAAGGTGGCTACGTGACCTTGGAGATCCCACCGACTGGAACGGTTACCGTTTTCTTTGGGCTCCTTATGGAGGAAGAGGATCGCGGTCGCGTCGAGAGCAAAAGATGAAAAGAAGATCCTATCACGGGTAGCGCTATCTGGGCTCACGTAGCGTGATGACGCACTTCCGGCCAAGTGAACCCGCGGTGGCCCCGTGATAATTCCGGTGGATTGGAGCGAGATCCATCCACCGTGACTCCGTGCCCCCGTGACGACCTCAGAGATCTTTGCTCTTGTTGGTTTGCCGGATGGTGAAGCCAGCAGCAGCCAGTATGAGTGGCGCAGGAGTGGTCGAAGAAGAAGAGGAGGAGGAAGAAGAAGAAGAAGAAGAAGAAAGCGGTAGAAACGAAGTAACAGAAGATGATGATGATGATGAAGAAGAATAAGTAGAGGAAGAAGTAGTAGTCAGACTGCGATCCGACCGTCTATCCTTTCAGACTCTGGTGAACGTGGAGGAAGGAAGGGAGGAAGGAACCCATGGTAGTAGCGGTTCGCTCATCATTGTAATTACTTCACGAGGATGTACCAGTATATTGGATCATTATCGAGAGCTCCATATCTCCCACCTAGGGCTGTAAGTATAGACCGGTACGATGCGTACGAGACTGGCTCTACGAGAGTACACCGGCGCAAATCCGTTTGGCACGTACGGAGTAACGACTTGGTAGCATCCGATCAAACATCGACCGGTTCCACCTTTCTCGAATCGGGCCCGCGAGCGGTTCCCCACTTCAGTCTGATCGGCGTACCCATCTCGGTCTTACGAACCCACGTCTGGTCGGGAGATCAGAACGGATGAATTACGTGAAGTAGAGTAGGAGGATGACAATCGCTGAGGATGAGCTTGAGCTAATGAAATTTTGAGGAAGTGTGTAAAAAAATTATTAAATAAAAAAATAAGGTAAATAACCCATCCAGGTACCAGGGAACCGTCACTGGAACCCACCACCACCAGATGACTATGCGTATCCACGCTGAAGTGACCTGGACCATTTTGCCTATTTACGCAACAAGACGCGGAAGCTGTTTGAGAGAAGATCGAGTGCTCAGCTCGTAAATGGTAGTTGGTAGGCTTGGCTAGCAGGTACTGAACTATCTGGCGAATTCAGTGGCGTAAGGGAAGCCAAACGGCAGCCGTAGAAGTAATAGGAGCGTATCGAGAGATCAGCGAATGATAATCCATGCAGGGTAGGTAGGTCGTTTCTCCAAAGAGGATACAGAGGATCGGTAAGGTCTACCGATCTGGCTACCTTCTGAACTAGGATGCTAGGTGCACGTAGGCTGTGCACGAGGTACGGTTAGACCGTAGTAAAAAGATTGGGATGATAGGAGATGAGTGGCGAGACGGAAGAAGAGGCAGAGATAGAGTTTCTAGGTAAGGACCTCGCGGAACTTGAAGATGAACCCAACCTAACCTAACCTAACCCAAGAGCAAGGCAATGGCTTTAAGCTACGATCTCGCGTATGGTGCGCTCAGGTGTAAAAGCGTTGATTGCCGACCGAGTATATTCTCTCGCTGCCGTGGTGGTAGCAGTGGGCGTGCCGGGCACGACCGAAGGGAGACGGCCAAGGCCTCCTTCATCGTGCTACCGCGATTATGTTTATTATGTGCGCACCATACGCGTGTGCGTGAAACGCGTCTTCGCCGGGTACAGAAAAACAGGACGAAGACCAAGAGCAAGATCAGGAGTGAGGCTTAAAAAATTTTTTCTCTTAAATCGCAAAGTCCCTATATCTTAAGGATTCGATGATTTCCAATTTTCCCATCCCGATAACGTATTAATCACATCGACAACCTAGATAAGGATTTTTCGTTGTAATCGCCCGCACATGAACCATTTATCATGCTCAATGTGCCAGCCTGCTTTTTTACTCATACGCTGCACTACACACGCATGACTTAATCGCATCGATCGGGATGAATGGAGACTAGAAATTTACCTGGTCGACGTTCGCCGTCACCATCATCGTTATCATTGGCACCCCACCCCTTCCTCCCCCAGCATCCTCGTCGCCCCTTTTACTATGGATATCCATAGCGAAAAAGTCATTGCGTGCCGCGTTCGCGCGGAGCTTGTTTAATTTACATAAACACGTACTCATTGATTGCCGGACTAGATTGCCGAGTGTTATTACTTCTACAGGCAGTTAACTCCGGAGGGTTTCGAATCGTTAAGGCCCCCGCGACTATATGGGCCGCGAAGAACGACAATGTCGTTTTTCAAATGAAAACCGCCTTTAAGATTAACAAAAAAAGAAAAAAAATACGAAAAGCCTTCTCGGCGAAGAATTCAGCGACAAGGAAATGGAGCGCCATTTTTTTACTCAAATTACCATATAGCAGTCATTGCGATCTTACGTACCAACGACTGTACTTAATTCAATCTCTATCCAGGTACATAAATTCCGTAGTGAGTAAAGGGGGAGAAAAAAAAATTCCCTAGAAAATCACGTACAAAGTACGGACAGTCTGGTAAATAATATCGTACATGCCAACTATCGTGTCTTGGAGTGTCGGCTGTAACGAGTTCGCGTTCCAATAGAAATGGCGGCCACGTGTCTTGGATAAATGAAAACAAAGAAAAAAATGTAAATTGGTATCAGGAACGTAGGAAACTCCAGGACTGAATATCCCTAGGTCATAT